>CM037858.1:9567753-10050253 GCA_021292105.1 Anadara kagoshimensis | reverse complement strand
CGATATTAACAGTAGACATAGAGACTTCTTGAAATAAAAAAATCATGACAGGAGTCGGGTGCATTCCAGATGAAACAACTGCATGTATACTCGTAAATATATCTGTACATGTCTTATAAAACACACCCAAAAATATTAAAACATAAAAAACACTCCCAAGACACTTAATTACGGAACTTGTAGAAAGGTTGGAAGATTTGGTATTTAAGTTGCAACGAGCTGGTTCTAGTGAAAAGAACTTTTTTAGACACTCCAGTTTCCGGAAAGAATCTCCTCGATATTTGTGAACAAATCCTGACTGGGCCCATCATTACTCCATTTATACCTTTTTCAGACATTATTATTGCAAAGGTGTAAGCTTCAGCTTGCACCATATTGTCCCATATTTGTTGTAAAATTATAATCTTTGGTTCGACATGTTAGCTAGAAAGTTTGAGCTCTGGTTGAAATCATGTGAATTAGTTATTTAATTGAAAGTATTAAAACAAATGTCCTTTCACCATGTTGTGCTGTTCACGACAAGAATAAACATGTACAACTGATGTACACCGGTTTGATTTTTAGAACACTTTCAGTTTCTTACTCATATTGATTTATAATTGTGTGTCACAGAAAAACAAAATCGAAATTCGATTATAAAATAAAAACAACATGTCACATAAAGTAGTGTCCATGTTGCTAAGAAAAATCCGTCTATTTCCTCTCAATAATTACCCGGATGTAATAGGAAATAACTTCTGGTCACGCTATGTAATAAACTGGCTATTGAAAAAAATATCGGTTGGATTCATTGTCTGAAACTATTGCTTTTCTCATTAAAAGCAGAAATGATGTGTGAGAATTCAGGTAGTTTGTTTGTGCCTAGTGGAATAGTTTCACCAGGTCAATAATTCTTTCATGACATTGATTTTTTTAACTTTGAAAAAAAACCCACTCAGTTGCAGCTAAATAAAAGGTAGAGTTGTGTTGAGTAATGCCAGTCCCTATATACGCCCATTAAAGACCTAGAGTCAAGAATCTCACAAGTGTAGTTTATATCGAATGCTACCGTTCAAATCAGAAATGATTTATGAGAATTCATTCAGGTAGTCTGTGCTTACTGACATAACAATTAGTTTCAGCAGCTCTATCTTTTCATTTTTCATCATTGATTGTTTAACTTTAAAAAAAACACCAAGTTGAAGTAGAATAAAAGAATTGAGCACAGCAATGTTGCTTTCCGACCCAGCAAACACTTATATCGAGCCAGCTAGTTATTGTTAACGTATTTAATATCGCGTGTATTCATTTTCGCGGTATAGGAAATTTAGACATATCTGCGTAGTTAAATTTTCACGTTTTTGAAATATGTACTATAACACTGTAAGCATAATATAATTTTCGCTTGGTACTAAATTTCGCGCAAAACAAACGACCGCGAAATAAGCGAAAATAAGTACACCGCAAAAATAAATACGTTTATAGTATCCCATGGAAAGATATAAAAATACCAGGAGTATTAGGGGAAATTCATCAACCTTCGACAAGCAATCTGACAACGTCTCACACTTACGTCTATAGGAATGGTTTGGAACTAGATGTAAGAACGAACTTTGGACATCTCGGCCGCTGACACTCCTAAATAAAAGTGCGATAATTTGAAGAAGAAAAAACAACTATGAGTCATTGTTACAATATTTAAATCCCATTTAATACTGGTATCACGTTTTTTATGGGCAGGATTAAATCAAATGTAGTGTCAAATCATTAAACCTAATCTATAATCAGATGTTGACAATGGTATTTGATCGAGAATTTTCAAAGGACACAGATCACTTGAATTTCGATTCAAGAATCGAATAAATTAAGATTTATGAAATCTAATTTAATTGACTGAATTATAGCATTTCAAATGCATATCGGGAATTTTATAAGTTCATTGGTCTAAATATGTGTTTATCTTTTGTTTCATTTTGTTTTCTTTCATTGCTTAGTTTGATCTGCTGTTGAAGATTCCCACTGTTATTCAATAGACAATATACGTTATCTAAATACATTTTTTGAATCTTCAGACCTACATAGAGTTTCGTGTATCGTTGTAGTTTCAGTCAAATTTCGATGTACCACTGCGGTAGCTCTGTTGGTAGAGTGCTCGCTCCGTAAGTGGGAGGTCGTGGGTTCGTGGGAAATTAAAATAAACGAGGTCCCGTGTCACGGTGGGCTTGGCACGCTAAAGAACCCTGCTGTAGAATGCCATAAGCGCAACGCACAGGCAAAATTTCTGCACTTTCGCCTATAGCTGGCGACGTCTTGATATAAGTGAAATATTCTTGACTGGGACGTTAAACACTCAAATTTCGATGCATTTTCTTTGTAACATCAAAACTTCTAACTTAGTACAAGTACGAGTCAGTAAGTAACCAGATTAACTCTATTCCTGTTCAAATTCGCCTTTACCTTTTAGATTTATTTGCCCTCTAGTGTAATGCACTTAGACCAACGGCGTTCCTGTGCCATCAGGCAAGAACTGAAAAAGTCAGAATCCTTCCCATTGATCCACTCCTCAACTGTCATTACGGCTCGTTGTAAGCACGAATGTGGGACCCACTAATAACATCAGAAAGAAGGCAGTATGAGCTAGGTCAGGCGAATAGGCAAGATGTGGTACTAATTCAGACAATTAATCTTTTCAAGTGTGGACTCTCGCTTAGTAGGGGACTTTTTTCCCCGCTTTTTTTGCCTTCAAAACGCGAAAAAGCGAACAAAACGTTCCCTACAGAAAAAGGTACAAATCAACCACTATACGTATGGAAACAAATCGATGCAGAATCAAGCTCCCTAATGATCGTTGGGTTAGAGAAGCTGACATGGCCTTCAATCTTAGTAGCCTCTTCCCTTGAACATTACACTGGCACGCCCATCTTAAAGTTCTAGGATCCGTATTACTCACCGCTCTGTGTATCGATCGGAGTTAATCATAAATCTTAGTGCAATTTTTCACTTCAGAATTCAACACATGTTTTCTACGATAAATAAAATACTTAATAAAACAAAGATAAAAGTATCATTATTATTGGTGTTATTCAGGATGTAGTCGTAAAAAAGTCATATTGACCTTAAGCAACTTTCCGGGTTTTCGCGTTCGTTCTTTAACGAATTTGATATTGCTTAGTATTTTATCCAGTTCTGTAATTATGAAAGGTCAAAGATTTATAATAAAACGAATTAAAACAATGAAATATTTACGTAGAAATGTAAACATCATTGTTATGCTACTAACGGAGTGCACTGATTGATTGATTGATTGATTGATTGAATAGGATTAATGATATTTCACTTATACTGGACGCCAGGTCGAGTGTCAGACATTTTTACCTTTTTGCAGTGTACTGAGGACAAAGGTATGTTTCTTCAGCTTCCGTGACAGGGGGCATCGGATTATAAAGGTAGTCCTGTGACTCGTATTTCTAAATTGCAAGAACTATAAAAATAATGAACAGATTTGAAACATCTAAATTATGTAAACTATTATAAGTCTACAATCAGCTGCATGATGTCATTTAACGCTTGTCCAGTAACATACAATTACGACCTAATAGAAATATGCATGCATATTGGTAATATACAACTTTATTTTAAAAATGAATAAAATGTTACTATTGGAAATTCCATGTCTGATAAATAAATAAATAAATAAATAAATAATCCAAAAGCAAACATACCAATCAATGTCTAAACCACAATCCCAAAGCAAAGTGAAAACTAGTAAATTAGGATAAACACGTTAACTTCCACCAGGGAAATGAGGCAGGGTGCTCCGGAAGGTTAAGCATCTCCTGTTTAGCTACTTGTAGCTATACCACCACCTGGGAAATCAAAATTGCGAATGAAAGGGATATAATAAAACCACGGTAATTTTGGATAGATCATATTTTTTACTAAGTCTACGTTCCCGGTATCCGCTATATTCAATTTAAATTAAGGAAAAACTCCTCGTTTATTATCCAAATTTTCCAATTTCTACTGAAAAATGTCGGCTTTAATAAGCCATTTGGAATATTTCTGTAAAAAAAATCTTAAAACACTTACTTAATATATTTTAATTGGGGTGGGTTAGAAAAGGAAGTTTCACCAAATCTTAAAAACAAAACTAATATAACAAATCAAAATATAGGATAATCATTGGAATATTATAAGTCATATTTCTCAATAGACCTCAGTATCTTCTATTTCCCATTATAGTTTAACATAAAATCCATTCATTACAATTTGTTTTGTGCAGTAATATCTCATAGCTATATTCTTTAAACATAAATAGTATTTAATTTAAGAATCTTTGTCAGAAAAAATAGCTTATTGCTTTGACGTAGGCATTCATTTTGAAATTATACAGCAGAAATGCAATTATACCAGAAATAAGCGATAAGTCTTACAGATGAAATGAAATTAATTCTTAGTTATAAATCTTGGATAGATGAATAATGACAAATACAAACTGCTTATTGAAAAATCTATGCCTGCCATATATGTGGTACAGTACGGGCCTGTCGAAAGGTTAACACTGAACTAGTGGATAATTACCGAATAGGTAGTCCTTTTGTAGCTATATCTTGGCAGAACTTCGAAAGCTGTTATTAATCTCTCAGTAGCTGTTCTTGTCATTAGCTATCAATATATTGGTCACTCGGTATCCGAATTTTTTATTCCTGTTTGTCAGGTAAATGTTAAATTTTGGACAGGTCTGTAATGTATTTTCTGTAATTGCAAATATCAGGTATCTGATAAGGGACTAATGGATTCCCCGGGAACTAATGAATACGATTACTATAAAACAGAACTTCTTCAGAACAACATCCTGTTTACTACAATAGAATGACTCGTTGATATCTTAACTCAATCATTTTTCCCGCGGTGTTTTAGTCGAATTCAATGCTGCGTCACGTGGTTGTTAATCTGCATTTGACGTATTGAATATGATATACTTATTTGTATTTTTTTATGTTACTATTATTTGTAATAATATTTAGTTTCATATTTTTCAAAATAATATTTAGTTTCATATTTTTCAATAATAATATTTAGTTTCATATTTTTTAATAATATACACTATATAATTATATATTATTCACGTAATTTTATTACTATGAATTGTTTGTAAACATACTGTCTATATTCTTACACATTTTTTATGTTTGTTTTTTCGATCATTGGTTGTCATAAGAAAGATGTTCAACGGCTTTAAATTACCCAACTCTGCAACGATTTAATAGCATTGTCTTTTTGGTGAAATAGAGTTGCTCATTGTGACAGCGAGGTCACTTTTTGTCCCGGAAAAGAAGAGCATAGTCGATTATCTTTCTGGCGATTATATCATAGTACCTCACATGAATATGAGACCGGCCATATTACATAAAGATCTCCATGTACAGTACCACAGTTTTGTAGAGTACTCACTAAGTATTTGGTAGATTGGATTTAGAAACCTAACCGAGTCTGACCAAGACTTGTAAATAGGTAGTAGATATTCTTCTACCACCCGTCTAGAAATAAAAGTCACGAGGTGTTTTGAAAAAAAACTAAAAACCCGATGCCCCTCGGTTGGCATAGAACGCTATAGAACCCCCTGCACATTTTACCGAGCGCACTGCAAAGATGAAAATCCTGACACTTTACAGAGTTGGCGACGTCGCGATATAAGCGAAATATTCTTAATCGTGACGTTAAATCCAATTTATCAATCAATCAATCATGTTGCATCGTTATTTCTCGTCATACAAAGTATTGTTGAAACACCATTTTCGTAATATTTAGCTTTGTTTCATAACTTTTCTGTCGTGCGCTCTGTTAAAAACCGTACATGCATGTTCGTGAAGTCCTTGTCTGCTGTTGAACTATATTGTATATGGTCTCTTGCAGGAAAATTATTCTTAGATGAAAATCCAATATAGTATTTACAATCACATCCCGTTTGTTAAAAAGTTGACGTATCGCCGACACCGCCCACGATGTTCCGATTATGGCCGGCATCGCGGTACCAAAACAGAGTCAAGGCAACTAATGACGTACTAGTTAGTGTCAGTGGCGTCGTAAAACAGCAAAATTCAGGCGAGTTTTCATTATTTTTGCAGCTAATTCATCATGTCCGACCTTTGTCGGAACATTGTGGGCGTGGCCGGCCATCCGTCAAATCTGTTTTTTAATAAGAGAAAGCAATATTTTCACTACAGAAAAAGGACAATTAATTTTTGGGATGTTCGTATCCATACATACTAGTGTATACATAACGATATTTCAGCCGTTATCTTATTGAAAACTATTACAAAAACTTCCAGATGTTAATATCAGTCTACGCATTTGATATTAAGAAAAAATATTAATTTATTTAGCAAGTAAAGTTAACGTATTATTCGTAACCGCTTATCCGTATGTCGTAAAGCAGAAAAAAAAAAACTGGTAGTATTTGATGAAAATGTGAAAGTACGGAAAATGATATATTAAAACTTAGGTTTAAATCCCTGGTGAACATCAGCAGTTTTCAGTTTTTTTCAGATTATTTTGATCAATCCATTTATTGCCATTTTGCTAGAATATGCTCTCGAGGTTGGTTTTCTAAATTAATTTCCGTTTTGATACTATCTACGAAGTCAGACACATAAGGTAGTGTATACTGATTGATGCTTGAGAAGTACTTTGAATATAGGACATTTGATTTACCAGTGACGTCATAATACAAGTCAATGGCTGATTAATGTGTTTTGACCAAATAACTGATGCACTAAAGCAATCTCTTATGACACACATACCCCCTATACCCAAACATTGTTTAAATTGAAAAAAAAAGATTTGTCCTCGTGACATTGACCTTTCACCTACACACATATTAAAATTATGAAGCTTGGACAATGTTTGGATGGATGGAAAACGATATCCAATAAAACCATAGATGGCAACGGTATCCAATAAAACCAGAGAAATAGTACCAGAGATAACAACGATATCCAATAAAACCAGAGATGACAACGATATCTTATAAAACCAAAGATGACAACGGTATGCAATAAAATCATAGATGACAACGGTATCCAATAAAGCAGAGATAACAACGGTATCCAATAGTACCAGAGATAACAACGATATCCAATAAACCAGAGAAAATAACGATATCTAATAAAACAAAAGATGACAACGATATCCAATAATACCAGGGTTTGCTAAATGTTGCAGTGACAACGATCGCCACCAGAAATGACAAGATTGAGTAAATGATAACATGTGCATTTTATTACATTTTGTAATAGAAGTGCATTCATAAATATGCTTTGTTGTACTGTGTCATAGCCATATTCTTTATGATCTGCAGTATTAATGATGATTCTGTAATATGCATGCTAGCTTCTAGTTTTACCTCATAATTCATGATTATGAAGATCGTCAAATTGAGGAAAACTTAATATTTCTAATAAAAATAATCCTTTATATTTGACGGATGATGGAAGTGTTTTAATATTAAATTCATGAAACGACAAAACAAATTATAACTGTCAGCTGTACTCCAGAAAATAAGATTAATAAGAGAAACATAAAACTAAGCGTTTTGTATAGTGATCATAAACAAGGCAAGGTCGATCATAGCACTAAGGACTCATACAACAGTTTCCATCTTGGTTTCACATGAAAAGCCTGTACCTCAAGTTCCGTAGTTTATCACAGATTCATTATTGAAGTTAGACTATCCATTTCTTTTTCATACTACAGCTATATCTCTAAGATTTATTTTGCATATGTGTATTACTCGTGGCGCCCCCTACATTTCGGGAAAAAACATTCAAAAAATAAAAAAAGTTTGAAAAAATTTCCAAATTCCTCAAGTTTGAATAGATTTTTTGGAACCCTAATATAAATTAGGTCCAATTTTTTGGGTGTTTCAGAAAGCTCGTTTAAAATACTACAAAATATGGGGAAAAAATACGAACCTTTAACAGCTCGTTTTCGAGATAAATGACGTAACGTCAGACGTACAAAAAATAGCACTATTAAAACGCTGCAATGAGACCAACCGGGGGTCAAGTTGAGCTGGCCATAGATTCGTACACACACGGCACAATTTAACGCAGTTTATATATTCAAGTACGATAACACCATATCTTCCTTACTAAAACATTTTTTTCTGATTTTATCATCATTTTCCGGTTGTTACGGGCAACCATTCGTTGCCACAGCGATTTTCTTGATAATTTTAAAGTTTAGACCGTGGACGAAAATACGAAACTGTTGTATGATACCTTAATATTTTTTTGAATTATTTTTTGAAATTTTAATTTTATGCTATCTGATTCTGTATGAAAATTGGAATAAAATGGTATACGGGATGTCGGGATTGCACAAAATTTACTACCTCGGTAGCCATTTTGAAAAATGGGTACTTCTCCGTGACTTACCAAAAATGCTGAAAATATTTGCAAAATAGTTGAAAATAGTCTCAATGTTGTTTTTTTCAATTGAAATCAATTACTTCAGGGCATACATCAAACATAAACGTACGTTTGCAATAACAATTATACACGAATAACGTAAACCACTTTTGGCGCCTTTCCCGGTACACATATGACGTCATCAGACGTCCACGTCATAATGCACTTCTGATGATGACGTTATGTTGTTTTCCCATGGTTTCAAGCACATAATGGGCTAAATTCGACGCGATTGGAGGCAAAAACGCGAAAAGAAGCACAGACAAAGCCACCAATTAAATATTAGACTGTCCCGTGAAATAAATCGCCATCAAAGGGCAATTCTGAGATGTTAACGGCTTCCGGTGAAACAAAATTCAGAAAAGATTACATGCGTCTGGGTTTTGGTGTATTCGACGATGCTACTTTTAATGCCGATCTGACATCTTTGGGGTTGAAAACACATTGTTCCGACCCGAAACTATTAAAATTAACGGAAGATAAAGCCATTGACCCCGAAGGGGAAATATTATCATAATTTTTTTAGCCCTTTCAACTCCTTTGGACGATTTTGCCTTAAACCATAACGTCACATGATACAGGTTTTGTTATGGCATTGATGTGAAATATGGTTATCTGGATTTAATACTGCATATTCATAATAAAGATAATAAACTAACCGGTGTACGGTTAACCATTCCTTGGACCGTTTTTATCAATGTGTCCAGTCCTTCTAAAATTGCCGTCGCTGCTGTCATTTGTATGACCCTGCCATGAGCGACAAACTTCAATGGGTTTTTGACATTTGTATAACTTAATCTACAAGTGGTACTTTTTCATCAAAAAGTTTTGATCGATAAATATCGGCATTTTGTCAAGTCCAAATACTTTTATTTAAAAAACAGATTGCTAAATCTTTTAAAATACAGATATAAACACCATTGTCATGAAAACTACCAGAAACAAACAACCAATTGCGTGTGGCGTCTGGTGAATGTCCCAAAAATCCTTTCCTTCCTTCCACAAAATTTTACAACCAGTCCTCCATTCATTTGTTAACTTTTCAAAACCATATTGTCTTTATGCTCAAAACAAGGTACTGGCCTGTTTTTAGCACTAATAGAGGGAGGAAAATATATAAAAAGGAGAATAATGCATAAGAATAGTGAATAAACAAGAATCTCGGAAGGAAAAAAGCTCTTACACGCACCGACACAGTAAAAAAATGCTGAAAAATAGACAATTGGGAATCCGGATTAAATTTCAATCCGTTCTTTTTCTATTTGTTTATTACATAATACATGAAAGGCGTCATGCGCTGCAGGAGGCGCTTAATATTCCGAAGCACCCAGTCTCACTTCCATCTACACATGTGGAAATTCATGTATTATGTTTTATTTATCATTCCTGGGTGAAACTGTTTACGCGCGAATCAGTGACTCTATTGTTCCTATTGTTCATCAGAATGAGGCCGGCAAGCCTATTGTTCTTCAGAACGAGGCAAAACTGCAGTGTTTAAGGACTCATACAACAGTTTCCATCTTGGTTTCACATGAAAAACCTGTACCTCAAGTTCCGTAGTTTATCACAGATTCATTATTGAAGTTAGACTACCATTTCTTTTTCATACTACAGCTATATCTCTAAGATTTATTTTGCAATGTGTATTACTCGTGGCGCCCCCTACATTTCGGGAAAAAACATTCAAAAAATAAAAAAAGTTTGAAAAAATTTCCAAATTCCTCAAGTTTGAATAGATTTTTTGAACCCTAATATAAATTAGGTCCAATTTTTTGGGTGTTTCAGAAAGCTCGTTTAAAATACTACAAAATATGGGGAAAAAATACGAACCTTTAACAGCTCGTTTTCGAGATAAATGACGTAACGTCAGACGTACAAAAAATAGCACTATTAAAACGCTGCAATGAGACCAACCGGGGGTCAAGTTGAGCTGGCCATAGATTCGTACACACACGGCACAATTTAACGCAGTTTATATATTCAAGTACGATAACACCATATCTTCCTTACTAAAACATTTTTTTCTGATTTTATCATCATTTTCCGGTTGTTACGGGCAACCATTCGTTGCCACAGCGATTTTCTTGATAATTTTAAAGTTTAGACCGTGGACGAAAATACGAAACTGTTGTATGATACCTTAATATTTTTTGAATTATTTTTTGAAATTTTAATTTTATGCTATCTGATTCTGTATGAAAATTGGAATAAAATGGTATACGGGATGTCGGGATTGCACAAAATTTACTACCTCGGTAGCCATTTTGAAAAATGGGTACTTCTCCGTGACTTACCAAAAATGCTGAAAATATTTGCAAAATAGTTGAAAATAGTCTCAATGTTGTTTTTTTCAATTGAAATCAATTACTTCAGGGCATACATCAAACATAAACGTACGTTTGCAATAACAATTATACACGAATAACGTAAACCACTTTTGGCGCCTTTCCCGGTACACATATGACGTCATCAGACGTCCACGTCATAATGCACTTCTGATGATGACGTTATGTTGTTTTCCCATGGTTTCAAGCACATAATGGGCTAAATTCGACGCGATTGGAGGCAAAAACGCGAAAAGAAGCACAGACAAAGCCACCAATTAAATATTAGACTGTCCCGTGAAATAAATCGCCATCAAAGGGCAATTCTGAGATGTTAACGGCTTCCGGTGAAACAAAATTCAGAAAAGATTACATGCGTCTGGGTTTTGGTGTATTCGACGATGCTACTTTTAATGCCGATCTGACATCTTTGGGTTGAAAACACATTGTTCCGACCCGAAACTATTAAAATTAACGGAAGATAAAGCCATTGACCCCGAAGGGGGAAATATTATCATAATTTTTTAGCCCTTTCAACTCCTTTGGACGATTTTGCCTTAAACCATAACGTCACATGATACAGGTTTTGTTATGGCATTGATGTGAAATATGGTTATCTGGATTTAATACTGCATATTTATAATAAAGATAATAAACTAACCGGTGTACGGTTAACCATTCCTTGGACCGTTTTTATCAATGTGTCCAGTCCTTCTAAAATTGCCGTCGCTGCTGTCATTTGTATGACCCTGCCATGAGCGACAAACTTCAATGGGTTTTTGACATTTGTATAACTTAATCTACAAGTGGTACTTTTTCATCAAAAAGTTTTGATCGATAAATATCGGCATTTTGTCAAGTCCAAATACTTTTATTTAAAAAACAGATTGCTAAATCTTTTAAAATACAGATATAAACACCATTGTCATGAAAACTACCAGAAACAAACAACCAATTGCGTGTGGCGTCTGGTGAATGTCTCCAAAAATCCTTTCCTTCCTTCCACAAAATTTTACAACCAGTCCTCCATTCATTTGTTAAGTTTTCAAAACCATATTGTCTTTATGCTCAAAACAAGGTACTGGCCCGTTTTTTAGCACTAATAGAGGGAGGAAAATATATAAAAAGGGTAATAATGCATAAGAATAGTGAATAAACAAGAATCTCGGAAGGAAAAAAGCTCTTACACGCACCGACACGAGTAAAGAATTGCTGAAAAATAGACAATTGGGAATCCGGATTAAATTTCAATCCGTTCTTTTTCTATTTGTTTATTACATAATACATGAAAGGCGTCGTATGCGCTGCAGGAGGCGCTTAATATTCCGAAGCACCCAGTCTCACTTCCATCTACACATGTGGAAATTCATGTATTATGTTTTATTTATCATTCCTGGGTGAAACTGTTTACGCGCGAATCAGTGACTCTATTGTTCCTATTGTTCATCAGAATGAGGCCGGCAAGCCTATTGTTCTTCAGAACGAGGCAAAACTGCAGTGTTTAAGGACTCATACAACAGTTTCCATCTTGGTTTCACATGAAAAGCCTGTACCTCAAGTTCCGTAGTTTATCACAGATTCATTATTGAAGTTAGACTATCCATTTCTTTTTCATACCTACAGCTATATCTCTAAGATTTATTTTGCATATGTGTATTACTCGTGGCGCCCCCTACATTTCGGGAAAAAACATTCAAAAAATAAAAAAAGTTTGAAAAAATTTCCAAATTCCTCAAGTTTGCATAGATTTTTTGGAACCCTTAATATAAATTAGGTCCAATTTTTTGGGTGTTTCAGAAAGCTCGTTTAAAATACTACAAAATATGGGGAAAAAATACGAACCTTTAACAGCTCGTTTTCGAGATAAATGACGTAACGTCAGACGTACAAAAAATAGCACTATTAAAACGCTGCAATGAGACCAACCGGGGGTCAAGTTGAGCTGGCCATAGATTCGTACACACACGGCACAATTTAACGCAATTTATATATTCAAGTACGATAACACCATATCTTCCTTACTAAAACATTTTTTTCTGATTTTATCATCATTTTCCGGTTGTTACGGGCAACCATTCGTTGCCACAGCGATTTTCTTGATAATTTTAAAGTTTAGACCGTGGACGAAAATACGAAACTGTTGTATGATACCTTAATATTTTTTTGAATTATTTTTTGAAATTTTAATTTTATGCTATCTGATTCTGTATGAAAATTGGAATAAAATGGTATACGGGATGTCGGGATTGCACAAAATTTACTACCTCGGTAGCCATTTTGAAAAATGGGTACTTCTCCGTGACTTACCAAAAATGCTGAAAATATTTGCAAAATAGTTGAAAATAGTCTCAATGTTGTTTTTTTCAATTGAAATCAATTACTTCAGGGCATACATCAAACATAAACGTACGTTTGCAATAACAATTATACACGAATAACGTAAACCACTTTTGGCGCCTTTCCCGGTACACATATGACGTCATCAGACGTCCACGTCATAATGCACTTCTGATGATGACGTTATGTTGTTTTCCCATGGTTTCAAGCACATACTGGGCTAAATTCGACGCGATTGGAGGCAAAAACGCGAAAAGAAGCACAGACAAAGCCACCAATTAAATATTAGACTTGTCCCGTGAAATAAATCGCCATCAAAGGGCAATTCTGAGATGTTAACGGCTTCCGGTGAAACAAAATTCAGAAAAGATTACATGCATCTGGGTTTTGGTGTATTCGACGATGCTACTTTTAATGCCGATCTGACATCTTTGGGGTTGAAAACACATTGTTCCGACCCGAAACTATTAAAATTAACGGAAGATAAAGCCATTGACCCCGAAGGGGGAAATATTATCATAATTTTTTACCCCTTTCAACTCCTTTGGACGATTTTGCCTTAAACCATAACGTCACATGATACTGGTTTTGTTATGGCATTGATGTGAAATATGGTTATCTGGATTTAATACTGCATATTTATAATAAAGATAATAAACTAACCGGTGTACGGTTAACCATTCCTTGGACCGTTTTTATCAATGTGTCCAGTCCTTCTAAAATTGCCGACGCTGCTGTCATTTGTATGACCCTGCCATGAGCGACAAACTTCAATGGGTTTTTGACATTTGTATAACTTAATCTACAAGTGGTACTTTTTCATAAAAAAGTTTTGATCGATAAATATCGGCATTTTGTTCAAGTCCAAATACTTTTATTTAAAAAACAGATTGCTAAATCTTTTAAAATACAGATATAAACACCATTGTCATGAAAACTACCAGAAACAAACAACCAATTGCGTGTGGCGTCTGGTGAATGTCTCCAAAAATCCTTTCCTTCCTTCCACAAAATTTTACAACCAGTCCTCCATTCATTTGTTAAGTTTTCAAAACCATATTGTCTTTATGCTCAAAACAAGGTACTGGCCCGTTTTTTAGCACTAATAGAGGGAGGAAAATATATAAAAAGGGTAATAATGCATAAGAATAGTGAATAAACAAGAATCTCGGAAGGAAAAAGCTCTTACACGCACCGACACGAGTAAAGAATTGCTGAAAAATAGACAATTGGGAATCCGGATTAAATTTCAATCCGTTCTTTTTCTATTTGTTTATTACATAATACATGAAAGGCGTCGTATGCGCTGCAGGAGGCGCTTAATATTCCGAAGCACCCAGTCTCACTTCCATCTACACATGTGGAAATTCATGTATTATGTTTTATTTATCATTCCTGGGTGAAACTGTTTACGCGCGAATCAGTGACTCTATTGTTCCTATTGTTCATCAGAATGAGGCCGGCAAGCCTATTGTTCTTCAGAACGAGGCAAAACTGCAGTGTTTAAGGACTCATACAACAGTTTCCATCTTGGTTTCACATGAAAAGCCTGTACCTCAAGTTCCGTAGTTTATCACAGATTCATTATTGAAGTTAGACTATCCATTTTT
The DNA here is from genome assembly GCA_021292105.1 of Anadara kagoshimensis. Classification (NCBI taxonomy): domain Eukaryota; kingdom Metazoa; phylum Mollusca; class Bivalvia; order Arcoida; family Arcidae; genus Anadara; species Anadara kagoshimensis. Next base: position 10,035,532 of record CM037858.1, on the reverse strand, counting down.
TTCATACCTACAGCTATATCTCTAAGATTTATTTTGCATATGTGTATTACTCGTGGCGCCCCCTACATTTCGGGAAAAAACATTCAAAAAAAAAAAAGTTTGAAAAAATTTCCAAATTCCTCAAGTTTGCATAGATTTTTTGGAACCCTTAATATAAATTAGGTCCAATTTTTTGGGTGTTTCAGAAAGCTCGTTTAAAATACTACAAAATATGGGGAAAAAATACGAACCTTTAACAGCTCGTTTTCGAGATAAATGACGTAACGTCAGACGTACAAAAAATAGCACTATTAAAACGCTGCAATGAGACCAACCGGGGGTCAAGTTGAGCTGGCCATAGATTCGTACACACACGGCACAATTTAACGCAATTTATATATTCAAGTACGATAACACCATATCTTCCTTACTAAAACATTTTTTTCTGATTTTATCATCATTTTCCGGTTGTTACGGGCAACCATTCGTTGCCACAGCGATTTTCTTGATAATTTTAAAGTTTAGACCGTGGACGAAAATACGAAACTGTTGTATGATACCTAAAGGATGGTTAGGAATTGCGTTCATCTAAATCACAGATTTATAGCGCGAAAAAAAGATAAACGAAATATTAGATATTCTATTAATTGCCAGAAAGGACTAGAAGCTGCACATTTGTTTTATGACGTGCTGTAAAGGATGAAACTAATTCGAATTTTTATTTTAGGAAATTAAGATTGTTAAGAATAAAATGATTTGATTTGTGACCGAAAATCAAGTACTTAAAAGGCAATAACCATTAATATTTAAACTAGCTATAGAGTTTTAATTAAATTTCTAAGCAATAGCTTGCTATAATTCAGAGAGTATTTATAATCTGAATCACTTCAATATAAAAATAAATTAATTTTAGAATAAAATACTTTTCGTCAAACATATTTCTTGAAATCTCGAATATGTATGGGTTTACTGCAATTTGACGTTGACATGGGTACATCGGATGATAAATCGTTTGGTGACGCCGTTTGACGTTTTCTAATTATGTCTATTTATATGTACCCCGAAATTGCAATTTTGTTTTGGGTAACTTGACAACACTAACAGTGCTTGTAGTTAGATGAAATAAGTGCAGTTGCAATTAGAATAAGAAAGAGCAAAACAAGGAATACTTATCTAGATGACTGGTTATACAAATTCCGATTTTAAACGGACACTAGTATGATTTATGGGGAACTTATTATCCACTGGCATGTTCAATCAATTCATGACAAGAATATACAGATCTAGACTAAAGTGAATTATTAATTAAAACATAATTTGTGTATCAATTGTTGATTTGTTAGTTATGGTTTTGTCGTGTTTATTATTGTTTCTATATAAAACTTTAAAAGTTAGAACCAACCGCCTTTGTTATAGTTCTTAATGCAATGGAATATCCATGGTAGTCAAAAAAGTATTTTCTTGTAAAAGTGTGTATTTCATTGCACGGGTCAGGACATGTACACTTAAGCTACCAAGTGGCGCTTGGGAGAGCAAGATATTCCCGTTTGCATGTTTACCAAAGATCACGAAGACGACAAAGCAAAAAGACATAAATGTTTTTTCCATATTTTTTGTAAATTTCTCGAAATTGTATTGGTTAATACGCGTTTGAGTAAATTAAATGTCACCCTCGGATTTCAGAAAATCTTACGTCACAGGATGGCATTACCTGGGCGGTTGACATTACGAAAAAAGTCACATGCGCAGAAAAACTGCGTATGCCGTTCGAACGCATTCGTCTTCTAAATCAGTAAAATGCTTTTCTAAAGTAATGTAAAATAAGATTAATGTTACAAGAGTCTCACAAGTTGCTTGCAGCTTACAGACAACAGCTGACTGTCATGATTTTTACTTCAGTATGTTATAATAAACACCAACAATCGGATATTACATTTTTGATAGTGTGACAGTCCATATTGCCAATCCAAGAAATTCATTGTCACCCTATCAGAAAAGTAATATTTATATAATGTCGTATCTAGCAAATGCGAAGAATAATTTTAAACTTTAAATACACAAAACTTTTACTTTGAACAAAGTTACCACCTCACCTCTTCTGGTACATGCAGTTTTATCCTGGTAAGCATGTAAATGCTTATTAAAACTAATCCTCAATGGTGTTGGCGGAGTAGGCCATATTAACTATGACTGACGGATTTAAAAATAAAAATAATGTGGCTTGAAGTTTTGCAGAGAGTATATAAACCGTTAACAAGTCGGAAACGCTTCGACAAGATTAAATACGCTTAGATTGGTTGTTAAGGCAGAACGAAACGTATATGCGAATTCAGCGTGGATGATCAGTTTATACCTTCGAAATAATGTAGCAATTTTAGAATCAGCTAAAGCGATACCAACCAATTAAATTATTTATAACACCCACCCCCCACCCCCATCTCTCTTGGAAAGTCACATCTAAAGGCAGAACGAAACGTACATGCGAATTCAGCGTGGATGACCAGTTTATACCATCGAAATACTGCAGCAATGTTAGAATCAACTAAAGCGATATCAACAAATTATTTTTTTATAACACCCACCCTCATCTCTCTGGGAAAATCACATCTAATGACAAAACCAAACGTACATACGAATTCAGCGTGGATGATTAGTTTATTCCTTTGAAATAATGTAGCAATTTTAGAAACAGCTAAAACGACATCAACCAAATTAATTATTTATAACACCCACCCCATCTCTCTTGGAAAATCACATATAAACCTTGAAGTAGACAACTTCTGTCTTACGCATAGCGTGTATTAATTGAGTGGAAAAATATTAATAAAAAAGTTCTTATAACGCTGCGTCTTGGAAAAGACAAAACAAATTTCAATAACATTTTATAAAAAGTATCATACAATTTATTGCCCCATGATAAGGTCAATACAGAGATATGTTGACTCTATCTGGACATATCGACCTACATATAGACAATGTATCAATCGTCTGCTAATCTTGTATTGTCTTCATTGCCTGGCATGCTGAGATTTCATAATATGATGTCGTTTGCTGTTTCCAAAATGTCACCTACTAAATAATTGATGATCATTCTGTAATAGACTGCAATATCACTCACGTCTGCTGATGAAATTTGATAACATGCGTTACTAGTAGCCATGTGGGATTTAAGAGTATTTTTAAAACATGAATGAAAAGCACAAGTGCATCATATAATCCGCATTATAAAAACATCATAAACTTTCTGACAACATCACAATAACAGATGCATGGTTTATGCTGGTTCTACAAATTGTTTTAAAATTATACTATTCCACACAAATGGCTGTTGTAACTTGCTAGAAAGGAAGTGTTTACCTTTCCGGAGCCCACGTTCTCATTTCCGTGGTAGATTTTTTTTAATTTTCCATTTTCAGAGTTTTTACTGTGTTTTGTTTATTCTGATTTGAACATGGATTAGTATGTTTGTGGTTGATCATACCGATTTATATAATATCAAAACCCATGATATAATCACTTGACAATTTCCAATATTACGATTGATGCTAATTCAGCGTGGATGGTCAGTTTTTATCTTTGAAATACTGTAGCAATTTTAAAATCAGCTAAAGCGATACAAACCAATTAATTTGTTTATAACACCCACCCTAATCTCTCTTGGATTATCACATCTAAAGTCAGAGCGAAACGTACAATGCGAATTCAGCGTGGATGTTTGGTTTATTCCTTTGAAATAATGTAGCAATTTTAGAATCGGCTAAAGCGACATCAACCAATTTAATTATTTATAACACCCACCCCCATCTCTCTTGAAAAATAACATATAAACCTTCAAGTACACAACTTCTGTCTTACGCATAGCGTGTCTTTATTGGGTGGGAAAAATAATAAAAAATATGTTATAACTGTGCGTCTTGGAAAAGACATTGACAAAGTCATATTGACCTTAAGCAACTTTCCGGGTGTTCGCGTTCGTTCTTTAACGAATTTGATATTATTTTATCTAGTTTTGTAATGATGAAAGGATAATGCACTTAATGATTGATTGATTGATTGATTGATTGAATAGAACCAATGATATTTCACTTATACTGAGGTGCCAGGTTGAATGACGGACATTTTTACCTTTGCATTGTACTGAGGGCAAAAGAATGTCTCTTCAGCGTTCAACGTTACCGTGACAGGGGGTATCGGATTATAAAGGTCTCTTGCGAAGAGTCCTGGGACTTTTATTTTTAAATTGAAGGAACTATTTTTATTATTATACATTATAATAATGATTATGGAAAAATTTAAAACATCTGAATTATGTAAATGATAAGTCTACAATCAGCTACAGTCATTTAACACTTGTCGAGTAACTTTACAAATATAAATATGCATATTAGTAGCATACAAGTTTATTTATTAAAAATTAAAATGTAACTATAGGTAATTTCATGTCTGATAAATAAATAGATAAATAAATAAATAAATAAATAAATAAATAAATCATCCAAAGCAAACATACTAATCAATGTCTAAACCACAATCGCAACTGGTAAATTAGATTAAACACTGGAACTTCCACCAGGGAAGTGAAGCAGGGTGCTCCGGAAGGACAGGCACCTCCTGTTTAGCTACATGTAGCTGCACCACCACCTGGGAAATTAAAATTGAGTATGAAAGGCATATGGGTATAATGTATCGAGGATAATTTTGTTTACAGAGACATCATACTTATCAACAAGTCTACGATTTTTTAAATAGGAAAACATTGGATTATTATAAGTCATATTTCTCAATAGACTTCAGAATCTTCTATTCCCCATTATACTTTAACATAAAATCCATTCACTACAATTTGTTTTTGTGCAGTAATAGTTCATAGCTATATTCTTTAAACATAAATAGTATTTAATTTAAGAATCTTTGTCAGAAAAAAACAGCTTATTGCTTTGACGTAGGCATTCATTTTGAAATTATACAGCAGAAATGCAATTATACCAGAAATAAGCGATAAGTCTTTCAGATAAAATGAAATTAATTCTTAGCTATAAATCTTGGATAGATGAATAATGACAAATACAAACTGCTTATTGAAAAATCTATGCCTGCCATATATGCTGTACAGTACGGACCTGTCGAAAGTTTAACACTGAACTAGTGGATAAGTAACGAATAGGTAGCCCTTTTGTATCTAAATATTTACAGCATTTCGGCAGCTGTTACTAATCTCTCGGTAGCTTTTCTTGTGACTAGCTATCAATGTATTGGTCACTCGGTATCCTTTTTGTCAGCTAAGTGCAAAAGTTTCGACAGATCTGTAATGTACTTTCTATAATTGCAAATATCAGGTATCTGATAAGGGACTAATGGATTCCCCGGGACCTAATGAATACGATTACTATAAAACAGGACTTCTTCAGAACAACATCCTGTTTACTACAATAGAATGACTCGTTGATATCTTAACTCAATCATTTTCCCGCGGTGTTTTAGTCGAATTCAATGCTGCGTCACGTGGTTGTTATTCTGCATTTGACGTATTGAATATGATATTCTAATTTGTAATTTTTTATCTGACTATTATTTGTATTAATATTTAGTTTCATATTTTTCAAAATAATATTTAGTTTCATATTTTTCAATAATAATATTTAGTTTCATATTTTTTAATAATATACACTATATAATTATATATGTTTCGAATTTCCAGTCAACATTCCATGTCTGGTATTTCGAGTCAATACTCTAGTAGTGCTGTACGGTTGGTTTGTCTATGTTACAAATACTAAGGTATACTCCCTAATGCAAAATATTTCTTTAGCTGATTTTAGTAAAATATATCTTGGTCCTTTTGGGTTTCTTCTAAACATCTTGAAAAAAGTTTTGGTCCAAGCACTACTGATGAGGAACTGTATTCCTAAACGACCGTCTAGTGCTGTAAAATTAAAACTGGTACAATATGTATTTACACCTACGTTTTTGTACATCTTCATATGTTTCTACTTATTGCATATTAATCGATATTTGGATGAAGTAATTTATTTTGAAAAAAAATCTTGTTTACTAGATACGGTTAAACACTAATTGTTATATAGCTGACAAACCTATTCACCTATGACATTATTGACGTAATGTTATTACTATGAATTGTTTGTAAACATACTGTCTATATTCCTAAACATATTTTATGTTTGTTTTTTATTTTTATTTTTTTCGATCATTGGTTGTCACACAAATGTCATTAGAAAGATCTTGAACGGCTTTAAATTGCCCATCTCTGCATCGATTTAATAGCATTGCCTTCTGGTGAATATACTTTCATATAATAGAGTTGCTCAGTGCGACAGCGAGGCCACTTTTTGTCCCAGAAAGGAAGAGCATGGTCGATTACCTTTCTGGCGATTATATCATAGTACCTCACATGACTATGAGACCGGCCATGTTTCATAAAGAACTCCATGTACAATACCTCAGTTTTGTAGAATACTCACTAAGTGCTTGGTAGATGGGATTTAGAATCCTAACCGAGTCTGACCAAGACTATAAATAGGTAGTAATTGTTTTTTTACCAACCGTCTAGAAATAAAATTCACGAGGTATTTTTGAAAAAACTCTAAAAACCCTATGTCCCTAGGTTGGCATAGAACGCTATAGAACCCCAGCACATTTTACCGAGCGTACTGCAAAGATGAAAAATCCTGACACTTTACAGAGTTGGCGACGTCCCGATATAAGCGAAATATTCTTAATCGTGACGTTAAATCCAATTTATCAATCAATCATGTTACATCGTTATTTCTCGTCATACAAAGTATTGTTGAAAACCACACGTGCATTTTCGTAATATTTAGCTTTGTTTCATAACTTTTCTGTCGTGCGCTCTGTTAAAAACCGTACATGCATGTTCGTGACGTCCTTGTATGCTGTCGAACTATATTGTATATGGTCTCATGCAGTAAAATTATTCTTAGATGAAAATCCAATATAGTATTTACAATCACATTCCGTTTGTTAAAAAGTTGACGTATCGCCTACCACGCCCACAATGTTCCGATTTTGACCGGCATCGCGGTACCAAAACAGAGTCAAGGCAACTAATGACGTGCTAGTTAGTGTCAGTGGCGTCATAAAACAGCAAAATTCAGGCGAGTTTTCATTCTTTTTGCGGTTAATTCATCATGTCCGACCTTTGTCGGAACATTGTGGGCGTGGCCGTCCATCCGTCAATTCTGTTTTGTAATAAGAGAAAGCAATATTTTCACTACAGAAAAAGGACAATTAATTTTTGTGAGGTTCGTATCCATACATACTAGTGTATACATAACGATATTTCAGCCGTTATCTTATTGAAAACTATTACAAAAACTTCCAGATGTTAATATCAGTCTACGCATTTGATATTATTAAGAAAAAAAATATTAATTTATTTAGCAAGTAAAGTTAACGTATTATTCGTAACCGCTTATCCGTATGTCGTAAAGCAGAAAAAAACTGGTAGTATTTGATGAAAATGTGAAAGTACCGAAAATGATATATTAAAAGTTAGGTTTAAATCCCCGGTGAACATCAGCAGTTTTCAGTTTTTTCAGATTATTTTGATCAATCCATTTATTGCCATTTTGCTAGAATATGCTCTCGAGGTTGGTTTTCTAAATTAATTTCCGTTATAATACTATCTACGAAGTCAGACACATAAGGTAGTGTATACTGATTGATGCTTGAGAAGTACTTTGAATATAGGACATTTGATTTACCAGTGACGTCATAATACAAGTTAATGGCTGATTAATGTGTTTTGACCAAATAACTGATGAACTAAAGCAATCTCTTATGACACACAAACCCCCTATACCAAAACATTGTTTAAATTGAAAAAAAAGATTTGTCCTCGTGACATTGACCTTTCACCTACACATATATTAAAATTATGAAGCTTGGACAATGTTTGAATGGATGGAAAACGATATCCAATAAAACCATAGATGGCAACGGTATCCAATAAAACCAGAGATGACAACGGTATCCAATAGTACCAGAGATAACAACGATATCCAATAAAACCAGAGATGACAACGATATCTTATAAAACCAAAGATGACAACGGTATGCAATAAAACCAGAGATGACAACGATATCCAATAAAACCATAGATGACAACGGTATCCAATAAAGCAGAGATAACAACGGTATCCAATAGTACCAGAGATAACAACGATATCCAATAAACCAGAGAAAATAACGATATCTAATAAAACAAAAGATGACAACGATATCCAATAATACCAGGGTTTGCTAAATGTTGCAGTGACAACGATCGCCATCAGAAATGACAAGATTGAGTAAATGATAACATGTGCATTTTATTACATTTTGTAATAGAAGTGCATTCATAAATATGCTTTGTTGTACTGTGTCATAGCCATATTCTTTATGATCTGCAGTATTAATGATGATTCTGTAATATGCATGCTAGCTTCTAGTTTTACCTCATAATTCATGATTTTGAAGATCGTCAAATTTAGGAAAACTTAATATTTCTAATAAAAATAATCCTTTATATTTGACGGATGATGAAAGTGTTTTAATATTAAATTCATGAAACGACAAAACAAATTATAACTGTCAGCTGTACTCCAGAAAATAAGATTAATAAGAGAAACATAAAACTAAGCGTTTTGTATAGTGATCATAAACAAGGCAAGGTCGATCATAGCACTAAAGGATGGTTATGAATTGCGTTCATCTAAATCACAGATTTATAGCGCGAAAAAAAGATAAACGAAATATTAGATATTCTATTAATTGCCAGAAAGGACTAGAAGCTGCACATTGTTGTTTTATGACGTGTTGTAAAGGATGAAACTAATTCGAATTTTTATTTTAGGAATTAAGATTGTTAAGAATAAAATGATTTGATTTGTAACCGAAAATCAAGTACTTAAAAGGCAATAACCATTTAATATTTACAACTAGCTATAGAGTTTAATTAAATTTCTAAGCAATATATTGCTATAATCAGAGAGTATTTATAGTCTGAATCACTTCAATATAAAAATAAATTAATTTTAAATAAAATACTTTTCGTCAAACATATTTCTTGTAATCTCGAATATGTATGGGTTTACTGCAATTTGACGTTGACATGGTACATCGGATGATAAATCGTTTGGTGACGCCGTTTGACGTTTTCTAATTATGTCTATTTATATGTACCCCGAAATCGCAATTTGTTTTGGGTAACTTGACAACACTAACAGTGCTTGTAGTTAGATGAAATAAGTGCATGCAATTAGAATAAGAAAGAACAAAACAAGAATATTTATCTAGATTACTGGTTATACAAATTCCGATGATTTTAAACGGACACTAGTATGATTTATGGGGAACATACCATCCACTGCCATGTTCAATCAATTCAGGACCAGAATATACAGATCTAGACTAAAGTGAATTATTAATTAACACATACTTAGCGCATTACTCGTTAATTTGTTAATTATCGTGTTGTCGTGTTATAGTATTGTTTCTATATCAAGTTTAAAAGTTAAAACCAACCACATTAGCTATAGTTTTTAATGCAATGGAATATTTATGGTAGTCAAAAAAGTATTTTATTGTAAAAGTGATTATTTCAAAGCACTGTCATGTGCTGATTTTGAATTTTTATTAAAACAATGCATTCAAAATCAGCACCGTTCAGGACATGCAGGCTAAAGCTACCAGGTGGATTAAGATATGCCCGTTTAACAAAGATCGCTAAGACGATAAAGCAAATAGACATAAAATATTTGTGTCGTATCATATCAAAGGGAGATAAAAACAAAGGCTCTAAACAATAAAAAAGGCCTGTTAAGAAAAAAACTTTAAAGGGACAAAACTTTGTACACAGTTACCACCCCACCTCTTCTGGTATATACAGTTTTATCCTGGTAATCATGTAAATGTTTATTAAAACTAATCCTCAACAGTGTTGGCGGAGTAGGCCGTATCAACTAATACTGATGTGTTTAAAAATAAAAATAATGAGACTTGAAGTTTTGCAGAGAGTATATAAACCGTTAACAAGTCGGAAACGCTTCGACAAGATTAAATACGCTTAGATTGGTTGTTAAGGCAGAACGAAACGTACATGCAAATTCAGCGTGGATGATCAGTTTATACCTTCGAAATACTGTAGCAATTTTAGAATCAGCTAAAGCGATACCAACCAATTTAATTTTTTATAACAACCACTCTCATCTCTCTTGGAATATCACATCTAAATTCAGAACGAAACGTACAATTTCGAATTCAGCGTGGATGATTAGTTTATTCCTTTGAAATAATGTAGCAATTTTAGAAACAGCTAAAGCGACATTAACTGATTAAATTATTTATAACCCCCTTCCCCATCTCTCTTGGAAATCACATATAAACCTTCAAGTACACAACTTCTGTCTTACGCATAGCGTGTCTTCATTAAGTGGGAAAAATGATAATACAAAAGTTGTTTTAACGTTGCTTTTTGCAAAAGACAAAGACAAATTTCAAAACCATATCATAAAAAGTATCATACAATTTATTGCCCCATGATAAGGTCAATACAGAGATATATTGACTCTATCTGGACATATCGACCTACATATAGACACTGTATCAATCGTCTGCTAATCTTGTATTTTCTTCATTGCCTGGCTTGCTGGGATTTCATAATATGATGTCGTTTGCTGTTTTAAGATTTATAATTCCAAAATGTCACCTACTAAATAATTGATGATCATTCTGTAATAGACTGCAATATCACTCACGTCTGCTGATGAAATTTGATAAATGCATTACTAGTAGCCAAGTGGGATTAAAGACGTATTTTTAAAACATGAATGAAAGAGCACAAGTGCATGATATAATCCGCATTATAAAAACATCATAAACTTTCTGACAACATCACAATAAGATGTATGGTTTATGCTGGTTCTGCAAATTGTTTTGAAATTATACTATTCCACACAAATGGCGGTTGTAACTTGCTAGAAAGGAAGTGTTTACCTTTCCGGAGCCCACGTTCTCATTTCCGTGTAGATTTTTTTTAATTTTCCAGTTTCAAAGTTTTTACTGTGTTTTGTTGATTCTGATTTGAACATGGATTGGTATGTTTGTGGTTGATCATACCGATTTATATACTATCAAAACCCATGATATAATTAATTGCCAATTTCCAATAATACGTACATGCGAATTCAGCGTGGATGGTCAGTTTATACCTTCGAAATACTGTAGCAATTTTAAAGTCAGCTAAAGCGATACCAACCAATTAAAATTTTTTATAACACCCACCCTAATCTCTCTTGGAATGTCACATCTAAAGTCAGAACGAAACGTACAATTTCAAATTCAGCGTGGATGATTAGTTTATTCCTTTGAAATAATGTAGCAATTTTAGAATCGGGTAAAGCGACATCAACCAAATAAATTATTTATAACACCCACCCCATCTCTCTTGGAAAATCACATATAAACCTTCAAGTACACAACTTCTGTCTTACGCATAGCGTGTCTTCATTGGGTGGGAAAAATAATAATAAAAAAGATGTTATAACGTTGCGTCTTGGAAAAGACATTGACAAAGTCATATTGACCTTAAGCAACTTTCAAAGTTTTCGCGTTCGTTCGGAATTCTTTTACGAATTTGATATTATTTTATCTAGTTCTGTAATGATGAAAGGTTAATGCACTTCATGATTGATTGATTGATTGATTGAATAGGAGCAAGGATATTTCACTTATACAGAGGCCCAGGTTGAATAACGGACATTTTTACCTTTGCATTGTACTGAGGGCAAAGGAATGTTTCTTCAGCGATCAACGTTACCGTGACAGGGGCCATCGGATTATAAAGGTCTCTTGCGAAGAGTCCTGGGACTTTTATTTTTAAATTGCAAGAACTATAATAATTATGGACAAATTGAAAACATATGAATTATGTTAATCATAAGTCTACAATCAGCTACAGAATGTCATTTAACACTTGTCGAGTAACATTACAATCTGATATAAATATGCATATTGGTAGCATACAAGTTTATTTATTAAAATTAAAATGTTACTATAGGTAATTTCATGTCTGATAAATAAATAAATAAATAAATAAATAAATAAATAAATCATCCAAAGCAAACATACTAATCAATGTCTAAACCACAATCGCAACTGGTAAATTAGATTAAACACTGGAACTTCCACCAGGGAAGTGAGACAGTGTGCTCCGGAAGGGCAGGCACTTCCTGTTTAGCTACATGTAGCTGCACCACCACCTGGGAAATTAAAATTGAGTATGAAAGGCACATGGAACTATGGATATAATGTATCGAGGATAATTTTGTTTACAGAGACATCATACTTATCAACAAGTCTACGACTTTTTAAATAGGAAAACATTGGATTATTATTAGTCATATTTCTCAATAGACTTCAGAATCTTCTATTCCCCATTATAGTTTAACATAAAATCCAATCACTACAATTTGTTTTTGTGCAGTAATATTTCATAGCTATATTCTTTAAACATAAATAGTATTTAATTTAAGAATCTTTGTCAGAAAAAAACAGCTTATTGCTTTGATGTAGGCATTCATTTTGAAATTATACAACAGAAATGCAATTATACCAGAAATAAGCGATAAGTCTTTCAGATAAAAAGAAATTAATTCTTAGCTATAAATCTTGGATAGATGAATAATGACAAATACAAACTGCTTATTGAAAAATCTATGCCTGCCATATATGCTGTACAGTACGGGCCTGTCGAAAGTTTAACACTGAACTAGTGGATAAGTAACGAATAGGTAGCCCTTTTGTATCTAAATATTTACAGCATTTCGGCAGCTGTTACTTATCTCTCGGTAGCTTTTCTTGTGACTAGCTATCAATGTATTGGTCACTCGGTATCCTTTTTGTCAGGTAAGTGTAAAACTTTCGACAGATCTGTAATGTACTTTCTATAATTGCAAATATCAGGTATCTGATAAGGGACTAATGGATTCCCCGGGAACTAATGAATACGATTACTATAAAACAGAACTTCTTCAGAACAACATCCTGTTTACTACAATAGAATGACTCGTTGATATCTTAACTCAATCATTTTCCCGCGGTGTTTTAGTCGAATTCAATGCTGCGTCACGTGGTTGTTATTCTGTATTTGACGTATTGAATATGATATTCTAATTTGTAATTTTTTATCTGACTATTATTTGTATTAATATTTAGTTTCATATTTTTCAATAATAATATTTAGTTTAATATTTTTCAATAATATACTCCATACATATATGTTTCGAATTTCCAGTCAACATTCCATGTCTGATATTTCTAGTCAACAATTTATTTACAAGCAGCCTACTGAATTAGATTAAACACTGGAACTTTCACGAGGGAAGTGAGACAGGGTGCTCCGGAAGTGCAGACACCTCCGGTTTAGCTACATGTAGTTGCACCACCACCTGGGAAATTAAAATTGAGTATGATAGGCACTTGGAACTATGAGTATAATGTATCTAGGATAATTTTGGTAACAGAGACATCATACTTATCAACAAGTCTACGATTTTTTTAATAGGAAAACATTGGATTAATGTAAGTCATATTTCTTAATAGACTTCAGAATCTTATATTCCCCATTATAGTTTAACATAAAATCCAATCACTACAATTTGTTTTTGTGCAGTAATATTTCATAGCTATATTCTTTAAACATAAATAGTATTTAATTTAAGAATCTTTGTCAGAAAAAAACAGCTTATTGCTTTGACGTAGGCATTCATTTTGAAATTATACAGCAGAAATGCAATTATACCAGAAATAAGCGATAAGTCTTTCAGATAAAATGAAATTAATTCTTAGCTATAAATCTTGGATAGATGAATAATGACAAATACAAACTGCTTATTGAAAAATCTATGCCTGCCATATATGCTGTACAGTACGGGCCTGTCGAAAGTTTAACACTGAACTAGTGGATAAGTAACAAATAGGTAGCCCTTTTGTATCTAAATATTTACAGCATTTCGGCAGCTGTTACTAATCTCTCGGTAGCTTTTCTTGTGACTAGCTATCAATGTATTGGTCACTCGGTATCCTTTTTGTCAGGTAAGTGTAAAACTTTCGACAGATCTGTAATGTACTTTCTATAATTGCAAATATCAGGTATCTGATAAGGGACTAATGGATTCCCCGGGAACTAATGAATACGATTACTATAAAACAGAACTTCTTCAGAACAACATCCTGTTTACTACAATAGAATGACTCGTTGATATCTTAACTCAATCATTTTCCCGCGGTGTTTTAGTCGAATTCAATGCTGCGTCACGTGGTTGTTATTCTGTATTTGACGTATTGAATATGATATTCTAATTTGTAATTTTTTATCTGACTATTATTTGTATTAATATTTAGTTTCATATTTTTCAATAATAATATTTAGTTTAATATTTTTCAATAATATACTCCATACATATATGTTTCGAATTTCCAGTCAACATTCCATGTCTGATATTTCTAGTCAATACTCTAGTAGTGATGTACGGTGGGTTTGTCTATGTTGCAAAATATTTCCTTAGCTGATTTTGGTAAAATATAGCTTGGTCCTTTTTTGCTTTCTTTTCAACATCTTGAAAAAAGTTTTGGTCTAAGCACTACTGATGAGGAATTGTATTTCTAAACGACCGTCTAGTGCTGTAAAATTAAAACTAATATGTAATAACATCTACGTTTTTGTACATCTTCATATCTTTCTACTTATTGCATATTAATCGATATTTGGATCAAGTAATTTATTTTGTTTATTTTGAAAAAAATCTTGTTTACTAGATACGGTTAAACACTAATTGTTATATAGCTGACAAACCTATTCACCTATGACATTATTGACATAATTTTATTACTATGAATTGTTTGTAAACATGCTGTCTATTTTCCTAAACATATTTTATGTTTGTTTTTTTATTTTTATTTTTTTCGATCATTGGTTGTCACACAAATGTCATTAGAAAGATCTTGAACGGCTTTAAATTATCCAATTCTGCAACGATTTAATAGCATTGCCTTCTGGTGAATATACTTCCATATAATAGAGTTGCTCAGTGTGAGAGCGAGGTCACTTTTTGTCCCAGAAAGGAAGAGCATAGTCGATTACCTTTCTGGCGATTATGTCATAGTACCTTACATGACTATGAGACCGGCCATATTACATAAAGATATCCATGTACATTACAGTACCTCAGTTTTGTACACCACTCACTAAGTATTTGGTAGTTGGGGTTTAGAAACCTAACCGTGTCTGACCAAGACTATAAATAGGTAGTAAATGTTTTTTCTACCAACCGTCTAGAAATAAAAGTCACGAGGTATTTTGAAAAAAAAACAGTTGGATAGAACGCTAAAGAACCATCCCCCTGCACATCTTACCGAGCGCACTGCAAAGATGAAAGATCGTGACACTTTCCAGAGTTGGCGACGTCCCGATATAAGCGAAATATTCTTGACTTTGACGTTAATTCCAATTTATCAATCAATCATGTTACATTGTTATTTCTCGTCGCACTTTCATGCAAAGTACATAAATTGTTGAAAACCACGTGTTCAGTTTTTTTCATAACTTTTCTGACATGCGCTTTGTTGAAAACCGTACACGCATGTTCGTGACGTCATTGTCTGCCGTCGAACAATAATGCATATGGATACAGGAAAATTATACTAACTGTCCGTTTAGTCTGCTTGAGAGAAAGAAATAACGCTCAAAGATTTTAATGGCACGGTTAAAAATCAAGTAATCATTTACTTACATGAGCCGAGTCGTTGCTAATAATCCTTTTTTCGATCTAATCCGTGCATTATAATTCCTTTAATGCACCAAAACGTGTTTTGGATGGGTGTTTACAATGGTAAAAATTTTAACAAAATGGCGGAGTCTTTCGTGTGACGTAATGATGACGGAAAAATTTATTATTTACGTTGGTTCGCGAGGGGTACAATGAAGGGTAGTTCAAAGGTCGGGTTGAGTTTAAAAGTTGAATTTACGTCAAGTTTGAAAATGCAGAAAGATAGTTCACTTTATTACTTTATTAAATCGATTTTGGTCATCCCGGTTACGCAAAAATCAATCCGTTCTTGAGCTGCACTAACCTACGTAAATAGTCGACTCTTTCGTCATGACTACGTAACATAAAGAACGCCGCCATTTCGTAAAAAAGATTACCATTGTAAACACCCACCCAGGTTATATTTTGTCGCATAAAATGATATATTAAGTAAGGATGGAACCGAAACAGAAATTTTCAGTTACGACTCGGCTCATGTAAGTAAAAGAATCATTGATTTGTACCCGTCGTATTGAAATTTATAGAGTATTTTGCGATCTTGCTTTCTCCGAAATAGGCTAAATAAACAGAAGATGAAAGTCCAATATAGTATTTACAATCATGTTACATTGTTATTTCTCGTCGCACTTAGATGCAAAGTACATGTATTGTTGAAAACCACACGTGCATTTTCATAATGTTCAGCTTTGTTTCATAGCTTTTCTGACATGCGCTTTGTTGAAAACCTTACACGCATGTTCGTGACGTCATTGCCTGCCGTCGAACAATGACTGTATATGGTCGCCTGCAGGAAAATTATAATTACACGAAAATCCAATATAGTATTTACAATCACATCCCGTTTCTTTAAAAATTCTGTTTTGTGATAAGAGAAAGCATTATTTTCAGTACAGATTAGAAACTTTATAAAAAGAAAAATTAATTTTTGGGATCTTCATATCTCTAACTACTATTACATACATATTGGTGTATAAATAATGATTTTTCAGCCGTTTTCTTATTGAAAAGTACTATAACATTTCCAAATGTCAATATCAGTGTTACGCATTTGATATTATTAAGAAAAAATATTAATTTATTCAGCAAGTAAGGTCAACGTTTTATTAGTAACCGCTTATTCGTATGTCGTAAAGAAGAAAAAACGTAACCGCTTATCCGTATGTCGTAAAGCAGAAAAAAACCTGGTAGTATTTGATGAAAATGTGAAAGTACGGAAAATGATATATTAAAACTTAGGTTTAAATCCCCGGTGAACATCAGCAGTTTTCAGTTTTTTTCGGATTAATTTGATCAACCCATTTATTGCCATCTTTTGCTAGTATATGCTCTCGAGGTTGATTTTCTAAATTAATTTCCGTTTTGATACTATCTACGAAGTCAGACACATAAGGTAGTGTATACTCACTAATGCTTGAGAAGTACTTTGAATATAGGGCATTTGATTTACCAGTGATGTCATAATACAAGTAAATGGCTGATTAGTTTAAACAATATTTTATTTTGACGAAATATATGATACATAACTACAAATAGATAAATGAGGATTCCGGAACAAGAGTGAAACTCTTATATAAGTCAATGGCTGATTAATGTGTTATGATAAATAACTGAAACTAGAGCAGTCTCTTGAAACACACATACCCCCTTTACCCCAACATTGTTTAAATGAAAAAAGAGATTTCCCTCGTGACGTTGACCTTTCACCTACCCACATATTAAAGTTATGAAGCTTGGGCAATGTTTGGATGGATGGAAAACGATATCCAAAAAAATCATAGATGACAACGATATCCAATAAAACCAGAGATGACAACGGTATCCAATAAAACCATAGATTACAACGATATCCAATAAAACCATAGATGACAACGATATCCAATAAAATCATAGATGACAACGATATCCAATAAAACCAGAGATGACAACGATATCCAATAAAACCAGAGATGACAACGATATCCAATAAAACCAGATATGACAACGGTATCCTATAAAACCAGAGATGAGAACGATATCCAATAAAGCAGAGATGACAACGATCCCCACCAGAAATGACACGATTGAGTAAATATTTCTATTGCATAACATGCGCATTTTAAGTACATTTTTTAATAGAAGTGCATTCATTAATATGCTTTGTTGATTAAACACTGTGTCATAGCCATATTCTTTATGATCTGCAGTATTATTCATGATTTTGTAATATGCATGCTAGCTTCTAGTTTTACCTCATAATTCATGATTCTGAAGGTCGTCAATTGAGGAAAACTTAATATTTCTAATAAAATAATCCTTTTCATTTGACGGATGATGAAAGTGTTTTAATATTAAATTCATGAAACGACAAAACAAATTATTACTGTCAGCTGTACTCCAGAAAATAAGATTACTAAGAGACACATACAACTGAGCGTTTTGTATAGTGATCATAAACAAGGCAAGGTCGATCGTAGCACTAAAGGATGGTTATGAATTGCGTTCATCTAAATCACAGATTTATAGCGCGAAAAAAAAGAAAAACGAAATATCAGATATTCTATTAATTGCCAGAAAGGACTAGAAGCTGCACATTGTTGTTTTATGACGTGTTGTAAATGATGAAACTAATTCGAATTTTTATTTTAGGAAATTAAGATTGTTAAGAATAAAATGATTTGATTTGTAACCGAAAATCAAGTACTTAAAAGGCAATAACCATTTAATATTTACAACTAGCTATAGGGTTTTAATTAAATTTCTAAGCAATAGCTTGCTATGATTCAGAGAGTAATTAATATCTGAATCACTTTGATATAAAATAAATTAATTTTAGAATAAAATACTTTTCGTCAAACATATTTCTTGGATTCTCGAATATGTAAGCGTTTACTGCAATTTGACGTTGACATGGGTACGTCAGATGATAAAACGTTTGGTGACGCCGTTTGATGTTTTCTAATCACGTAAATTTTTATGTACCCCGAAATCGCAATTTTGTCTTTACTAAGGTGACAACACTAACAGTGCTTGTAGGTAGATGAAAAAAGTGTAGTTGCAATTAGAATAAGAAAGAAACAAAACAATGAATACATATTAAGATTACTGGTTATACAAATTCCGATTTTAAACGGACACTTGTATCATTTATGAGGACCTTACCATCCACTGCCATGTTCAATCAATTCAGGACCAGAATATACAGATCTAGACTAAAGTGAATTATCAATTTACACATACTTAGCGCATCACTCTTTGATTTGTTAGTTATGTTTTATTGTGTTATAGTATTGTTTCTATATAAAATTTAAAAATTAGAATCAACAACCTTTGTTATAGTACTTAATGCAATGGCAGTTGAGTAACGGTGTTTAACGTCCCAGTCAAGAATATTTCACTTATATCGAGACGTTGCCAGCTATAGGCGAAGGTGCAGAAATTTTGCCTGTGCGTTTCGCTCATGGCATTATACAGCAGGGTGCCAAGCCCACCGTGACATGGGACCTCGTTTATTTTAAGTTCCCATCCGAAAAAATCGTGACTTTCGTTTCGTAATGCCGAGTGCTTGGCGAAAGAACAGTCACTACCCACTTTCAAGTTTTGGGTGAGACCCAGCCGTGGTTCGATCTTAATGCAATGGGATATTCATGGTAGTTAAAAAAGTATTTTCTTGTAAAAGTGTGTATTTCATAGCAAGGGTCAGGGCATGTACACTAAAGCTACCAAGTGGCGCTTAGGGGAGCAAGATATTCCCGTTTGCATGTTTACCAAAGATCGCAAAGACGACAAAGCAAAAAGACATAAATGTTTTTACTATACCTTTTATAAATTTCTCGAAATTGGATTGGTTAATACGCGTTTGGGTAAATTTAATGTCACCCTCAGATTTCATCAAATCCTACGCCACAGGGTGATATTACCTGGGCGGTTGACATTACGAAAAAGTCACAAGCGCAGAAAAACTGCGTATGCGGTTCGAACGCATTTGTCTTCTAAATCAGTAAAACCTTTTTATAAAGTAATGTAAAATAAGATTAATGTTACAAGCGTCTCACAAAGTTGCTTACAGTTTACAGACGACAGCTGACTGTCATGATTTTTACTTCAGTATACTTTGGTTGCACAGTATAATAAACACCAACCATCTGTATAATAAAACAATTTCTAATAATGTGATAGTCCATATTGCCATCCCAAGAAATTCATTGTCACCCTATCAGAAATGAAATATTTATATAGTGTCGTATCATATGAAAGGGAGATAAAAACTAAGGCTCAAGTCAATAAAAAGGCCGGGTAAGAAAAAATAGTTTTTAACTTTAAAGGGACAAAATTTTGTACACAGTTACCACCCCGCCTCTTCTGGTTTATACAGTTTTATCCTGGTAATCATGTAAATGTTTAAAACTAAACCTCAACGGTGTTGGCGGAGTAGGCCGTATCAACTAATACTGACGGGTTTAAAAATAAAAAATAACGTGGCTTGAAGTTTTGCAGAGAGTATATAAATCGTTAACAAGTCGGAAACGATTCGACAAGAATAAATACGCTTAGATTGGTTGTTAAGGCAGAACGAAACGTACATGCAAATTCAGCGTGGATGATCAGTTTATACCTTAGAAATACTGTAGCAATTTTAGAAACAGCTAAAGCGACATCAACCAATTAAATTATTTATAACACCCACCCCATCTCTCTTGGAAAATCACATATAAACCTTCAAGTTCACAACTTTTGTCTTACGCATAGCGTGTCTTCATTGAGTGGGAAAAATAATAATAAAAAGTTCTTATAACGTTGTCTTGGAAAATGACAAATTTCAATAACATATCATAAAAAGTATCATACAATTTATTGCCCCATGATAAGGTCAATACAGAGATATATTGACTCTATCTGGACATATCGACCTACATATAGACAATGTATCAATCGTCTGCTAATCTTGTATTGTCTTCATTGCCTGGCATGCTGGGATTTCATAATATGATGTCGTTTGCTGTTTTAAGATTTATAATTCCAAAATGTCACCTACTAAATAATTAATGATTATCTTGTAATAGACTGCAATATCACTCACATCTGCTGATGAAATAATTTGATAACATTCGTCACTAGTAGCCATGTGGGATTTAAGACGTATTTTTAAAAAATGAATGAAAAGAGCACAAGTGCATGATATAATCCTCATTATAAAAACATCATCAACTTTCTGACAACATCACAATAACAGATGCATGGTTTATGCTGGTTCTGCAAATTGTTTTGAAATTATACTATTCCACACAAATGGCGGTTGTAACTTGCTAGAAAGGAAGTGTTTACCTTTCCGGAGACCCCGTTTTCATTTCTGTGGTAGATTGTTTTTAATTTTCCAGTTTCAGAGTTTTTACTGTGTTTTGGTGATTCTGATTTGAACATTGATTGGTGTATTTGTGGTTGATCATACCAATTTATATAATATCAAAACCCATGATATAATTAATTGCCAATTTCCAATGTCATCACAGTATTGTTGATAAGTTTGATGTCTCTGTGTCCAGGATTGTCCTGGATATATGTGACGTCTCATAGTTCCATGTTCCTTTTACACAATTTTTATTACACACGTGGCGGGTGTAGCTAGCCAAACAGGAGGTGCTTACCTTTCCGGAGAACCCGGTCTCACTTCCCTGGTGGAAGTTCACGTGTCTAACCTAACTTGTCAGTTCCAAAGTTTGTTTCTAGATTGTGATTCGGACATGGATTAGTATGTTTGTTTTTGAGTTTAATACACATATTATTTTGGAGTTTTACTTGTAATAGAAGGAAAAAACTTAAAACAGACAATGCAGTCAAAAAAAACCCATAAAAGTAAATAATAGAACATCCAAACAAAACAAGACAACACAACAATGAAAATAAAATTCCATGTTATTGACAAACACGTGATCATATGTTCAGTTATGTGGTTACGGTACTATTGGAGATTCATATTTATAATTTTTATGTCTTGACTATTCAAACTTTCCATATCTATCTGTTCTGAAGACTTGTGTAAACTACTCAGACAAATAGTTTCCTTGCAGACATATTATAAACCTTAAAACCTCTACTTTTAGACGCATATTCGTATAAGCACATCACATAAGAAAACAATGAACTCGTTATGAGACCAAATCATGCAATACAACTGTAACTTTTTTATATCTAAAATAACTAAATGTAGATCATTATATAAATTATTGTCAGTAGAAACCTCTAAACTTGTTGAAGGATTGGCATTAATTTGATGTTTACAAAGGCCCAGACATAATTCAATATTTGTAGAGGAACTTATTGGTGTTTTACTGACATTTGGCGATAATTGTTTCCGTTATTTACTTCTATATTCAGTAACTAGACATGTTAAGTAGAAAAATATAAATATCCAAGGATACAGAACCAAAAACAGGTGTTTTGTACAAAAAAAAGAGTTACAGAAAAAACCTCATTTTTAGATATGTAACTGCCTTAAATGAACTCACCTGACATAGGTTTCTTTTATTCTCATTAATGATAACACATGTGACGAATGTATCTAGCTACACAGTAGGAACTAGGAATTTACCCTCCTGGAACAACCGTGTTTTGCCAAATTTGCCAGCTTCAAAGTGTTTACTTTGCTTTGAGATTGTGATTTGTTATGTTTTTGTGATATCTATTGCATTTAAATAATAATAAAAAAACAAACATATGATAAATCGTAATTCCAAAGCAAAATAAAAAATTTAAAAATGGCTGATTAAGTTAAACACGTAAACTTTCACAAGGAAATTGGGACCAGGTGCTACAGAAGGGTAAGTACCCTACACCCTACATTTTAGCAACCTACATCCGTAAAGTGAGTAATATGTTTGAATAATAAATATGTTATTTTTCGGCTGTTGTCAACCATTTACTTGATTGGTTATATGCGCTGTTTTCCAGTCATGATGTCTCTTTTACGAAATTGTCCTGAATATATATTTCACATCCAATAGTTACACCATGTTCCTTTCGTTTTAAAATTGTGATTACATGTGTGACTGATGTAGCTAGGTAAATAGTGGGTACTTTTCCTTTCGTATCACCAGGTCTGACTTCCCTAGTGGAACTTCACCTAATTTGTCAGTTTTTTTTATACAATGTAAGACCCCACGTTACTTTACTATTTTTCATGACCAGATGTTTATGGATAAGGCAAATAAGTCATTATTCTCAGCAAGTTGTTTGAAATCAACAGGTGATTTTGAAATTTATTTTTAATTCAAGATACATGATGAACAATACAAATATCAACATTGAACAGCAGACTGTGTACTCTATTCGAGACATTTTGACCAGAATCGTAATTTCGTGATTTCCACGCACTTTTATTTTCGTGTCACCGAATATTGGTCAATGTAAATGCTAGTGAATTATAATCAAATTAAACTATTCGCGAATGTGTTATTTTTCGCATTTTGTTTCTCACAAAAGAACATATAATGTTGAGATTTCCCGATTTAAGCACACACGTACGCCTTGTTTAAAAGTGCGGTAAACCTATCACGTGATGATATTTAGTGTAACAGCCATAAATATTCCATAGAATAAGATTTAAATCGCTGCTTTAGGATTTATCGTGATGTTAACATGATGCATCAAGAACGATGGGAAATATCTTATGAAAAGAAAGATTCAATTCTAGGGTATTGTTAAAATATTTACGGCTTTGTTAGACATGCTATAAAATTTACACTTTTGTAATTTTATCATTTAGGGAATGGTATATGGCAGACTGACTACGTCTTGTATTAAAAACAAAACTTTCCAATTAAACCAACGCTTGTGCATAACAGAACGGCCCTTTTAAAAGGGCATTAATTTTGGAAAAACATTGAAGTGAAATATTTTACTTAAGAGTAGCACATTATCGTCACCCCAGACAGTAAAAAATAAAAATATTCAAAAACATAAAAAATATAAAAAAATTAACACACTGGTCCATGTCCACACCATAATCCCAAAAAGAAGGTAAAAATTTTGAAACTTGCAAATTCTGTTAAACGCGTTAACTTCTACAAGGGAGTGAAATCAGGTGCTACCTAATAAATACCTTAACAGTTTGTGTTTAGAAGCATCAATCGAATATAGCAAGTACACGTCTGACATGCATCATACCCAAGTTAACTAGGTAGATAACAAAATTCAATCACAAAAAACCTCTGAGGTACTTCAGTAATACATATTGTTCGACAAAATCTGATTACATTTCAATAATTATTATAATGTGAAAATAAGAATAAATTTTAATTAACCAATTACATATCAAATCTTTTAACGAAAGTCTTTTTCTGCAATAGTTCTTACAAGTTATGTTTCCACAAAGACAAACTTGACTTGCTTTATTTTCCTTCTTCTTGTTCAACTTCTTTTAAGCATAACGCGTAATACAAAACATTAAGAAGAGGAAGTAAAACAAATTAAAAAAGCAGACATGCATTCCATACAAGTTATAGTTTAATACACTTTCATCAATAGACTAATTATTATGACATAACTCCACTATTTATAGTTTTCTTGGGATGATGTTGGCAGTCGCTATGGGAGATTAAATCTTTCAAAGGAAGCAATGTGTATTACATGTAGAGTAAGATTTCTATTATCGTGCACTACTAGGCGAGAGGATAAAAGTAGTTTTAAAAAGCTTTCTAAATGGTGGTTAAAAGACCAAGCTCTGTTAAAATGATTAAAATCCGACAACAAAGAACTTCCTGATACATCAAGTATTATGTGTAAAACCAAAAGCTTGAAATGTTATTATGCTTTCCTGTAAAAATAAATACAAAAACAGTGTTAAATTATAAAATAGTCACAGACGTGTAGAATAAAAATGGGAATAATGAGACATGATAATAGGAATAAATACTGCGAACATTTCAATGAAAAATTTCGGTTGCATTAGTATTGGATGTAATGTACAAAAACAAAACACAATTGTCGTTTTAGTGACCCTTTCATAACAAAACAGTACATACCTTTTGTTTTCAAATAGTGTTAAAAAGCTTTCAAAATGGTGGTTAAAAAGAATTATCTCTTTGGAAATAATTCAGATATGACAACAATGAACTTCCTCATACATGAAGTATTATGTGTGAAATCGAAAATTTTGAATGATTTTAATCTCTTCTTGTTAAAAAGACAAAAAGAAATTATAAAGCTTGGAGTTTTGCAATGTTTTCATGTCAAAAATAAATACAAAAGCATTGATGTATCTTTATGTGACTTGTTAAAACAAAAATTGCAACAGATTTAAAATAAACATGGGAAATAATAAAATGCAAAAATAAGAATATTGCGAATATTGCAATGGAACATTTTGTTGCATTAGTTTTGTATGTGTTTCCCAATTAATACGCTATGGTAGAGCTTGTTCCCACTACGGGGACTTTGTACAACGAAGTAGGCTGCTTGCAAATAAATTGTTGACTCAGGGATATTGCAGGCCTGGTCTTATCAAGGCCCTCAAAAACTTTTATGGTCGTCATCACAGCGTTGTTGATAAGTTTGATGTCTCTATGTCAAGGATTGCCCTGGATATATTTGACGTCTCATAGTTCCATGTTCCTTTCACAAAATTTTGATTACACACGTGGCGGGTGTAGCTAGCTAAACAGGAGGTGCTTACCCTTCCGGAGCACCCAGCCGCACTTCGCTGGTGGAAGTTCACGTGTATAACCTAACTTGTCAGTTCCAAAGTTTTTACTTTACTTCTGGATTGTGATTCGGATATGGATTTGATTACATGCGAGAACAAAACACAGATTATCGTTTTTTAACCTGCACTTTCTTAATAAAAGTATACAGCTTTTGTTGCGTGAATTTATACGACAAATTATTTTGCGTTATATATAATCCGCGAAGAAATGAAACATCCATTGCTATTTAGAATTAACTTTTTTCCTTGAAAAAAAAAATTGTTGTACTTACTTACTTTTTAAGTATTTTTAAATACTAGTAATTATTGTACAAATCCAGTTTTTATTTGTTATATCTATACCCAGATACATAAAATGTCGAGTAAAACTCAGCAGGTCCCGAAAACCTATATTTATTCGACGTAAATAATCCAATGTTACATTTATGCTGTCTTTGAAGAAATAAGAAGAATTGCACACTCCGAATTATTTATGTGGTACTACTTGGAAAATGTTTATATAGCTGATTCCAAGAATAACGTTGTTTTAAAGAAAACGTCAATTTATGCGACTCTGTTTTCAATAGAAATATAAGTCAATGTTTATGCTGTGTCATGTTTCCACGGCAAATCCTTATTCCCAATCCTTTAAATATCCATTAAGATGTTATATAGTAGAGGTGGTTAGTGCTTAAGGCTGAGGATATAGCATTCAGGTGGCATTAGCGTTTTCTGTAGCTGTAATAAAGTCTGGGTCGCTGTGGGATACATTATGTCCACTTAACTACAAATCATGTATCAATAAGATCCATATGTCTAGTGTATAAAATACTCGTATCCTTGAAAAATAAGGTTAATCTTAGATTCATTGAAATAGCGTGTTATAAAATCTTATAAATCGTGACATCAGTGAATACTACACTCGAGGGCTATTCTTCTATTGTTTTATGTAAAATAAATGTCTGTATCAAGGTCAAATGGATAAAATGGATGGTGACGAAACAAATGGCGCATTAATGAGAATTGTTCAAAGTACATTGCAAAGACATAAATCTGGACATTGTTTCACAATGCATTGGGAATAAAAGGAAATAGGATACTAACAGAACCAATTGGAATACTGAAAGAAATGCGCAACATGTGAACGATGTATCATGTTTTCTGTAATCTGATGAGTTGAATCATTTGTGTCGTAATATGAAAGTAATCATTTTATTAAAATTTTAAAATGATACAATTTACATTCAATAAATATACAAAAATCTGAGAATGAAACTTAAAATCGTTAAAATATAATGGATATCAACGAACTCTTAATAACCTGACTCCATTGTTATTAACATTAAAGTACGATCATTAAAACCAGTGTATCGTTGGACACACTTCGGTTTTGAATCTAAGTCGAGGTTGCGTCCTTGGTGCATTATGAATGCAGAAAATTAAATACTAGAAGATTATATGGATTTCCAAAGACTAGATGGTGCGATTATTGTTATATCTTAAATAAAATATACAATATTTGCAGGTATTAAGGACGCTGGATGGTATCCATATACTATTCGTACGTGACCAACACTCCGTGAGCATAATCTCGAGTCACGGTAACTTTTAGAATACTCATCAAGCATTATGTATTATTTGAAACAAAACGCACGTAAACATCATTTATTACATGTGGATCTTTCTGGTTGGCTCGATGTCTATCAAATAACGTTTTCATAGTTGAGCATTTTATATGACCGATGTTTCTTATTTATCGCTCCGTTTCTTTGTTGCATTGGATTTATAGTCAAGAACATATTTAGACATAAATCACTTTATTTCATTGTATATTTAATTGTTCTCATATGATAGATTGTAACAGAAAACATCTTGACAGTTTTCCAATTATGTGTCAAAATTTTTCAAATACGCAATAAAAATAGAGTTTGAAATTGTGTTTTGATCAAATCAGCTGCCTTTTAATTCTTGTATTTTTTTATTTATGCGTTATATCGGCAAAGAGTTTTTATGACGTTCTTGTAGATTTGTAGGGTTTTGCAATATTCAAAAATAAGTAAGCTGATTATAAAAAAAAACTTGTGAAAATAGTGAAAAAATATTGTATTGCCTGTATACGTACAATATTAGTGTAAAAAGGCATCAATGATGGTTATATGTTTGTTGTGTTCATGTAATATAAATGCCTTAAGGATATACACAGTTCTGTGCTATTCCAGGGCTATCATAACATTAAATTGTAAAGTGCATTGAACTTTATTAACCTACACCAATAAATAAGAGATAAGTCAAGTAAAATATTAATATATATGATATTATACTTCTGAAACATCATCTCACTATAATAGCATGGGTAGGCTAGCGTCTTAACCGGTGTGTTTATATTTTAAAATGAATAAAATTCTTTTGCAGTTCTGAATTTGGCTGGAAGAATAAAATGCAAATTTTATGTTAGTCTTATTTCAAGATAAGTCGAACAAATTTCAAGGAAAACAATTTAACCTCTAGACAGACAACTTCTGTGTTACGAAGAAAGACTTGAAAGATTGTTTGATGCATGTTTATTACGTCTGATATTTACTGGTTAGTATTGAGATAGCAAACAACTACAGGAAAATAAATCCAGGGCGTTCATCCATAGGTTGGTATAAGTTAACCATACAAACACACCGATCCATGTAATGATAACATTTATTTCAACTTTCATAACGTAAATAAAATCCAGCATAAATAACACAACTAAGAAATATCACATTACCATTTTTGTATTAATTAGTTATCAGTATTAATGATATAACGAACTAAGACATTTTAAAAGAAGAACATCAATTTTGAATTGAAAAAGGGTTTGTAAAATGTCTTGGGCAGACATCTACGGTACTTATGGTATGTATAACGAACGGTTATAATCTCTGGATTTAGTTGAGATGTTTATTTTGTCAACTTTTATGAAATAATACTGCTTAAAGAGAAGCAGATGTGTTATAGAACCATCACGTGATTGTATTGTACACTCTATTCTATTTAAGAGTCATGTTTAATGTAAGAAACGGGACAAGACGTGTTTACATATTTACTGCGTGACCTCTTTGTGTAAGCTTTCAAGTTTTTACTCTCCTTTGCTTTTAGATTGTGATGAACAAATACATGAATTGGTATGTTTGTAGTTGTCAATATAAGTAGAATATAAACAGACAAATTAATTGATGTCCGAATTAAAATCTAGAAGCAAAGTAAAAACTTTAAAACTGACAAATTAAGTTAAACACGCGAACTTCCACCAGGGAAATGAGGTCGGGTGCTCTGGAAGGGTAATCACTTCCTGTTTAGCTAGCTCTTGGGTGAAAAACATGGAGTTTTGTGACGTCAAACATATACAGGGTAATCCTGGAAACATAGACAACATACTTTTCTCCCATGCCAAGTCTTGTAATATAGAAATATTCCATTTAATATACTCATGTGGGATATTTCTATCCGCTATGACTCTGGCTTGCAAATTATCGCTGGAACTACCTTTGGTGGCGTCATAATTAAAAGACAATTGCGTGACGTTATCATGTGGGGGACATGACGCCATTTTACGGGAAAAAGACACCCAAGTCCGCATAATTTAGAAAGTTTGAGTGAGTTTCAAATGTTCATTTTGGGAAATAGAATAAAAAAAACTTTGTTTTATAGTTTATACATATTGATTAACCAAAATCAGGTACATTCTTACCGATGGTGATATTTTTTTTGAAGTAGAATGTTGAATTACAAAATAATTGTTTCCATCATGGCGTCAATGTCTATGTAAATTGAATTTGAAGCCAAATATGAGCATTAAAATGGGAGAAAAAACAATCCATTATGAGTGTATCCATGTAGGATAGAGAAATCTTACCCTTGGGGTTGAACATTTCTGTTCAGAGACTCGGCAAACCTCGTCTCTGACTGAAATATTCAACCTTTCGGGTGAGATTTCCCTATCCTACATGGATACTCATAATGGATTCTTATAATCCACAGTATTGTGATGACATCCACACAGCTATTTGAGGGACCAAATAAGCCTATACGTGTAGTATCCCCCAGTCAAAAAATTATTTTTATAAAGTTTGCGTATTGAATAAAACGAACAAGGAACTATGGGGCGTCAAATATATCAAAAGGCCCTCCTGGACAGAGAATCATCATCAATAATCAACAATACTGTGATGACAGCTATATATTCATGTTTGTAATTATAATATTCAATCAAAACTCTATATACATGTGGAAACCAGAATGATAGACGTCAGCTGATAAAATAACAACGATGTATTATCTCAAATTCGATGTGCTATATTATATAAAGTCACTAATACAAATAATATAGTTTTATTATCATATCGTTTAGGTATATATTTGTTTTTTTCAACTTTGAAATTCTACATCTTTCGAATACATACATAGTAATGTTTACCATATTATTAATTCAAAGCAAACATTAAAATGGACGTGTTATGAACAAAATCTTTTGCACTGAAAAGTCAAGGTTTTTCTAAAAAAATACTAAATCGATACCAGAAAGATATGTGTATTTTCAAAAATTATCGATCTGTTATTACACGACAACATAATATCTACATCATTATTTTCAACGTCTGTGGGGATAATGACCTGTCATAACATCTTGTATTTTTCTATGGAATGACAGAAAACACTTATTTAATAAACACCTTCTAATAGTTACTATACTTATGTGAAATAACCTTATAGATTCAAAGGATACAACTCAGTTAAAGATATTGTTTGTCAATGTTTGGTGATTGTTCTATTGTGATTTGGGCATAGATTGCTGTGTTTGCTTTTGTTGTAACTGAGTCTACATTTTTTTTACTTTTGTAATTTAAACATGTTTTGAAAACACAAACCAAAGCACAAAATTATGGAATATGGACTAGACGCTTAAATAGCCAAAGACTTTCAGTACAAAAATTGCAGGTTAAAATCATGTTGTAGGTTTTAGAAGGTCGTTTTACACCCGATTTACACTTACAAAGTATCTTAGTTTCATATTGTCATAACGGTCTCCCTTGTTATTTTGTTTCTAAAACAAAAGCAATGCAATAAGGAAGCATATCCAGACCCATGATTACAAAGGTCCTAAGTATAGAGGGTCATTGTATCTAAAAGCAAAATTTTATTTAAAAAATATGAAACAGAATGTAGATTATTTTTTCGAGTCATATTCGTCAAAGATGTACGCGATATTAAATAAACTTTCAGATAGATCAAATAAAAGAAATATATATCCTGAACATTGCATAATGATTGTTCTGTAAAATAACAATACCAAAATCAAAACCACCTGAACCTAGTTATTCTATCTACATTCATCAAAATCAGCAACTTTCTCAAAAACTAAGTGCTTAAACTTATGAAACCAGAATTAATTAGAAATACTTAAACACATATGGGATATATTGCAACAGAAGTGTCTATGTAAAATGCTTAATATAAACGTTTTAACCCATTATCAAAAATATGTGCAATCTAAAAATAATTGTTTGAAAATCCAGTACTCCCTCAAAAAAGGTTTACGACCATATTGTTGATAAAATTATCTTGGATATTTTACATCATCTGATAGTTCCATGTTTCTTTAATTTTTTAATTTTCAATTTTGTTTTCACACGTGGAGGGTGTAGCTAACTAGACAGAAGACACTTTCTGGAACATCCGATTTCACTTTCCTGATGCAGGTTCATATGTTTATCTATATTTTACTTTGCTTTTAGGAATGTGGTTTGAACATATATATATATATATATATATATATATGTTTCTAGTTACAATATTATCTAATTTAAAGTGCGTTCAGATAACTTCCATTGTTTTTGTTTTAACAGACAATTCCCACTCGCCTGGATCTCGATTTAGACGTTTAACTGCATTACATAGAATTGCCGATCACGCTTTCGTTTCGCTTTGTTAGTGTTTAAGGCTAAAACTGTTGCATGCTGATGACATTAACGTTTTCTGGAGCTGTAAAGAGTCTAAGTCGCTGTTGGATACACTTTATCCATTAACCTACAAAACACATATAAGAAATATCAATTTGTTTATCTAAAATATTTGTATCCTTGAAAATTAAGGTTGAGTCTATTTTTTGTGTATAACGTGCTAAAACCTTGTTTGTGATGCCAGAAGTTAAAATTGCTCTGCTGGGATTTGTGGAGATATATGATTTATATGCTTCTGTTTTATGTTATGCAGTCTTTAATATATGACAAGCATATACATTTATAGAACTTGATGTAAACAACTTGAACATAATGTGAACCGGAAAAATACTAATATTACAACGCTGTCGTATATACTGAGAAATATATTGTTTCTATTTTCACAAAAAAATACTCAAAATATTATATATGTTTTTTTTAAAAAAAAAGTTAACAACTATATATTACATATTACACCAGTTTTATATTTACAGCACTAGACAACCGTTTCGGAATACAATTCCATCAGTAGTGCTTGGACCAAAATTATGAAACCAAAATTATTTTGAAGATGTTGAAAAGCTACCCAAAGGATCAAAATATATTTTACCAAATTAAGATAAGGAAATACTTTGCATGTATATCATTTATACAAAAATTAGTAGTATAAACATTTTAAGGTCCAATATTTGTTTTAGAGTCTTAAAATATTATATTTCTCGGGTTCACAAATCCTTATGTCTATCTCACGAAAGCCAAGAATAAACGTAGAATGTTACAAGAGTGTGATTCAAGTTGTATATCGCAAGTTTATTACAACCAAATAATCCTTACATACATACAAATAATACTAAAATTGGTATTATATAACTAAACATGTTTTAATTTTGTAACATTAGACTGTCTTGCAACAAAATTCCTCATAAGTAGGTAGTACTCGGACAAAAATTATCGGAATCCAAATATTTCTGAGAAAAAAGGACTAAAATTTGTTTGGCAAATACTTAAGCAAAACTGAGAACAATTAAGCATAACTAACTGGAGGAATAGTAAAAATTACGAAGTAGATTATTTTGATTAACACTGTCTATTCTTCAATATACTTATAAGTGAAATATCTGAAGTACAAAAGTGCTTGGAAATATCACGAATATTTTCATTAGTATTTGAATATGATACAAGTATTAAATCAACAGCAATTTGTTAATAAAACATAATCTCGGAAAGAAATAACGCAAAACATTGTACTGTATGTTAATTAATTGTAAAACAAACAAACCGATTAAAGGGGAAGAACACCATAGAATACTAATCCAGTTTCTCTTGAGCAAGTATACTGATTCTAAACCCTACGTGTTACTGTGCCTTTGTTGCATAATGGGTAAATTCATCAGACATCCTAAAATGTTATACATGTAGTCTGTTGCAAAATCTGCAATCAACAATACAGCTAATTGTCCAACGATGCAAGCTTCTTACAAAATTGTTGTCTCGGGTCTCAAGGATATGTAAACCTAGGTTTTATTAAAGCCATAAAAAACTTTAATGTCGTCATTACAATATCGTTAATAAATATGATGTCTCTGTATAAAAAACACACTGAATATATTTGACGTTCCATAGTTCTATGTTCTCTTTATTCTTTATTATGATAACACAAGTTGCGGATGTATTTAGCTTAGATGGATCTACTTATTTTTCCGGAGCACCCAGACACTTCCCTGGTGGATGTTCAATTGTTTAGTATAATTTGCCAGCCAGATTCAAGATTTTTTCTTCGCTTTGGGATGATGATTTAATCTGTATGGTATGCTTTTGTTTAAAATTCAAAATCCAAAACAAATATACTAATCCATGTCCAAAACATCGTAAACATTAAAAAAAAATAAAAAACATGAAGTAGTACATTCCAAATAACTAAATATTTAAAGGTGTGTCATGAAAGGCCTCTGCTTGTTTACAGTTTACATGATGTTTAAAATGCCGTCCATAGTTATACACGTTTACTATTATTATGACTCTACCTTGTTTTCTTATTTTATGTGTTGCTATAAATCATTTTACATCATTGTATTCTAAATAGTTGTCACATTAAAGGTTGAAGTATAACATATGTTGACAGTTTTCTAATTACATCAATCAATCAATCTGAATTTCCTCTTATACAGAGATTTTTGAATAAACATTTTATAATTAATCAAAAACAAACATACTTATCCATTTCCGAATCACAATCCAGAAGCAAAGTAAACACTTTGGAACTGACAAGTTAGGTTAGACACGTAAACTTCCACCATGGAAGTGAGGCCGGGTGCTCCGGAAGGGTAAGCACCTCCTGTTTAGCTAGCTACACCCGTCACGTGTGTAATCAAAATTGTGTGAAAGGAACATGGAACTATGAGACGTCAAATATATCCAAGGCAATCCTGGACACAGAGACATCAAACTTATCAACAATACTGTGATGACGGCCATAAAACTTTTAGAGGGCCTTAAAAAGCCTAGGCTTGCAATATCCCTGAGTCAACAATTTATTTGCAAGCAGCCTACATAAATAAATAATAACATATATACAAAATTATAATACAATTATGTAACCATACTTAAGTATATTGTGATTCAGGAATTAATGGTATGGACTGACAGAGCTGCATTTTACGCGAGCTGCCTATAATAAGCTGTGGAGGTTGCTTGTAGGAACTGATAGCATAGTCCAACAAACTTATGGTGTTGCTCTTCATTTTGAATAGATTCTGATCTTAGTCCTAATAACACGCAGTAGAATCTCTTATCAGTGTAACAATTTAGTTTGTTTTGTTATGTTATGTGTTGCTATAAATCACTTTACATCATTGTGTTTCTTAATTGTTGTCACATTATAGGTTAAAGTATAACATATGTTGACAGTTTTCTAATTACATGTATGTGTCAAAACGTTTAAAAAACGAATACGAAAAGTGCATGAAAATGTGTAATAATGAAATCAGCCGCAATTTAAATCTCGTTATCTGCCGGAACTGTTCTATGATGTTACTGAATTTTGTGGAATTGCACACTTCCAAAAAATATGTTACATTATTATCGTTAAGATAATATTTGGTGTAAAAAGTTGACTCAAAATGTGATGTTTATGTATCAAAATGTCATGTATCAAAACAAAATTATTGGTCATAATAGTCATTGTGTTTATATAATATAAATGTGTTAAGTACTTATTTTTACATGTGGTAGACGAATGTTCATAAAACAAATAATTTTCCTATTCTTGGAAAGTTTATATATATATATATATATATATATATATATATATATTATATATATATATATATATATCCTTGACTCTACGAGACATTAAATTTATATAATGGAGTAAACATCATTACAGTAGTCAGGAACACCAATGTCGGTAGTCGAATTTCGCCTACTCTGAAAGGTATAAGGATAGTTAGGTAAATGCAATAGTCATTTATGCTACAATATTTCACAACAAGTGGCAGTTAACCTAATAACCCAGTTTCAAAGTTTTTACTTTGCTTTTGGATGGATGAGTGTGTTTGTTTTTTATTACTATGAAATCATTAATGTTGAAATAGTAGAGTCGTTACCGAACCGTCAAATGATGAATTGTACACTACGAGTCTATTTCAGTAACGTCATTGCTGTATCAAATAGAGCGTGATAAGACGAGATTGCATTTAAATTGCATCGAATGTTATTTCATATATGCGTTGCTTAGAATCAATTCATGAACAATTATAGTTATACCAAACACATAATTCAGCCGAGAGGCGAATGCTTAGAGTACCAATAACAGTTTAAAAAAAATAATGTTTTTTAGAAAGATTTCATTCAAATATCTAATATCTACTCGTGTATAACATTTTATTGAACTACCACCAAATTATTATAGAACAAAATTCTGCTTTACGCCTTTAATAGGCTCTAGACTCTAAATCAAGCTTGTTTGTACTTTATGATAACGATGTTTACATAAAACTGATTAACATAATTTACCATATCAAAAAACAAACATATTGTTTAATGTCTTACTAGTGCGAGAAATAAATTGTGATTAACTGTGTATCTCGATTAAATTAAGGAACGTGAAAATAAAGATAATAATAGATTATAATTGTCATACTTAATTAAACTCTATATACATACAGAAACCAGCGATAATAGATGTCAGTGGATAAAATATCAAAATCTGTGTTTCTTAAATTCTATAGTTTATATCAGAGAAACATGTAATTACATGAAATAGAAATGTCTGTTTTGCATAAACATTTCTCAATATTCCTAAGCATTTAGGTGGATATTTGCTTGTTCACCTTTGAAATTCTACATCATTCGAGTAAACATAAATCATGCTATTTATCAAATCATTATTTCAAAGCAATAATTTCCCTGAACTTAAAACGTGTTATTTATCAAATATTTCTGATCACGGTTTTTATAAATAATGATTAAATCAATACCACAAGGAGTTTTGTATTTCATAAATAAAACCCGACGTGTTATTACATGACAATATAATATCTATATTTTAATTCCATCGTCTGTAGAGATATTGAAATGTCATAACAAGTTGTATATTTCTAGGTTATACAAGAAAGAGAACATTTAATTCATAGAGAAATGATCTATTGTTTCCATATAATCTTCTTCCAATAGTTACTGTATTTTCATGGCTTATTCTTGAATGTTCAATGGATACAACGCAGTTAAAGATATGTCTAAGAAAACTTTCTTTGTTAGAAGTTCTTTATGTATTGTAATATATTATCACATTAACACATTCGGACATTTTAGATATCGCCTAGAATGTCTTGACCTACATAGTGACTGTAAAATGTACTGTAGCTTTTGATATTGAATTGATTAAAAATATATATCATAGTTGAAACACGTCTAAGAATCATCAGAAAAGAGAAAATTAAAGATAGCGGCAAAAATTACTAGTACCAGAATGTAAGAATAGCCAAAAAGATTAAAGAAATAAAGTAGACAAACCGGTTGTGATACATTATGTAATGATATTGATTGACAGGTGAGTGACAGTTGAAGTTTGGGTGCTTCTACACGAAAAGAAGTTTATGATACAAGACGAAAGCATTTCAAGATGGCCGAAAATACTATTCCAAAGTGTTTACTTTGCTTCTGAAATGTGATTCGGACATGGATTAGTATGTTTGATTTTGATTGATACGACATCACAGGATATCACAATACGCCGTTTCTCAGATACAAAGTTCCGGACGAAGAGTCACGTGACTTTCATCACCACGTGACTAAATTTAGGGCACTTTTTACCGCTTCGATTGTAAACAATGATGCCGATATTACATGGTGAATGATATGGCATCATTTTCAGTGATAAATTGAAAATGATAATTTGGCGTCTAAAATGTAATTTCAAGTTTGTAAAAATGATATAGACAATTTAAAAAAGATGATTAAATTTATTTTATTCACTGAATTTGGTGGACACGGCACCGCATGTTGTGATCAGGTGTGTTGCAACAGAGAATCAAAGTGACCGAAATTCAGATTTTGCGTCACTTTCAGGTGTATTTTTGTAAATTATGTATTTTAATAAAGAAATAAATTTAAATTAAAGGTAAAACGGAGCAGTCTGAAGTAAAGAATAGCAGTGTACCCCCATATAAGTTGTCCTTGCCTGGCAAAGGGCTTCAGACTCAAACGTCCAATAAATCTTTTAAAGTATATTTAGATGTTGAAAATGTCATTAAATCTAATAACTGAAAGTATTTCAATCATTTGATGCAGATATAAGTTCGAAATTATGTGTAATAAGTGTTTAAATACAGTCCATCGTAACCACCCTTCAGCCGATCAATGTTTTACATTTCTGTTATGCCCTAAATTACAGGCCAGTCACATGATTTAGGTCAATACTAAAATCCAAATTGGCAAGGAATGAATACATCCAAGAAACGGCGTATTACAACATAATGTTAACATTTAATTAAAATAAAAACTTAAGTAATAGTTATCTTATTTACCCTATATAATCAAAACTACCACAAAATAATACTAATAAAATGCTGCAATCGGGTTTGAGTACAATGTTTAATGATTTTAATAGTGTTGTAGGTTGTAGGAGGGACACACATTGGAATTGCCATACATCAAAACTGGGTACCTCTTTTTGCGTCAGATGACCATTAATAATTTCCTAATATAATCACGTCCATAGTTTCTCAATACATGTCAATCCATTGTTTTGCAAAATATGACATTCATAATTCCTTAATATACGCGACCTATTGTTTTTTTTTATATACCACTTATAGTTATATAGTCTTTTCAATATATCATCCATAATGTTTTATATATCCTATTATGTGTATTTTATTCGCTTTGTGGTTGTTTTTGTCATTACATCACTATGATTGTTTTCCAAAACACTATATATTATTGAAATGCTGCGAATATCAAATTCCCAAAATACAGACCTTTTCCCTTTCTATTAGATGAGGATTCTGAATTGTCAAATTTACATATGGAATTCTGATTTTGTTCCAGACGAATGTGCGAATTATCTTGTAAATGACACTATATAATAGTTAAAATACGCGCTAAACATTTACTTATGCATAACTTGCTATTAAAATGATGTGAAGTGATTTGTACTGAAAAACATGTTCACGGAATCTAACTAGTCAATACAATGAGTAGGATAGGACTTAACAGAATAGCCAACGAATATTTTCTGTATCTAATTTATCATCTCTATCCACATTTAATCAAGCCAACTACATAATCAACATTACTTAACTTAATTATTACAGTTTACAACTACATTAAGCCCTTAATTTAATTACTCGGAAGCAATGGCTACACTATCATATAGAAGGCATGCGGAAATTATATATATAAAAAAAGAAAAAATAAATTCGATCATCAGGTATCAGGTTTAATTTTTGGAATGATGGTTTTAACATAATTGCAGGTATGTAAGCCTTTTTATCTTATAATAATCTGCATGTATTACATATTGAATCTTATATGTGATATACAATAATTTCTATGTATAAATAATAATACCTAGATACACAGAACACACATTGATAGACTGCAACATGTATACGTCAATGAACATTGCAACATGGTTAAATACAGTCTGGGACCCAAAATCAAAGGTGTACCTCAACGGGATACGCATCGGGACTCGTTGTCACACACATCGCGACTCGTGGTCAAAGTTTCAACGAACCTTAAACCACTAGACGATCAATGAAGCATAAAATCTACAAAAATCACCATACAACAAACATGATTATCAATAAAGTGTTAAAAATGCACTGTATCAAATAATATGATTTTTAATTAAAACAAACAGAAAAATCTATTTCCAAGAAAAGATTTAAAACTGCTTTCGGATTACTGATTAAAAAAGAAATCCAAGAAAAGAAAATTTTTAAAGATGTCGGTTTCAGCATTTCAATTTAAATGTAAAATTTCAGAAGACAAATTTTAAAAGTTCGAAAAAAAAGTGTTGCATGTCATCACCATTCTAATAAAGTAATCAGTTAGTAAAGGTGTAGAAAATTCTTAAACCAGATAATTCTGTAATAATGTAAAGGCGGAAACAGGCAAAAGGTGTTAATAATTCAACGTCAATTTCAAGACAGGAAATTTAAAAAGACATCGTATTCTGTTTAAACGTTTACCGATATCACATATCGAGTATTGTAACTTTTTCATTGCTTCGGGCATTGTTCATATCCATGATATTATATCAGTGTTAGTTTTACATAGTACTGGCCGATTCAGAATACAAATCCTTATCAGTAATGATTCGATCAAAATTGTAAAATCAAAATTTTTCAAGGTGTTGCAATAACGCTTTACAGGGATTCTGGTCTTTTTGTCAAGTATCATACGGATTCCAAACAAAATGTAATGAAGATACCATCAACAAAATGTTCAAGTTTTTGATAACATACTTGTTATGTTATGATATATAATTTTCCAGCAAACAATCAGTATACTAATGGGCACAATCTGTTCACTACTGCTTGCTGATTTGTTTGGTTATTCTTTTGAAGCATAATTTATGCAGACCCTTGTTAAACCTGGAGAAAAGACTGTCACCAAATCATTCAACACCACATATAGATATACATATGTCCCTTAACAATCCTAAATTTGGAGACTATATGAATGTCATCTATCCAAATGAGCTTGAAATAAAAGGTTTGGCTGAATCTTCAAGTTCTGCGTAATATTTAGACGTATTCCTCCATTATGACGCCCACGAAAGGCTACATTTGGAACTGCATGACAAACGTGATGACTTCAACTTTTCTATTGTTTCACAATTAATACGCTAATGTGGAGCTTGTTCTCGCTTTATACAACGAAGAAAGATGCTTACTAATACATTGTTGACTCGGGGATATTGCATGTCTAGGCTTATCAGTGCAATTTATAGCGGGCATCACAGTATCGTTGATAAGTATGATGTGTCCTGGATATATTTGACGTCCAAAAGTTCCATGTTCGTTTGACTCCATTTTGACTACACACCATAGCGTGTGTAGCTAATAACTAAACAGGAGGTGGCTTCACTTCCGGAGCACCCGGCCTTACTTCCTTTGTCAAAGTTCACGTATTTTACCTAGTTTGTCAGTTGCAAACTTTTTACTTTGCTTCTTGATGGTGCTTTGGACTGTATATGTTTTTTTATCCAAATTACCAAACTTTATAATATATTTAACTAAATTTAACTAACGGAATACTCTGCATGAATGAGTATACCATAATTTTTTAACATTTTC
Source organism: Anadara kagoshimensis (assembly GCA_021292105.1). NCBI lineage: Eukaryota > Metazoa > Mollusca > Bivalvia > Arcoida > Arcidae > Anadara > Anadara kagoshimensis. Next base: position 9,995,277 of record CM037858.1, on the reverse strand, counting down.
CGATTTTAACTACAACAAATTTAGACAGTAGAATATTTCTGACAATATATTCTCAGTATTGTCTACTGAGTTTATGATATGTTCGGTGTTGCTTAGTCCACAAGCAGATATTTTCTATTTCCTTTATGGATTAACATTCTGCTATTTTTCTCGCTTTTCTTTCTTTCTTTTCTATATTTCCAATGTACTTTTTGTTAAAACTATTATTGACATTCATAAACAATGAAAAAAGTATCTGAAATCCAATTTATACCAAGACAAATTAGTCCAGTCAATCAATAGTTTGACCTCAAACTAATTGCAACAGAATATATTTTGTAACTAATATCGTAGTAGATACATCAAATGATTATGGTGAAAAATCTATCAAAATCTGATAAGGGGAAAACAGTTTTTGAGGAATTTTAATTTCTTATGGGCGTTTTATAGACAAGAGAGATAACTCTTGTAAAGCAGGTGGAGATTCAGTCTCAATATCATATGTTTTTTGCAATTTAAACAAAATGTAAAACAAAAGCACCGCAACTAACAAATAATAATTGTTTCCACATATAGAGTTAACATTTCTGAGCTCATTTAAAGTTAAAATATCAGCCCATTTCAATTCAGTTACATTTTAATTTTAGTCTGTCACAATCTAATGTTTCTAGTAATGAATAATTAATGACAGAATACTCGGAGTATAAAAATTATACTTTTTTAATTTAAGATACAATTATTTTATCATTTATGTGCATAATAATATATAACTGAGGTTTGTTAATCTTTTTTTATCTCTTCAACATTCTCTTATTACTGTTTTGCATGAAGTCTTTCTCCAAAATAATTAATATTTTTACATCTTATATAATTATTCCATTCAAATTTGTTTAAATGATTTATTAATTTCTTTCTGATTTTAGGCTGTTCTTTATATAGTAGCAGAGAATACCTGAAGTTTTTGAACATTTTATGTGTAAAATTTAGGCTCATTGTATAGAGTTGTCTCCCTAGCTTATAGAAAATGCTATTGACAACTTTAATTGGCAAAAAAGCAAAATTCCAATGAATTAAAATAGGTAATTTTTATGGTGAATAATAACACCTTTCCTGAAAACAACCGCATAAACATATTTTCTGTTGCAATTACTTTGAGGTATAACCCTATTTTTTTATAGATTGATTGGACTTAAAGACTGAAATTTTAGAAATAGTATATTTCGTCTTTTTTAACAAAAAGTCAAAGTATGAGGTAAAATCAAGAGTTATTAAAAATAGATATATTTTTCTAATAACTAAACATTAAGATGCTGATATGTACAGGCATACATGTAAGCATGTAAATCTCTTAATATTAGTCTCATATTACAGTCTGGATGTTAACATATAACAACAGGATATTCCAGACCTTATATTAGTTTTATGTAAAAATAAGTATAACTTGATACACATAAAACAGACACTGGTAGACTATACGACAAGGAAAATGCACCATGATACAGTCAAGACTGTTGGGATACCTAAAATTGACACATACACACAAACATAAGTAAGCTGAATATATTAAAGTAACTATACAATTGTTCAGTTGTTATTACAGGCCAGTTGGCGAACTGCATTAGTACATGTGTTCGTATTTTATACTGACTCCTTGTAGCATTTTTTTACATTTTAAATTCTGTAAATAAAATAATTTTCAAATAATAAACATACATGTACATTGTATCACAAAAACGTCATTAAACAACACCAAATAGGTTTCAATACATCAAACAATTTAATAATTATACATTGAAACTGAAAAATTTGAAAAGTGTCAATGTAAACAATAACTTGAAAAAAATAACAAGCAATAATCAATTTCAATAACGGAAAAACGTTTTTTTTAAATATCTATTGCAATTTTATTGTTTTCCTTTTTCCTTTTTTACTGAATTTTATTTTTTTTACTCATTTTGCCCGAAGACGGTCTCCCCCCCCCCCCAAAAAAAATCTATAAAATCACCATAATCTCAAGAAAGCTAAGTAGATATTTCTTTTTTACATATCTTAGAATTTCTCTTTTTTACATATCTTAGAATTTCTCTTTTTTACAAATCGTAGAATTTTCCCGGACATTTCTCCAAAATCACCATTTTGTCTCAGGAAAGCAAAGTAGATATTATTAAAGATCTTTAAGTCTAAATCCAACTGATAAATTAACGGCGAAATTTAACAGGATATTGAATTTGATGCAATTAACGACAAGATGCAATCAGTGCCTATGTGAACTGTAATTTTTCTTTGTTAGAATCCAGTGACATAATTGCAAGGCAATCACAATCACAACCGTAGATATTGTCGCCTGCTACTGCTGATGATAGCCGACCTGTCATGGGAAATGCCAATGAACATCCAGGTTGTACAATGTAATCGATAAACAAAGTATTCCAACAGGTTACTGGCAGACGACACATTCCACGCGCGCGTTGCGAATCAGGGAACGATAACGTGCATGTTAGATAAATGTACATAACCAGGTCTTTGGTCATTTTACAGCTGAACAATTAATTTGTGTAAAATTAATTCAGGTGATGTAATTTCAAAAGGATATAATCAATAATATTTGGAATTTATTTTCTGCTGCAGTCATGGGGTCGCCAGGTAAGTTTTTTTCATTTTTTAAATCAAGATGAAATTTATGACTCATTATTTAAAATTTATTTGAACTTGTCAAATTACATTTGATAAAATAAATTTATTTTTCCACTATTTTATTATAGAATGAAAGTAGGTAGATAGTAAAAGTGAAAGATATTCAAAGATCTGAAAACTTTCTTATATGGATACACACTTTAAGATGCATTTGAGCCCTTCCAAATAAAATAAATCTGGTTATGCTGATTTTATCATCGAGACTGCATAAGAATGATTTATATTCTCAAAGTCTCCAAAAAATCATAAAACTATTAAGAGGATTGTATTGAGAACTTTATAAACTGTATATCCACACTTAACGTATTTTATGATATTTATGGATTAGTTGACATTTTCAAGATTTATGAATGAAATTATCCGAACAGAAATAAATCACAAGCTTATACCAACTTGATGTTTTATGTTTAATATATCGGTTTAAAATTTGATGCCATTGTAATTTGATATCTTTAAGTTGTCTTGTGTAATTTTATTAATGGAAAATAAAATCCATTCTACTTCTTATGCATTTATATACTTCTGTTAAGTTTTAAATTGAGTTTGGAAATAGAATGAAGACGATATAAAATAAAATGAAAAATACAATACAGTAAAATAAATCCAATGAAATAAAAATTTATTACAATGATAAATTTAGAGTTTAAATGTTGTCGGTACATCAATGAAAAAGGAGAGAATATCAATTTTCTTGAAAACAATACCTTTATGTGCTGTGTTTAAAGTTCTAAAAGCAAAATCAGTATTGAATTTGAATGCGCATTTCATAAAATTTCAAACCTTTAATATTTTTATATTAAATATTAAAAGACAACGCAATTTTAGTTGTGTTTTGTAATAGTTCTTGGTTCTTGCAATACTGTAAATTGAACATGCAGATTCTAAAAGTTAAGAAATCATTTTTATGCAGATTTTGTTTTTTAATGAAGTGCGTGTAAGCAAGTTTATTTTATACTTGTACAGTATTCTTTACAGCTAAGGCCTATTCTAGTTATATTAATGTCTTAAAGAAAGGCACCAAAAGCAATAGAGAATAGGTACGACATCACCAATTGGTGGTTATATGCTTTGCATGATAGGTGATGTTTTTTTTTATGTATTTTGTTTTACAGTTGAAGAAAGTTGTCCAATATAATACCACTGCATACTAAATTGGTGGTTTTTTTTTAAAAAAAAATCATATTGTCATATATAGAAATGTTGAGTTGATAAATAAGAGTCTTGTCTGAAATTTGCTAGTCGCACACTTTTTGACAGGCTAAAATTTAAACACTTCAATTCATAAGTTTTGTATATGTTATCTTGAACTAAATGTCCATAAAACAAAAAAAGTTATTTAAAACTTTGCTACAAAGCAATTTAAATCTAAGCATGAAACGTTGTACGACGGAACTATAACGATTCAAGTAAAGTCTTATCCATGTATATGTGCCGCTATCTTATAAACATAGTATCTGAACCTTACTTGAGCAAATTTTATCCATTGATGATAGCTGCTGTTTTAGTGAAATGCAATTGGTTGGCTAGTGCCTGTATGGTGTAGGTGTCATTTGGCGTAGCTTAGGCAAGTGGAGGATTTGTTGCAATTAATTAAGTTTTGAACAGTTGTTTTCATTTGTAATGATTGACAAAGAACAGTAGCATGCATATTAATACAACGAATTAATTTAGCTTGCGTCTTAATGACAAACTGCCTTTGTTAATTAAAAAAGGATTAATTCTCTCGAATTGTTTTGAGCGAATCGTAAACAATTGTATTTAATCATACTAATATTGAATGACAAATAAGAAAAAGGACAAATAAGATTGGCAACTATGTTACAAAACAATGACGTGTCAAACATAGTGTACCGTAGCTGAGGAACAACAATTACTTGACAATATCCAATGTACGATCAATAACGAATGTAATAAGAAAGCAAGATACGAAAACATTTAAATTTCTTATTACAATGACCACTATTATGAACTAATGACGGGTAATGCATCAGATGATCAAATGACGTAAGAGTCGTTTTAGTAGCCTTAATCAATTCAACATCAGTGGGTACTTGATAAGCACAGAATGACCTAAGAAAAATTGAGTCAATTTTCATCCACCAAAACAATTTTCAAGTAAAAAACTTTTTTATTTTCTTGTTTCCATGGAGCCCTCATGTAAACGACATTTATGCCTAGATTGCATTGCTTGTAGTGCCTGTTACCAATTATGCGTCACAATGTCAACTTTAAAAAAAATTAATTCTAATTAATGGAAATCTATAAATTGACGGGCACATCCTAGTCGAAACAATATGCGTTTGCATTAACCATTTCAATTTTACTATTGAATTAAATTCACATAAGACATACTTTATTCATAATGCTCTTCTGCTTGAAACATAACATATAACGGGCAACGCGACGTCCTTGTCGAAACAATAGTATTTATGCAACATTATCCCTTTCTTTAAATGCATTGCATATATTTAAAATGACATTTTAAGATAACATTCTAAATTTATTTAAAATAAAATACACCATATTAATAATGATAAACTGCAGCAAAAATAACATAAAGTTTAACTTTTATTGATTATTTTGTTTGGAATTTATGTACTTTAGATTGTTGATGGAGACATTGCTTTGAAATATATCTTTTGCTTAACATATTGAACAATGAAACAGAGGGTTGTAATAGATTTCTAAGAAAAAGGAAGTTATAAATATGCAGTAAACTTTTATTTGATTACCTTATTGCTTCATCGCATCACTAATATAGGAATAGTATGTGTTTGTATGTTGTCAATTCCAAAGTAAATGTCATCTATCCTAGTGAGCTTGAAATAAAAGACACGACTGATTCCTTAAGTTCTGCTTCATATTTAGACTTATACCTGAATTATGACGCACAAGAAAGGCTACATTTGAAACTTTATGACAAACGTGATGACTTGAATTTTTCTTGTCAATTTTCCTTTTTTATGCAGCAATATACCTGCTTCTCCTGCTTATGGTGTATTTGTTTCCCAACTAATACGCTATGGTAGAGCTTGTTCCCACTACGGGGACTATGTACAACGAAGTAGGCTGCTTGCAAATAAATTGTTGACTCAGGGATATTGCAAGCCTAGGCTTATTAAGGCCCTCTAAAAGTTTTATGGCCGTCATCACAGTATTGTTGATAAGTTTGATGTATCTGTGTCCAGGATTGCCTTGGATATATTTGACGTCTCATAGTTCCATGTTCCTTTCACACAATTTTGATTACACACGTGGCGGGTGTAGCTAGCTAAACAGGAGGTGCTTACCCTTCCGGAGCACCCGGCCTCACTTCCCTGGTGGAAGTTCACGTGTCTAACCTAACTTGTCAGTTCCAAAGTTTTTACTTTGCTTCTGGATTGTGATTCGGAAATGGATTAGTATGTTTGTTTTTGATTTGTTTTATACTTTGCTTCTGGATTGTGATTTGGACATGGATTAGTATGTTTGTTTTTGATTATATACTTTGCTTCTGGATTGTGATTCGGACATGGATTAGTATGTTGTTTTTGATGGTGTGTATAGAATAAAATATTGGGAATTAAGCTTAGAACTAGGTTTCAATAAACGCAACATTTGTTTCAATCTAAATAGAATTGATTTAGTGTTCATGGCACTTTATGTGGCAAAAGGAAGTTTAAAAAGCCTACAAGACTGAATACATCTGTATTTGCCCTTCTATAGCAATCTTCAATGAACTGTCTGTTATTTTTTACTTTGCTTCTGGATTGTGATTCGGGCATTGATAAGTATGTTTTTTTTTTGTTGTTGTTGTTGTTTGAAAGGATAAACTCATTTCAACTTGAGTTATCATTTTCTTTCTGGAAGTTGGATTACCTGTTGGAAAGTTTTTTTTTGGAAACAAGGCAATTTGACTTTAATTACTCCAATGATGAAAATTGGACACCCATCAGCAACTGTAAATGCGAACTTTACAATAGTGTATGAAATCATGCACAAGAAACAGCAAGTTAAGAGTTACCTGTGTAAAGGACACTAATGATACATTGATACCAAAATCTCTCCTTTAACCAATAAAATATATAAAATATATGTTTTTGTAGAAAATATTTATTCATTAAATGTTTATAGCCTTACACAAGCAGGACTTGAACCATTTCTACTAATGAATTGCCATAAGTCTTTACCATATTTTATTCTTTTCTATGAAAAACGTATAAATGGAATTCAAATTTAAATTTAAACCTATAACAATTTCAAAGGTCATGAAAATGTACATTATACACAGTGACCCCATAAAAAACGAAAGTTCGTCACGTATATTTTGGTAGTAGTCCTTGTGTATTCACTTGACCCTCCCCCCCCCCCGCATTGTTCAGTCTTTATAGTGTTTGTATATCTATCAAACCTCCGTCTGGCATCAAATGCCCGTATGCAATACGGTTAAGGTAATGATAATAATTTTCAAATAATTAGATACGCACTGAAAGCAATGTTACCATGCCCCTGTCAACACACAATATCTACATTAACCGTATTCACATATAGAATTATTCATATCAATACATTTCATAGATTTAAACTGGCCTAATAATATTTTATAGTCAAACGACATTAACCTGTCTGCTTAAGATTTCATAAGGAACATTCATATTATGAGGACCCAACAGTATATCGGTAGTGTTAGCAGGATTTTCAGCGAAAACATAAACAATACTTTTGTGTGTGCAGCTTAAAATATTAATACATTTGTAATTTTCCCAAATACATTTTAATTAAAAATCAATTGGACAGGTCAATGTTGTTTGCCTATTCTAAGTTATTCAACAATAGACGCACTATATAAACCATCGAATTTTACATCAAATCATTGATGTACTTGTGATAACTGATGAAGTCACAGCAGTCAATGCTATTTCTTGTATTATAAAGTCAACAGGTTAGAGAACATTCGTGAATATTGTATATTTTAATAGCTTTCTCAGAAAAAAGAAAGTTATGAATCTACAATAAACGTTAACGTCACAGCTACATTTTATCCCATTGATATTTTTGTGTTCGTATCAAGTGGCAGTTTAATGTTTCACAGGTGTGCTTTATCATAATGAAAGAGATGAAATAACATTTTACTGTATGTTGTGCTGGTAAATTGATCTCTTAGGCTTTATAAATCCAAAGACTGAAGTCTGTTTGTGTTCATTAACAAAATTTTTACGTCATCTAGTTTTTTAGTTCAACTATTTACACTTCATTCTTGCTCAAATGCAGTCTGTGTCACTGTAAATAAACGGCTTCCTTTATGAAGTGTTTCAGTGTTTCACACAATGCAATTACACAAAAGTGTGTTGAAGTTGAGAATGTAGCTGCTAGTCAGGACGTTCTCACTTCACTGGTGAAAGTTTACGTGTTCTAACTTTATTTGCTACTTTTTAAAGTTTTTATTTTGATTTTGGGATTAATTTACAGAAATAAAACAAAATGTTTGTGTTTGATTACATACCATGCTAAACAGGTGGTACTGACCCTTCCAGAGCACCCGGTCTCACTTCCCTGGCGGACGGTTTTGTGTTTACCCTAATTTGCCAGCTTCAACGTTTTTACTTTGCCTTTGGATTGTGGTTTAGACATAAATTGGTATGTTTGTTTTGCATATGCATGGGTAAGGTGATTAGTATGCCTAATGTTTATGCATATTCATAGATTTCGTAAAAGAGGGTTTTTTAAATTTCTTATAAGTATATATATATATATTAATTCATCAATCATTCTTCAAATATTGTTTAATTGTTGCAATATGTTTGTTTTCTTCTATCCCTACACGCAACTAAATTATAAAGACAACTTCAGTCTATAGTGTGATTTTTTTAATTAACAACTATGACATTGAAGATAAGCAAATTATACTTTATACTTCTTGCAAACTCTTTGCATAACAAGATTTTAGCTGGGGAAGAGATATCATATTTCATGACACGATATAGTCACACAATAGCAATATGAAATCCATCCAAGTTCAAGCTTTAGCCGAACATTACACTCCTTTATGATGGTTAGTTACCTATTGAATGAGAACGTAACGAAACAGCAAACTCAAAGTACAAATTAGGTGCAATTTTAAGGGCATATAAACATCCAAAACAAGCATAAAGTAAGACCAATTATATTCGATGTTTTAGTTTATTTAAAAAAAATGCCGATTGATCATCCTGAACAAGAGCAATATCAAGTCACGTGAACTGTGAATAAATGTAGTAGAATATACATGAATATTTTTCACAAACATTTCGACTTAATCGTCATTCATGATATATCGTTCATGATTAAATTTTAATACTATCCAGTGTTGTAAATTTTTTGTATCTATGATCCCATAGACAGAATTTTTTGACGTCATATTGTGCAGAAAATGTTCATGCAAGGCTAGCTACTGGCGGTTGCCATTGACAATCAGCTGTGTTCCGCTTTTAGATTAATGCGCCGTTTTTTGCTTTAATGCGCTGTTTTTTGTTTCATGTGTATAATTTAATAAGATTACATGAATGTTATGAATATTGAACTTATTTTTGAATTTAATTATAAGGAATGATTGTAATTTTGTTCTATCTATGGGGTCATAGACAAATTATTTGGTGCACGCGTTTGCATAAACCGCTTCGCGGTTTTATGCCGCGTGACCAAATAATTTTGTCTATGACCCATAGATAGAAAACAATTTACAATCATTCCTTAAATTCCTGTCAGTTTTCAAAGTTTTTACTTGGTATTTTCGATTCTGATTTGAACATGGACTGGTATGTGTGTTTTGATCATATACAATTCTAGAACCTGACACAAATCCTTTATTGTAGTAATCAAACACAAACATACCAGTTCATGTCCCTATTGAGTATAAATACACTATAACAAAAATATATGGCCCAAGCAATATTGAGGGCGCGGTGGCCTAATGGATAAGACGTCAGTCTTCAAATCCTGGGTCTCTCACCGCTGTGAGTTCGAGTCCCGCTCGGACAACATGTGGGGAAGTGAATTTTCCTTGCCGTTGGTCTTTACTGATTCACCTGGTATCAGTATAATGGACTGGGGGAGTGGTACGCTTGTCTGCGGCGTACTGACTCTGTGAGCTAGCACGGTAAAGTCGCCCTGAGTGCGCGCTAGTACAAGGCAGACCATACAACACACTCGCACTTCACATGCATACACAAAATTGTTCAAAGATTAATCCATGGAGATTAATTAAATAGTTCTCGTCGCGAATAGCTGAAAAATTGCTGATGCGACGTTAAGCAACATTCAACCAACCAACCCAAGCAATATCATACAAAATGTTATGCAAAATATATGATATTATAAGACTGGCATTCTTGTAGAAATAATTTATGCTGATTTGAACTTGTTTCAAGACCGACCCTCAAATAGGAAATAAACGTACGACAATTAAAAGACGAATTTAATTTTATTGGCGTAAAGAAAATGAAATTTTTGTCAATCGGAATGAGGGGGAGGAATTTCATATTCATCCACCATATGTTCACAAACAAAAGTTACTTGATGAAAATGCCAAAAATGGAGCAGAACAATAATTCAACAAAAGATATGGCAGCATATATTGATAAAAAGAAAATGAAAAATATGATTCAATCTAGAGTTGTTTTTTGAAGATTGGAAATTCAAAGCAATTAAGTTTTGTTATTGACAAAAAAAAAACAACATAAACAGAATGATGGCAAAAAGTAAAAGGCAATTATCTTGATATTACTTATCAAAAGAAATACTCAATGAAGTAAAAATCATACACGTATAAAGAGTAGAAATTATTGATCTGGTTGTTATTGTTATAAATTAAAAAATAAAGAAGCTAAGAAAATAAAAAATATCCTTGAGGTTGAAATTAAAATTAAGACCAATATACTAAAAAACAATAAAGATTAATATACGCAGAATGACGCAGGAAAATTAGTTGCAGGGTCAATAAACGAAGGTTTTATAAACTTCATATATTCATTATTAAGATTTACTACTTGTTATTCATCTAGAAGAAAAACACAATTTGTATTCCAAATCATTGATAATCTAGATGTATTGTTAAAAGATTAAAAACAAGTCTTGAAAATTAATTTCTGAAAATCAAACATGATTTACATAAGGTGATTACAAAAGTGAAAATTTTAAGGCATATAATTATTTTTTTAATTGCAATGCTAACTTGATATTCATTGATTGTTATTTCAAATCGTCATCAATTTATAAATAATTTTCAAAAACACACGATACAGTCTCATAGTAATTTATGTTAAAGTATTAATTTTTTATGCTTTAAAAAGAGATGTGTTTCGTAAAGCAACATAAATTCATGAATTGCTCAATACAATGTTTCGTCATATTGCTTTCCAGTAGAAGAAGGCGTAAGGCAAGGTGATCTAATTTCAAGTTATATGTTTCTTTTTTGCTCTAAATAGTGCCGTTTATGATACAAAATGATTAATACATTACAGGTATTGCTATCAATATCGAGGAATATAAAAACACTATATTTGCACATAATTTCGAGGGCTTAGGGGTAACAGATGCTATAATAAACCTTATAAAGAATGCATATGGCCTCTTTTACCTCTAAGCCCTCGATTTTACTTTTAGCTTAATGGTATTTGTTAATCTTTCAATAAATCTGCATGGATGTTAGAAAAAGTGTTATTAGATCTTTCATCATTAAAATAGTATAAAACGAAGCACACGTATTGTCCAAGGACCATTAATGCCATATAAATTACATGTTAGTGTGAAATCAAACGAAAGATTGAAGGTATATTTAATAAGATACTAATATTTGCAAAAATCAAAACTGAATAAGTTTAACATTTGAACTGGCAAGAGTTTTACAACAGGAAAGCCCTCAATGTACTTGTGCTTTAACAACATTATGCATCAAACTATAATGAACGTATATTAAAGTTGTAAATTAGGTTATAGGTGTTAACTGGTATCTTTAGAAAACTTATATGAATTGAAGAATCTGATAAATATGTTTTTGTAAATGGCAGTAATAAACAATCTTTTGGTGTGACGGTTTTTTTTATTAAATTTATTCAACTATAATTGATGTTGATTAGACATGGACGCACTAGAAGCCATTTGGCATTTCAAATCTATGTCATAACAACCTATTAGTTTTACATTCCCTTTTATTTATCTGCTTTCAAAGATGATTAGCAAACATTTATATATATATATTTATGTTTTTGAAAGATAATCTATTCTAGGAAAGGTACAAAGACATTGATACGGTAAAAATATAATTGTTGAAAGACATATTGGAATTTTTATAAAAGAAAAAAATGGTAAAGTAAGTAATGACTTTGAATTTGATTGTTTGGATTTTATTGGCGTGTAAGTTCCAACACAAATTGAATGAAAGACGATGATGTTTGTCCTCTTTAAACGAAAAATAACAGATATTATGACATCTGTTTTTATATTTACAATCTAAGCAAGAATCTTATAGAAATCCTAATAGTAAAAATTTTATTTCTATTGTCATATCACCTATAGTTCGTAAGAACATAAAAGTGAAAAGACAGAATTGGATGTAAGGTCCCAACTACTATTGTATTATCCGTTTTATTACTTTCGACGAAACTACACTGTAGATTAATTGACCCAATTTTTTAGATTTTGAAATGAAATCTATCAGAAACATTTTAAGTTAGGATCCAACAGTGAAAAAATTATAATAACTGGGGAAGTCATTAAAAGCTTAAACGATCCATTATACTTAAATCATGTCATATACTAGTAGTATTTAGATTTCATGCTTTGTATTGTCATATAAATAAGAATTATACAGTGTCTTCATGTTTGGACTCGTGTTTAACAAAAACATACTTCTTTAAGAAAAACATAAAAATCACACATCAAAAGAATACGTAAGTCATCATTTAGGTTCATTGGTAGCAAGAACCTCCGCAGTGAAATGAACTGGAAATTAAAGTGGAACAAGACATAATTAGAGTTAATAAGATTGTTTATCATTTTACGATTAGCTGAGAATGATGGTAAATCTCAGCATCACAAATAATGACAGATATTTAGTCTTAACGAATACAAAGTATAAAGAGAAATTCTAACGTTGTAATGTCTCTTGATCATAAATCTCAAACATTAATCCTGTGCACTAGATATTATATACTAGTATTTGATCTGGTTATTATGAATTCCTTTGACACCTATAAATTGTTTATGTTTATTACTCTAGATTAATTAACAATTAACAACTCATGTAAAGGCAAACAACATCAATAAGGTCATGCGGACAGACCAACGTTTTGTATCTCTTGACACTCATATCATTAATGATTTATATTTTTTTTTGTATTTTTGTATATTATAAATGACAATAAATCATATTATAAATCATAATATACTCTCACGGTTATATCTTTGACCAAATTTTACTGTTTCCACGGTTTAGACGTACTATTTGTAATTGATTTGTTTTGATACGGATCGGAAAGTACTGATTTCAATAGAATTGTTTAATATTTCATATAAACAGGAGGTGCTTACCCTTCCGGAGCATCCGGCCTCACTTCCCTGGTGGAAGTTCACGTGTCTAACTTAACTTGTCAGTTCCAACGTTTTTACTTTGCTTCTGGATTGTGATTCGGACATGGATTAGTATGTTTGTTTTTTATGTTTAATATTTCATATAACCTCATTAATTCCATATTATCCATATGTGCACACCACAGTAATACTGTTACACAATTAACTGGTGTTTCAATAAATCAAATTCGTTCACATTCAGTCGGTAATTCAAATTCCAATAGTGTAATACAATTACATTTATAGAAGTGGTTTTATCAACTTATGCCATTATGAGATGGAACATTATGTAGTCCCAATCCCTTGTCGGATGCCCTTTATAATACAATATGTAGTCCCAATCCCTTGTCAGATACCATTTATAATACATTATGTAGTCCCAGCCTCTTGTCGGATAACCTTTATAACACATATGTAGTCCCAGCCCCTGTCGGATACCCTTTATAATACATATGTAGTCCAAGCCTCTTGTCGGATAACAGTTATAATACATATGTAGTCCCAGCCTCTTGTCGGATAACATTTATTATACATATGTAGTCCCAGCCTCTTGTCGGATAACATTTATTATACATATGTAGTCCCAGGCCCTGTCGGATTCCCTTCATAATACATTATGTAGCCCCAACCTCTTGTCGGATTCCCTTCATAATACATTATGTAGCCCCAACCTCTTGTCGGATACCCTTCATAATACATTATGTAGCCCCAACCTCTTGTCGGATACCCTTCATAATACATTATGTAGCCCCAGCCCCTTGTCGGATACCCTTTACTTACAGTTCTAGTCTAGATGCATTTCGAAGGCAAAGATAGCAACAGTCTTATACCATGTTTTCGCTTCAATGTTATTGCATCACTGAAGAAAAAACAAAATCTAAAAGAAATCAATGGCTAGTTAATACAGATGAATTGACGTTACAAAGTTGTCAATGAGATACATTTACTTTTTTACGTTTTATTGCCTACTTGCATACTGATTGGGTAATCTTCTGTAATATATACGTCGGCTGTGTAATTGAGTTTCAGCGAGAAATGACACGGTTTTTGTCAATATAAATATCCTGTTCAGACAGCATTAGGTGATACAGATTTAACAGTACACTCATAAAATTGTTTTGAGATTCTGGATAATTCTAAATAATGTCGTAATATTAGATGTTGTTTTTCTTACAGCTAGTTTGTTTCAAACTTTTATTTCAACAAAAAAAGGCAGTCAATATATAAATCTCTCGACTAAAGACTAATCTTTTATTTAAAAAAATCATTGTCTTCAAGATTGATATCGAAAATGAAACGAACTACATAAAAATCTGATCTAAATTTCTTTAAATCCAAATTTATCCTGGATATTTATATATATGATGACATATCAATTTCATTTTTCTTATATTCTGAATTTTTATTTCACACTTGATGGATGTGGCATGCCAAACAAGAGGTGGTTACCCTTCCGTAGCACTAGATCACAATTCCCGGAAGGAGGTTCATGTTTTGAACCATGCCATTGTATGAGTTGAGTAAATAAGTGAAACAGTTCATGCTCAATATAAAAATCCATTAACTTAATCTTTAGTTTAGATTTGTCTGTTTCAAGTATTTCTTTTGCTTTTGGGGTTATTTATTTGGACATGGGTCAGTTTATTTGTATTTGATTATGACGACATAAAAGTTAAACCAGTAAGCTTTAACCCTAGAAATCAAAGGTTTATGTCTTGTTTTTGTACAATGCTAGGTTAATGACATCACATGTGGCGGGTGTAGCTAGCTAAACAGGAGATGCTCACCCTTCCGGAACACCCGGCCTCACTTCTCTGGTGGCAGTTCGCGTGTCTAACATAACTTGTCAGTTCCAAAGTTTTACTTTGCTTTTGGATTGTGATTTGGACATAGATTAGTGTGTTTGTTTGTGATCAACAACTGAATATTTTAAAACTCAAACACAAATATACTGGTTCATGCACAATACTAATATAAACCAGAAACATGTTTATCAAAGCTTCTTAGGTAACGGGTACATAAAATAAGGATTAAACTGTACAATGGCAAGGTTAAGGTTTTAAAAGCTAGTGGATTGTATTTATCGTCTTCATAAAAAAAAACGCATAAAAGTTGAACATCATAAAGAAAAACAACTTTATTATCTAAGAACATTAATGGCAGGAACGTACCACATGAACAGATTCTAAAGAATGTATCTGACTATACGATTGACCGATCGATTAATCCCTAGATCATGAGGTCTATTTTTAGCTTTAGAAAATGATATTCTGAAGAAATAATTACCTGGAAACTATATATTAACTCCAACCTGAGGTGCCAGGTACAAATTTGGCAATTTAGTTTGATTTTTCAAGCTTGAAAATTATTATTTTTCGATGTGAAGCATTTGTTTTACGCATAAAATAAATGAAATGAAGAAAATAAATATTTTTTGATAAGAGATCAATTATTAGTATTATGATTCCCCACCAACGAAGGTGGGGAATCATATTGTTTTCGTTCTGTTTCTGCTTCTTATTATTATTATTATTTTTTCTTCTTCTCTCAAGACCTACCGTATCATTATATGCTGATGCAGATCTCGGGAACGGCTTGATGGATTTAGATGAAATTTGGTAATAATAATCTGTTGTCTGTGTAAATATGTAAGACGTGTTAATTTTTGTTATCTTGAAGGTGAGTGGGTTTAAATTGTGTAATTCAATGCGTAGTTGAATACCCGTGGAAACCAATTCTGAATGGACATAAGCTGGTTACGACACTTTAATTATACCAAGCCAATGCTTTCACCTATGAGTTAATCCGATTAGTGACCGTCAAACAAGTCCACTCAAGCATGAAATCTTGTAAATGAACAATTTAATGGGACAAATCTAAGTAATAGATCTGTGCAATACCAAGTCAGCCGGCAATGTCCGGTTAAAAGAACCTAGGGTATTATTTCTTTTGCATCAAAAACACCTCAACAATCTATAGAGCAATGAAGATCTGTGTCTTTTAGATGCTGGAAATAACAATTGTAGCAATATACATGAGGTTTATTCCATATAATACACCTAAACTAATATGACCCTTTACGTGTTGAAAAGTACGTTTTTTTTAAAAGAGAGGGTCTTTTAAATCGGACTATATATACAGCGCCGATCTATTTCAATACACTATACACAGATATATAGCCCGGTTAACAGACACTCTTCATATAAAAATGTCCGTTTTTTCCTTTATCTGGACTTTATATAGTGTGTTGAAATAAATCGGCGCTATATATATAGTCCGGTTTAAAAATCCTATCTATGGGAAAACATACTTTTAATAACACAGAGGTTCTTTTTATTTCAGGCATTTATAAATGCACATTTCTTTGCGTTTTGAAATACTCCCAAAAATAACCATGTCCCTTTTTATATTATGTCTCTCCCATGAGAAAACCCTTTAAAACACTCAAATAAACTTGAAATCAACGGAATAAAACTCGTTGAAAACATTACAAATAAAATAGATCGGTGCTATATAAAAGACTCTATCTATGGGAAAAACATATTTTTTTTAACACGTAGCAGGTCTTATTAGTTCAGATGTATTATATGGAATAAATCTAGACGATGGAAAGAGTAAAGCGTCTGAGTGATCAAGATTAACAACACTCTTATATTCTGGGACAGTTGAAAACCCTGAAAAAGAAATAAGCCTCTAGGATATTTTAACCGCATATATGTCATATATTATTTATTGATGGTGGGGAATCATTCGTAACTGGTATCCCAGTTACAATCTCTAGTTATTATTATTGTTATTATTACTGTCTTATATTGATTGCATCAATTTAGGGTTAAACAATTACACCCTCATAGCTGCGGGTGTAAGCAAACACAAACATATCGGTTCATGTCTGAAATCTTGTTGATTTTCTAGCTTTAAAATGATTCCTTTTCCTATTACTTTTTGTCTGAATTAAAATATCGTGGAGTCGTTCCTGTTTATAAATTTTGTATAAATTTTCATGTTTTTAGCAAAATAAAACTTTCAATTGGAAAATAATAATGATAGCGATACTTTTGAGAATAATGTTTGTTAATCTATTGATTTTTGTGTATTGATCAAGTTTCTCTAAGTTTGATACCTTTTGTATTAAAATTAAGATTTTCAGATCTCCCGAGATAACAGTTGTTTTGACATTGCTTGTATCAAATCACGAATGACATGTCAATGATTCACATTGAATCATTACAGTACAAAGTTTGTTGCGTTAGTTAAAAATTTTATAGCTAATATGTTTGTCTGAAATTACTGATGTCAAAAACACGATTGATCAAAGTAGAATAAAAATACTATGAAGCGTGTTGCAACTATATATAGGAGTGCTTGGACTAGAAATGGATAGTCTTTCAATGGCAATATCAATTTCACTATCTTTGTGTTTTATACTTGCCGAGTGCAACTAGCTAGACAGGAGGTGCTTAACCATCAGGAACATTTGGCCGCACCTCTTTAATTTTCATCTAAGGTTGTCAGTTTTCAATTGTGTTATATTAGAATTAGGATTATGATTTATATATGGGTATAATTGTGGTTGGTCGAAGGGATTTTTTAAACTCAAATGAAAACCCCGAAACTGCATAAGTGGTTGTTACCTTCAATCAAGATGTATTTAGTATTACTTTTGACCGTGCTTTTCCTTCAAGTATGTATGTCTGGTCAATGGTAATTATACGGATGCCTATTGAAAAATATTTTGTTTTTGTTTACAATATTGCTTAATTTTCAACGATATCTAGTTTTTTAACTATTGGATGCATTTACCTACATTGGGGATTTCTTACTAACCAACTATATAAACATCTTCGATTAAATTGTAAGAAACCGTAAGCCTTTATTTGAAGCTATTTGTTTTTTGTTCATTAGAACTTAGGGTTTTTATAAACTTTTCTAAATTTATTTTAATATCTACTCGTTAGCCTCGTTAACCACAATGTGAAACTTCAAGTTATATCGGTGTTGTATAAAAGTTGGTTATTTTATAGAGGTTGAATCTTGTTATGAAAAATTGTTTTTTTTTTAAGATCGAATTTACAAGTTAAGAAACATAAACTGTATTCTTAAGTCTGAGTGGATCACTTTATGTGGCAAATCCTTTCCAGACGCGTTCTGATAGCGTAATAAATGTTAAAAATCTAGCAACAACAACGAAACTAGACACTTTGTATGTTATCAATATAACGTAATTGTACCACAAATCGTGTGAAGGCGTGAAATTACTCCTTACCCAATTGATAGATATTATTCATGAACCGAAGTTGTTAATGAGATACATTTATTTTTCACGTTTTATTGCCTACTTGCATGCTGATTGGCTAATTTTCTGTAATAAATATGTCGGCAGCTGTAATTGGGTGTTAGAGGGAAATGGCATGGACCTTCCTTATTAGATGGTGCCTAACTTTACGATCTAAAGTAGCAATCATTCCACAAAGTATATAATCTTTCTGTCTGTTTTTTATGTGATTATTTGTTTTATTCAAAAACATTCCTCGCTTATATCAATTTTATACGAAACGGCCGTCTAATGCTGTAAAATTAAAACTGGTATTTTATGTAATTATACCAATTTAATCACAACGTTCAGTTATTACAGTTGTAACGTTGTTTTCATACTATATGTTAGCTCATTATTTTTAACATCATTTTATCAGTTTTAAGTTGCATGGTTTTAATATATGTTTAGTTAAACAGTTTTGCTTGTTTAAAATTAAAGTTTTTCTGGAATCAATCTACATATATAAATTCTACGCATTTAACATTGTTGTTTTCCTTCAATATGAAAAGACACACATCAGTCCATGTCAAAATCACAATCACCAAGCAAAGTTAAAACTTTGAAAACTGTTATACGTTAACCAAGTTAACGTTTGCCAGAGAATTGAGACAGGATGCTCCGGAAGGAGTATTTAAAGGAATATCTAATTTAACTGATGTCTGTACAAACTATGAAAAAATCGGCGAAGTTATGCTGTCTTTATTGTTAAAGCCAGCAACAAACATTGGGAAATTAGTTTAAAAAGACTGAATCAACACAAATTATGCATGTCAATGTCTGTTCAAATCACAATCGAAAAAGCAATGTAAAACATTGAAAACGTCCAAATTAATACGCAAACTTTCGCTAGCAAAGGAAGGCCTGCTGTTTCGGAATAAACATCTCTTTCGATATGATGTTATTTATAAAATTTTGCAATTACCCCTTCATTGCTCAACATGTTAAATAATAGGAATTATAGCCGTATAAGTGACAAAACTAATTGTACATAAAACCAATAACAACATAAAAACAACATCAATCATAAATTGATAATGAAATTAAATATACAAATGCTTATGTGTCAATGATGAGAATGCTCGATTCATCATTATCAAGTTTATTATTATTAAACTGATTCACCTTGTCATAAACGGAGCTGCAATTCACGATTGAATAATTTTATATAAAATGTTCATATTCTTCAAAGTAGTCCAAAGCTATAACAATATTCTTCAAATTAATAAAAAAGAATATATACTTCAAAGATTGACAAGAAATTTAATAACAGTTCGTATAGCATTTTATATATTCTATGGAAGAGTCTCATTGATTTGACAATAAGTACAATGTGGTTTACTTGAGCGATGAGTATTTTCTGCTTCCAATTATATTTAGTCAAGACAAAAGACATTTCTTTTATTTGAAAGCTGAGACATTGAACAGATATACCTTAACGGTCGCAATTTTCAAAGTCTTCTAAGGTAGACGTTAAAAAACGAAACAAGTTTTTCAAACAGAAATTGCTGACTCCGAGATATTGCATGGCTAGGTTTATCAAGTCCTTTAAAAGTTATATTGCCGTCATCACAATATTGCTGATAAATATGATGTCTCTAAATACAAAAACATCCTGGATATACTTGACATCTCATAGTTCCCATTCATTTCGTTTTCAGTTTGTATTTATACGTGATAGGTGTAGCTCACTAGGCGAGAGGTGCTTACCTTCTTGGGCACTTGGCCTCACTTCCTTGTTGGAATTTCATTTTTAATTTAACTGATTTTTTTTTCATTTGGTTTTCTGATATTGCTTTTTGGACATGTTCTATGGTTTGTGGTTAATTAAGGTCTTTTAAAAATATAGCCTCATTTGCAAATTATTTTATATTTTGATTAAACTTGTAAACAATTTTACATTAATAGAATGTGTTCAGAGACAATCAAATATAAGATCACGATACAAAAGTCTTGAAATAACCCACTGAATACCTTCCTTTAATATCTTGTTCTTTTCAGAAATAAGAAACTGTTAACACTTACAATTTTCTCTTTTCAGTTTAAGGTGTGATTTTGGCAATTTTGAAAATCTCTATGGAATATTTATTAGTCTTGGTTTTCCGTTATTTGTTTTACAGCTTCACAGGTAAATCAAGAACTATATAATTTATTTACTAACAAAACATATAATATATTATACTAAATAGTGCTTACATATCCTCATAGGGATAACCTTGGAAAAAAAAGAACGACAGCTTGAAAAATCGAAAAGTAACCGTAAACGTTAAATGTTAAAGGTATAATAAATTTTCATTATACAGCACTACAATGTGTGTAAAAAAGGAAGTAAAAATACAAGTGTCGTCAATAACAGGTGATAGATTATAGCTGGAATCATCTAGAAAATTCATCAATAAGGGTTGACAAATTATACAAAGCGTCATAAAATCAAATTAGGATTTGTTGTTGAACATAAATAATATAAAACATAATAACTTTAAGACATAAACAGGCAGGATGGCGTGTTGAATACTGCAAAAACAGTCAGGGATACGATCTAAAAAGGAGGAAAGGTGTTTTTATAACGGTTTTTTGCAACAGAAAAGCAACTAGCGTGACCAAGATGTAAAGTAATGAGAATAAATGTTTATTAATTTGGATACGAGTAATATATTTTGTCTAGAATCTGAATTTTACAAATTCAGCATCAAAATACATTATACCAGTTTTAATTTTACAACACAAGATAGCCATTTCAAAATATCATTAGTGCTTAGACCGAAATGGTGAAACCAAAAGTACATACTATGCATATTAAATTGAAGAACTACAAACATTACGATCAAAGTTACGGTTACCATCCTTAAAGCAAAGTAAACATTTTGAACACAGCGATTTGCAAAGAAACTTACAGCCCATTCTAATTAACCAAGAACACAAATGAGAAAACAGTCTAGAAAAAAGAAACACACGATAGGCATATGTATCATGAAATACCAGATTTTATATCTTATACGGGCACTGATTCCTTTGATAAAATGGCCCATTGGTATGATTGTTATGATTACAGCTCTCTCATCAACACGACAAATCATAAAACCAGTGGTCTGTTGAAAAGTATTGTATTAGAACTAAGTAAATATGCATGCTACACCACGTCAAAGTAAAACATGCAATAAAAACTACTAGAAATTCCAGATCATAAGAAAGAACAATTTGAAATGAAACCGTTTACGATTATACTCACCAAAGCCAATTTTATTAGTAAAGTAAATCTAGATATAATCAGTATTTGTATGGTTCCATGCAATATTCTACAATTTTGTATACTGAGAGTAGACTTGCTCATATTTCCACAGTTTCGCATTTTAATCAAGTTTTCATCTCAAAGTGATCAATATACTTCATTAAAAACATTAATCACATAATGAATTGGATTTCCATTGGGAATTATGTAATTAAACGATAAATGGTAAAAATTAAAGTATATTATATTGCAGGAAATAATAAAGTTCATTCTATCTACTTTATACATTGAAGGGTTTAATTGATTTAACCGTATTTAACATACCAAAACACCGATTTATGGTCTGATCCTTTAATTTATGGTGTTATTTACTTTTGATGTGAATTGATTCAAAAGGATTCAATTTTATATTTGTGCTAACTTTCCTTTGTGTACCACACGAAAAATTAATTGAATTTTCTATATTTGTGCTATGGTTATTTTCTGTTCTGCACAAAAACTATGATAAAAGACATTTATAATCTGAGACCTTTTTATCTCAAACGGCAAATGAAACAAAAAAGCCGTTTATAATTAAAAACAAACATACCAGTTCATGTCGAAATACCTATCCCAAAAGCAAGGTAAAAACTTTTAAACTGACATTTTAATCACGTTAATTGCCATCGGTTAACCAGGTGCTCCGGAAAGGTAAGCAACCCTTGTTTAGCTAGCTAATTCCGCCACGTGTGAAAATGAAATTGATAATGAACGGAACATGGAATCATAAGACGCCAAATCTATAAAGGATTATTTTGGGCACACAGTATACTTGCGTTAAATGAACTTTGTATAATACATACACAACTTTGATCTAAATACGTATTAAAATATGGGACTTGTTTATTACACACGGTGCGTATGTAGCTAGCTAAAAAAAGAGTTATTTACCCTTCCGAAGCACCCGGGATCACTTCCCTTGTAGTGTTCTCGCGTCTAACCTGACTTGTCAGTTTTAAAGTTTTTACTTTGCTTCTGGAATGTGATTCGGACATGGATTTGATTATCCTATATAGGAAATGGAACAAGAACCGAAAAGAATGTCATTTATGCCATTTGCAACCTTCTCAAAATTCTCAATTCTGAATAACTTAATTTAAAAAGGCAACAAACGACGTTAATACGCTATTAAAAATTATTTTGTACAACATTTAAAAAAAGCACATAGAGTTTAATAAAGATTGTTTTCGAAAGAAATTCTTCCTAAAAACTAGAAATGTTTCAGTATTAGCATTCCAGGTTGGTTTCAAGACATCGTATCCAAGTTTAACTTTGAATTCATAAATATTTGATATGTGGGTTGAACAAGTTCAAGACAATTTAGTATTATTGTGTCTGTTATAGTGTATTTGTACTACTGAAGTATTTGTAAGCATTTATTAGTGATATTTTATCCTTTAGAGCCAACATAATACTTCTTAAAGTGATTTTTTGATGTACCTTTGGTCTTTTCTGAAGGAAATGCGTTATTTTTAAAACCTTTTTTAACATTCATACTTAGGATTCGATTGAAATATTATATTTTATTTAAAATATCCACACCAAAGGACAAAAATGCCATAGTTCTCCTGAATATGACCTCATTAGAGCTGTGTATACTTATTCCTGTTTTGGTTGTATGTTTTATCACGCATTTGCATTGTGTCGTGTTCTTGGTTACATTGACTACAAAACACGTGTATTAGTTGTCAATTTCTTCTTGTTCTCAAAAATTATATATGTATATACGGTAATAATTCATAAAACAATCATTGAGCAATATAACAGTACCAAGTAACCAGAAATTATTAAATTGAAAATAATTCATCCAGCTATTAATAATCACGCTAAGATGACATCATGATATATATATATATATATATATATATATATATATATATGTGTGTGTGTGTGTGTGTGTGTGTGTGTGTGTGTGTGTGTGTGTGTGTGTATTAACAATTATATACGATTCTCGTAAAAGTAGACATAAGAAATCGACAGGTACAATATTAACAAATTGGCAACAGTGCACTGTATTTATAATAATAGTACATGATGATATTCATTAAATCTTTTTCAATAATTATCTTTTCATACATTTTATCCTTTTCTTGTGTTTGTGTTCTTTTCGAATACAATATACCAATATTTGTTTTCGTTCAATTTAATATATTTATCGGTAAATCTTGTTTATTTACCTTTAGTCATGTTTCCTAATACAAAATTGACAATGGCTCTTAAAATCATTCAGGAAAGAGAAAACCATGTTTACATTTTCCTCTCTACAAAAATCTGGAAGATGTATATGTAGCTAGCCAAACAGGAGGTGCTTACGCTTCCGAATCAACCTAATTCACTTCCCTCTCAAACGTCCAAGTGTAAATTTGCCAGATTTCAAAGTTTGTATTGTGATTTGGACATATATTTGTACGTTTGTTTTTTATCCTCTTATCTTGTTCATTGTCATTGACCTTTGACCGTTGTACCTAATACAAAATTAACAGAGTGACAATATCATTGATAAAAGCAATGTTTACAGAAGATTTACGTTCTATTCGACCTTACCATTTTTATACACGTTTGTTTTCACCCACACATAAATCAATTTTTTTTATACTTATTAATTAATGTGTTGGTTTAATCAAACACAAACGTACCGGTTCATCTCCAATTACGATCCCAAACGTGAAGTAAAATCATTGCAAACTGGCAAATTAATTGAACTTGCTCACAGGGAATTTAATAAACAAAAAGGACATCCTACCACTACTAGGGCAATATTATTCATAATTCGCCCAGCAGTACAAATACACATGATGATATAAATTAACAAATGATGACATAAAATCAACTTAAAGACAATATAAGTTTTAGAGATTGATGACGTAGCTGGCTAAATATGAGTTGCGTATCCTTCCGGAGCACCAAGCCTCATTTTCCTGATTCCAGTTCTCGTGTTTTACGTAGTTTGCCAGTTTTCAAAGTTTTCGCTTTGCTTTTGAATTGTGATTTGGACATGGATTGATTTGGTTTTTTATACCTTTTATTTTACATAATCATTAAATGCATTTAAATCATGGTATATGAAAATGACATTGCTGAATGTATTTAATGATGAAATTCAAAACATGGTAGGTGATATTTGGTTATTTTGACTTAAACAGTTTGATTCCATTGATTTTAGCTAATCAGTAGTTATTGGCATTATTTTTTCAAATAATCCCTTTTTCATTTCATATTTAAAGTGATCACATTCCCACACTCTTATTTTAAAGACAGAAATCTCCATTATATGCTGTCAGAAAAGGATATGAATCAAACTACTTATTAAACTGGTTTTATATTACCAAGTTCTCTACTATTACTCGATATATAAAATCAGCTGTAAACGATGTTTTACGTCCCATATTTTGATTTTATACGAATTTGGTTTAGCTATTTAGAGTGTTTACCCTTCGGAAAACAGGATCTCACTTCCCTGATGGGAGTTTTTAAAGTTTTAACCTGTGTGGGATTATTCTTTCAACATGGAGCTGTATGTCTGTGTTTGATTTCCATTATGTGATACGATTTAAGTTATTTCTTTCAATCAGTAATTGATTAAGAAGAATATTTTCTTATCAAACTAAGATGCCACAATCTATAATACAGCATAAGTGACACAGGGGTAAAATCAAAGAAAACTTTTTTAAGTAATAGACTACAGTCAGCAAAGTTTAAATTTTTTCGGATTGATTGGACTATTGGACTTCATTGGACTATTGGATTGACATCATTTGTCAAGTGAATGCTTTTGTTTCATTCCCAAAGAGATGTCTGTACACATTCTAGATTTTAAAGTTGAAGGTGATGATAGCTCATGCCATTCTGACATTGGTAGTGCTGATTTGTACTTTGTCTAACATTACATGATTTAAATGATACGCGATTACGGATCCCTAGACTTTTATCAAAACCCGCATAATATATACGCGATGTTTGTCATGTCACATTTCTTTAAGCATGTTTTTATCTTTTGATATATTTAAGACTGTATCACGTTACTGTTAAATGACTCATTGTAATGATGTTTATCAGAATGTGGCAACTTTAAAAATACCATAAACATTCAAAACAAAACAAACATAAGAACAATGTCAAAATCACAACCCTAAAAGCAAAGCAAAATTTAAAAACTTTCAAATTCAGTGAAATACACGGACTTCCCATCAGGATAGTGAGGCATGGTACTCCGGAAGGGAAGGCACTTGTTGTCTAGCTAGCTACATCCGCCATGTTAAATCAAAACCGAGTACGAAAGGAGCCAGGAGACGCCAAGCACCTTCAACACTACAGAAATTTTTTAATTATTACTAATAATAAAATAATAAAATGATTTTAGTATTACTATTAGTTATTTAAACTCTTTACTCAAACCCTTCCGAAGCACCCGACCTCATTTCTCTGGTGGAAGTTCACGTGTTTAACCTAATTTGGCAGTTTTTACTTTGTTTCTGGATTGAATTTTTTTTAACTCCAACCGATACACGGAGGATGAAGTAGAAATGCAAATCGACCTACCCATCCACCAGTCCAAATAAAACTTTAGGCAGAGTCCGTCAGGGATTTACTCTATTGTTATCAGTTGGTATAAGCCCTAATGACCTTATTGCTTGTTATTTTGTATTTTACCTTTTTGAGAAATATAAGTAGTATTCCCCTGTAGGTTGTAGGCAGAGTCAGGGGGTGTAGTAATGAGAAGCTACTTACCCACTCACCAGGCCAAATAGATCTTTAGGTAGAGTCCGTTAGGGATTTATTCTATTGTTATCTGTAAATGTTAACTCTAATGACCTTATTGCTTGTTAATTATTTAACTTTGTGCGAAATATAAATAGAATCCCCCTGTAGGCTTTAACTTCCTGTTATTGATTAGAGAACTCTTATATTTCTAAATGTGAAAAATTACAACTGCATTGATGAACAAACACCAAACATTATTATAAAAGAATACCATAAACCATATATAAAAGTAATATTTCATGTGACCAAAACACGTGCATATCTAAGTATTCCATCGTCCTTGATTTTGATATATTGTTTCATATGTAATATAAATCGTGTATATAAGATATTTAAAGAGTTTCTTTTAATAAAAATAATGTTTGACTCGAGGAAATTGCAAGCCTCGTCTTATCAATGCCATCATAAAGTTTTATGGCTGTCATCATATTCATGTTGATTAGAATGCTGTATCTGTATTCAAGGTTGTTCTGTATATGTTTGACGTCCTATAGTTGCATGTTCACGTGTGGCGAGTGTAGCCAACTAAACAGGTGACGCTTATTCTTCTGAAGCACCAGGTCTCACTTCGCTCACTTGGTGGCGCTTATTCATCCAAAGCAGAAGGTCTCACTTCACTTCACATTTGAGTAAATTTGTCAGTTTTAAGGTTTAAACTTTGGTTTTAGGGTTAGATTTGAACATGGACCTTTGTGTTGGTGGTTGATTATATAGATTTAATAAAGACATATCCTTTTATAATTTTATAGGTAAAAACATATTTTCCAATACGACACGAAATTGATGAACTAAATAAACAAATAAAAATTTAAAAAAAATAATTAGAAAAAAATATACACAACATACATGTATATTGCAAATATAATATAGATACTATAGCTCTTTGAATAGGACCTACAATGGCCAATACAACCAAAAACAACATGACATAGAAAACAATTAACACATAAAACAACAGCGTATTATCAAATCTGTCTAAAAAGACCACCCAAGGGAACCAGTAAAAGTGGTCTTTATGGGCAGATGACCTTTATATACAGGTTCAAATAATATGAATAAAGAACAATTAGGATACATTTCTACTGGCCTTTGTAAGTAGGTGGCCCTTATATAGAGTTGGCCTTTAAAGCAGGTTGGACTTATATTGTTTGTTGAATAGCAGGTGCTTGGTAAAAATAAGTACAACCAGCACAGAAATAGACAACAAGAGAAAACATCTACATTATATTTAAACCTTATTTAGGGAAGAACGTTGTGGTGCCTGCAGCTATTAGTATAGGGTCATTAGTACGTATTATAAGTGCATGAGACATCAACGCCGGTTGACTGCGAACCCAATATCCGCAACAATATTAATGAATTGCAGACAATATTATCTGAAATGAATGGATAAATATGAAACCATATCAATATTAATTTTTATCAGACAATGAGGAATAATACAATTTACAATTATATTCCCCTTAAAAGTTTAACCTTATAAAATTTCAACACTAGTAGTTATCAATTTACAAATTGAGTATACAGATAGTTTTTTTGTAAATATCAGTATCATGGCTTATCAAAGTAGATGGTATTAGGTATTTATTGACTGTATTATCCCCCTTGAAATATGAAATTAGATGAAAAACTATGTAAGTTTGAAGAAAAAACAAAAACAAACACAGCATGTGTCAGAAAATTTTATGATTGCAAGAACTTGAAATGCAATGAATTCAATACAGTTACTTGTGAGATATTCTAATGTTACATGGTAATATGCAGACAGAATGATTACTCTTGATTCAAAATTCATACAAAGGTGTCAATTTCTAGCATATCTATACAGAACAAGAGGTATTTAACGCTGCGTTTATCTATATTAACATAAATACATAGCATTGATTTTTTATAATGATATAGTTTTGCAGGGGAAATGTGCCGCTTGCAGCGTGCATCTGCTAGCTCTAGTTTCCAAAGCAATTGTCTCGACCGTATGCTGTTGGAATCAACAACGTAAACGTATTTGACAATAACCTTGTGTAATACAAATCACATGGGTTATTTTGATACAATGCCATTCATTTTCTGTCATTCAAAAGATCTCTGACATTTTTTTTTCAAAATTTCAATAGGGGGAGAACAACATCAATAATTTGAAACATGATTGACATTTTGAGAAAACATATTTGAGGTTTTGAAATAAACTATTTACACATTTTATATAAAAGTAATAATTATACAGATGTCATGGTTGAAAAATATAATTTGAAAAAAATGGTGAAACTTAACTATTTGTGGGGAGTATATTTTTGTTCTTGTCAATAAAATCTTTTTGTCTTGCGGCTTTCGTCTTTTTTCTACAAAACATTTCCTCCTAAAGTATGTTTTCATTTAATTCCACTTAAATGATTATTTCAAATTATGTTGATTTTTGAAAACATATCGTGTAAGATGGCTATAACATCAAAGCGGTTTGTGATTTTGAACGATTAAAATATTCCAAGTAAAGTAGATTAATGTTACTGTTTTCTCTAACGAGACGGATATAACAAAAGGTTTAATCTTAAAACAAATTTTTAAATCAATTAGAATTGACAACCCACATCAGTCTATCCTTGTAAACTAATCGTTAAGTGAATATAAATATAGATATTATAAAGTAGAGGCTATATTTATTCTCTTGCATTAACCATCAACCAGCCTACGTGCTTGTTTTACTTTTCAATCATTTAATATTAGTCTGTGTCTATGACTCACGGTTTGCTTTTTTCGTAAAGTAAGGGCATTAGCGATATTGTTTATACGCTATTGCGCTACATACGTTCTCATTCCTGTCATCCATCCTACATGCTTATGTCAATTTCTAACGGAAGTTGCAATAATTTAATACCGGGACCAATTCTCTCTTATGTCTGTGACACACGGGTAACATCGGCAAGCTAGTTTTTTTTAAATAGGACATTCCAAAAAGCGTTAGTGCGTTCTTGTTCCCATCATCCATTCTACTTCCTTGTTTTACTTTCCAACGTATGTTGCAACCATTCAATATCAATCCGTGTGTATGACTCACGGTTAACACAGTTATGCTCATTTAGAAACAGGACCTTTGCATTGGTTTGTGTACGTTTTACTAAAATTTGCCAACCTAGTAAAATGACGTCACATGTAACAATTATTATTAATTGATAATTAACTGACGGTAACGTTAATGCTGATGGTTTGACGTCAGAGTTGGAGAAAACACATTTATAATCCGCGTCAAAATTCAAAATAAAAAACAAAAGAAAAAAAAGAAGAAAATGTCATTCTTTAGTTCAAATACGTCACCATATACGGAACAGTTAATCTTCATCTTATTGTCAGCGACTTAAAGCTATATATAGCTAGATATTGTTGTCAGCGTCTGTTATTTCAATGTTAATATCTGGCACTGTAAATAAGGTTAATATGTTTCTTAGGTTATAATTTTGATTTTTGGTATTTTTTGTTTAAAGTTTGAATAACTTACATTGTATTGTTTCCAAAAAAGGCTATTGCTTTGATTTACAGACATTTAAAGTAGATAGTTATCTGAAAATAAACAGACATGCACAAAATGTTTTAATCTGTCTACCTATCTATCAGTGCTATGAAAAATGAGGTTTGAACTGAGAGTTCATACAGAGTGTTACGTGTTACGTCTTGATTATACAATTAAGTCACCGATTATCCAGACCAGTCGCCGGGTAATATCATTTCCATTTAATTGTTAGGATTCTATTTTAATTCATCTTATTAATTTAACTTGATCACAGAGTCAGTGCACTATACAGTGAAAAATAATTGATTTTGTGGTCAGATCTAGAATTTGTCTGGCATATAAAAGAAAATTAATGTGTTTTCACGACGTGTTTATACGTATATCTATTGCAGTTCACCATATAAACAATATAATAGGATAATTGACGGTGTGAGATTTAACTTGGTAATACACGACTGGAAATCAATATAGCGAATTATCAGTAGCATCTGTTTCGAACTTTCTTAATTCACTTTAGCGACTAAAGTTAAGCTATTACAGACAACGGTTTCATCAATATAATGGTGATTATTAATGTTGCATATACCACGATTACAATGTGTTTAATCGAGCATGAAATTGATTGGTTAAGCAAACGCAATTCATACACAATTTTACCATAGACACCAAGCAAAACATGATGTTATTGGAAAACGACTTGTTTGTTTCACATTAGCTGTCAAAGAGTATTTTCTCAAAAATATATATTCATTATATGCAGAGCTCATAAGTTACGAAGCCCTTAATGTGAAATGTATAAAATTATTTAGGAATTTCGAAATGGTATTCCGTAATTCGCAATGATTATTTCGTAATTTCGAAGGTACGAAATACTTATTCTGAAAATACGAAATAACTTTTGCGAACATGCTAAAAAAAATTTCGAGTTTACGAAATAACCCTTTTTACTTCTTACGAGCTCCGTATTATCAGTTTTTAAAGAACCATATTTTGAGACAAGGACCTTTTATTTTCCATTAACATTTACTTGCTTGATATGGACTACATGTATGTACATTGAAGATTTATGATGGTCATCCCCGATAAACTTGAGATTATAACTAATTGTCCATCACTTATGCGATCGGAGTTCGATTCCCAGCATCGTATATGATAGGGTGTGGGATCACCTACTTGAACAACTGTGTTTTTGTACAAAACCTTACGGCTTTACTCCCAAAAATCTCAACCTGCCTAGATAGATATTAGTTGTCATAACTTGCTTCTAAATCATTATGAATTAAATAAATTGTATATCATATTATTCTTCAGATTTGTTAGTCATTTGTAAGTTTTTGTCTCAGAAACCTTTTAATATCTAGACCATTTACTACAACATCGAGGAATATTAAGAATTCCAGACATTCCGACATTCAAACATTATTGAAATATGGACCATGTACTTTAGCTTTACGTATAGACAATGGATGTCTTTTGGTGTATTTCTGAGTCATCTTATAAGAAATATATGAGATCTCTATCTAGTTTCCATCATAATTGTTTGCGTCAAATCTGTAAAATATTCTGGCCGAACACCATATCAAATTTAAACTAATTGAAAATGACAGATTCAAAATGTATCATTGACGAACTCACTCAAAAAAGGTTTAGATGGCTTGGGCATGTTTTTAGAATGGTAACTAAAGAAGCATTAAGATGGACACCCCAAGGGAAATGACTTCGGGGAAGGCAAAAAAAAAACATGGCGAAGAACTGTGGAAGGTGAACTCAAAGATCTGCAGCTGACTTGGGGTGAGGACGAGACGAAGGCATAGAACAGATCTGAATGGCGAAATGTTGTATTGACCTTATGCTCCACCTCGAGCAAAGAGGATAGGTGGTTATAAGAAATATGCAAAGAATAATGTAATTCAAAAAGGTTACATTCTCTTATTTTATTAGAGATTAAAGCGACCAAACAAGTCTAAACCAAGCCGTTTAAACCTCCACATGGCGCAACTTAATTCCAATACGTGACGGTTTATTGTAGGCCATAAATACACTTAATATCTTTGTAATTACAACTGTTCAGAGGCAGCGTAATCCGACATAAAGACACATTGTATCAATGATGGAGAATGTTTACTCAATAACGTAATCTGTGTTTATTTTCACTTTATTTAAACCCTGATTAATGCTTGTGTAATAGTTCAGTTCCTACTTGTCACTTTATTTAAACAAAGGTTAAGATGTTATATTACCATCAATCTTAACTGTAAACTAATCAACGTTGTAATGAATATGGTAATATAGAGCCATGGAATGCTGCTGTCATTTTATAAAGGACTAGCATTGTATCACTTCTTGTATAGCAATGTATACCATCTCAGTCCTATTACAACATGCATATTGATTGTGACTACTTGTGTTGTGAATGGAATTAAACTTGGTGTTAACACAACCACCGGCTCTGATAAATATCGTACCAAAAGGGACCAGAGTAATGAAATGCAGTCGTAGGGGAATTGGATATGGTGTGAATATTAACACGGAAATGAAATAATTCCTTATAACATTAATCAAATTATATATAATCGTAAATTACGTGTATTGGAATCCCCACGATACTATGAATGAAAACCCATTTTATTGATGATGTGACACTTTGTGGTAGCCAAACATTATCTAAGTAAAAACTTATCCCATAGTGTTTTAACATGTTCATTTTATCATGCATAGATAACAGGTCTTTCACACCTCAGTGTGTTTCCTCTTTTATCTGAAGTCATTAGATTCAACGATAAATGTCTCTTGTTGCATTAAAAATTGATAAATGATTGATAGATATCTTCAAATTTTGTCGAGTGGGTTTGACTAATGGATTTCGGAATTTTACAACCCTGTGACGATTATTTCAATTATACTGGGGTGAAGCTTAACTATTTTGGGTCAGGGGCCAGCTCAATTCAGAAAAGAAGTTGTAATAAGTAATAAACAGCTAAAATGTGTAAAATATTGGGGGACAGACTGTTTAGGAACCATGGACTACAGGGCCCCTGCTCATCTTAATCCCCGATTATATCGAGGCGGTCATTTCAGGTATGGTGGAGGAAGCCGGTGCAGACTTAAATTATAATTACGTAATTATGTAATGTTACCTGACATGTGACAAACGATAGTGAATCAAATATTTCATAAAATTCAAAACGTCATATGAAATGTGTATAAGTAACAAGTCCAATGATTGCAAATATTTCCCCGATTTCAAATAGAAAAAATGAAATTCACCTGGTTTGATTACACCTTCCAATATGAAAAGTAAAGTTTACCTGCTACAGTTGTTACTGTATATGCACTGTTTGGAATATTCTGGTTGCATAATGTTTCAGATTACATCGCCGTTTATAAAACTTAATGGTGCTGATCGCTGGTTGTAAAATAAATGGGATAATGTTGGGGCTGCTTGATTTTATTTCATTTTATCCAACGATCATTTCAATCAGAAATTATTTTAGGCTATCTATTCAGCTACGGATAATTTTATATGATACCTATGTTAAACAATGCAAGTTTCGCAAAAGGCAAAGCGATACAAAATCGTATCTGCTGTTGTGTCATTGCGTTTGTAACCGGGTATATTGCAAATAGACTACAAAAGCCAACTTTGCAATTTGGATTTGAATTAAGTGAATGGGGTTCGCCGCTGTACCACGTGATCAATACCTCTTAACGTTTGTGCGGAACATTTTGGAAAAACGTCAACGTCACATATTCCCGGAATGACGTCGTTTTTACGGGAAGACGTTATCTTATGCAATTCCATATCCATTGGAAATAAGTGTTCCGCACAAACGTTAGAGGGTATCACGTGGTACAGCGGCGAACCCCATTATGCAGTTCCATTAGTATTGTTATAGCTATCAATCCAGTGCCCGTCCAAAGTCGAGAGTTTTACAATAATTAAATAATTAAAATGTGTGTATGTATTTTTATTATTATATTGTATTGTATTGTATTGTATTGTATTGTATTGTATTGTATTGTATTGTATTGTATTGTATTGTATTGTATTGTATTGTATTGCATTGCGTTGCATTGCATTGCATTGTATTGCATTGTATTGTATTGTATCGTATTGTATTGTGTTGCATTGTATTGTATTGTATTGTATTGTATTGTATTGTATTGTATTGTATTGTATTGTATTGTATTGTATTGTATTGTATTGTATTGTATTGTATTGTTTCAGTTTAGTTGCAATTTTTTTTTCAATTTCAATGTTTTGAAACAACAATTTGATGAACGAGAAACATACAAAATAGTCTAGACATTTAACATCTAGATATATTATATTTTCTTAAAATCGTTTTTTAACAATCTTGCCCCATGGGAAAATGTGTTATACGTGAGTCACATTAAAATAGATTAGTTTTAAATAAAAATATTAATGAAATTGTATCATGTCTAGATCTGCTCACCTTACAAAAACATGTCAGGGAAATAACTTATTTCCTATTCTTCCTGTCTGGAAGTGCTGATTATACAACTAGTGGATTGATTATTGATCACCATGGTTACCACAAAAGTAAAATATTTGATTATATTATCAAATTACAGCAGTTAGAGCAAGTCTACCACAATAAAATAAAGAACCCTCTTGAGAATAAATTTATTTGTCCTAGTTCCCAGTGCACACATCCTATCACCTTATTAACTGCAGTCCATGTATGCCCTTTATCAATTGGTTTTTATATAGTTACTTGGGTAATAATGTAAATATATATGTTCTGTAAACAAACCAATCCCTTTTACTAAAGACAGAACATAAAATTGTCCCGTTTTAGCTTCCAACCACCCACATTTACAATTAAGATAAGAACATGATTGATGGCTTGATTTGCTGAGTCTGTAGCTAGTTGTTGGCTTAGCGATTGTCTGACTATTTGCCTGATTGAGTTTTAATTCAGGATTTGACACATATATCCGGATTACATGTAAATTTATAGAAAAGAAATAGCCTTGCTGTTCAAACTTCTCGAAACCATTTCCTTTCCATTTTAATTTTACTTTACTTTAATTTCTAAAAATAGTTGCAACTTAAAACAAATGCTATTATCTAAGCAATAAAAACATTAAATAAAAAGACATTTGAAAAATCATGGACCGTGAAAAAAGACAAACAAATATTGAGGCCACTGATTTTTCATATATATATTATAATTTTTTTAATTTTCTTTAGGCATAATACTTTAGCACATATACAAATAATTTGAACAAAACATGACATTAGATAAACAATCTAAAGCTTAACAAACGTTTACTATTAAAAAAAAAAAATAAAAAAAAAAAAACACACACACATAATAAATAAAGGTCACCGGTTATGATGTTCTCGACTTTAAATGGCACCGGAGCAAATGTCCAATGGTGTGTTTATATTGTCATTTAATACAACATGGTTTTACGAACGTTGAGGCAACAGAAAAACCATAAAGGAATGAGAAAACTAATTGTGCAACTAATGAAGATGATTTTTTTCCAGCATTATTTAAAATACGCATCTAGTACATCACTATAAAGCACGTAAGTGTACCATAGGGAACAATTAGACAACCCTTAGCCTCACAAGATGAGTAAAATTTGATGCTTAAGTCTCATTCATTTAATGCATTTTCTTTTAACGCAACTGTACTCTAGATACATTTATTATCAGTTATTTACTGGTTTCATGACGCGGTTTTAAATACATGTACATGTACCCGGTTATTGTTCACATTACGAAATCAATATACAATATTGTGTGTATTTTGAAAATCAAGGTATGAAATTAGAAGAAAAATAAAAGACGAAACGAATCCAATTTTCTTCTTCCATTGCAACCAAACACAAACATAACAATCCATGCTCACCGCATAATCCCAAAAGCAAAGTAAACATTTGAATACTGGAGAATATAGTTCAACACTTAAACTTCCACCAAGGAAGATTGTCTTGAATTACAATGAGTGACAATCAGCTCCAGTCAAATTAGCTCTGCCATTTTTAAAGTTGTTCTTCATTGTTGTTTTATGTATATTTTTTGCTGATACGTAATTTATATAAAACATTTCATGTCAAAAAACTAGTTGATAAATAAAAAAGCCATTATGAACACAGGGACTTCAAAAGATAATATCTCGCCTCCAGCTTGGGCGAGATTTCCATGTAGATTATTTTTATAAGTATTAATTAAATCAAACAGAACAATGAAGAGAATAAGGTTATTATTTAAATGAAGCAAGCACTTTTACTTGTCCAGTAAGCGCAATTGTTTAGATCTACTAGGAGAATTCTTACTGTACGAGTATGACGCGAGTTCAAATCTCAGCAACAATAACTGCAATTTATTAGATCAATAAGTGAAATTTGTTTGTATACAACCGTTATTTACTTGAAATGGAGACGTATCCGACAAAAGATGGGGTCTAAGAAATTGATGTCGCTGTAACATTTTTATCACTACTGCCATACACTGTACTCATTTTAAGGATCCACGGATTCTTGAGAAAAAAAGAAAAAACTACCGAAAGCTTTCGAAAAAGTTTCTATTTATTTCCAAGTCTCTGGTTTGACATAATCTTAAATCATACCTCGGAAGTTTGATGGTTGTGCACTCTCAAATGTTACTATAATTACACCAACGATTTTTACAATGCCCGTGAAACTTTTATAGTTTCCCAAATATGTCTTTACTTGTTTCATTTCGCTGTTTTAACATTAACTTTTATTATGTCGTGTTCTTGGTTACATTCGCTATTGCCAAGTATAGTTTTAGTTGCATTTAGTTTTTCTACTTTATCTTATTTGTATTTTTATAGAATGGTCTAATTGTAAATCACATCGGTTTCCCCCTCAACTTACAGGTTTTTTTTTTAAATTAAGAAATGACATTTCTGTTCATGGTAATTCAAGGGGTAATGTAAGATAGTGTGGCGCGTGCCAAATTCGATGAAGGGCACGCGCAACTTTATCTTGCATTACCCCTTGAAATACCATGAACAGAAATGTCATTTCTTATATTTACAATTCTTTCTTTTAATAACTGTTTTGTAACTTGGCGCTATTTCTTCAATATCTGCTTGTGTGAGATGGGTATTTTAGCCATGCGAGATCGGCGTATCTCACACGACCACGTGACCCCCTGTGTGGGACTTGACGTAATATTGCGGGATAATTACGACACATCGAGAGTTATGACCCCAATTGTCTTTCAAGGGAATTGCAATACAATTGCGTCTGCATGTTTCATCGAAGAGAGCTACAGTCATATTGTAAATATTAAATGTTTCTTTGCAATAAGGTGTTGATTGTGAAACGTTTTCATTCTAACATAGCAAAACCAATTTAATCAAAAACAAACATACCTATCCATGTCCGAATCACACTCCAAAAGCAAAGTAAACAAGTCAGGTTAGACACGTGACCTTCCACCAGGGAAGTGAGAAACCAGTACCTGAAATTGCACGATATACACATATTGAGACCACTGGACAAATAGGTATTTTTTCATGAGTACAAAAAGTACTCATAAAAAATTTACAAAAAACACATACCAGTCCGTGTTAAAATCGCAATTAAAAATTAGAGTAAAAACTTGTAAAGCAATTGTAAATTAGTATTAGTAGAAATGATGTCATAATGGCACCAATTTTCAAGTTACTTACGATCTAAAAAGATGTTTTCATTTATCTAGCTCCATCAATTGTCAAAAGCATAAATATACCCCAGTCATACACCCACAGACAATTATTATAATTTTGTAATTACGGTTACCTTTGATATTTTTTTGCTCCTAGTAGTATCAAGATATTTCCGTAATAGACAGAAATAAACCAAAACCTAGTTTTTCAGTAACCTTTCAAATAATTGCTTTAAAAAATCCTCATAATTCTGATGGAAAAAAGATAAATGATTTCTTTAGATCACAATAATCTGGTTAATCCTCTAATAAAAAGGTTGGGATAAGATGTATTATATTACTTGACATTTAAATGATGTTTGGTAAAATCACCGATTGTCTATAGTTCATTTGTCCCCTAAAGGTAATGAATTCAAAAAGATATGATATAAGCCAATCTTTTTCGAAAAAAACGAATTGTTAACAGCTGGATAAATTTTGTCATTATTTTCGGTGTCTAACTTGGGTTATTAATCAGTGATAAGTTATCTTCTTTTTTAATTTTATTGCATTCCTTTATTAAGAAGTTCTTTTTTGTTTGCCTCGGCTTTCGGCAAGATCAACATTTCTTTAACTACAGATGTCTACATTTCATTAGAGATTTTATTTTTAGAAAATCAAGGTTTGTCTTGCTTTCCTTCAGCAAAAAATAAAAATATAAAATCTTTAAACAAACACCTTACGTAAGAAGCTATTTACCTTAAGGTAATCCAACACAAACATACCAATCCTTACATCATTTGTAATAATTTAATTTGAAATATTGTATGCACGACTTGAACTGTTTGCGTTCTTTATTGTAACCAAAAAGAATACTGATGGCATATTCATTGTTTGTTTGATTCGCCAGAGGCATCTTGGTCCCGTATGTACGGATGAAGAGAACCTGATGATCAAGTGCTTTAAGACCGGAATTGACAGCATGAATCGTTATCACTAAGTGGGAAGTACTAATCTTAAGGATATAACGACCTAAAATCAATATAGATAATTGTATCAGAAACTATCATTGTCTATGTTAACTGTAATTTAACCCAATCAACAAAACAACGATGTTATGCAAAACAGATATGTTCTCTCGGTAATCGTTGTGCTATTGGGTTGGTTGGTGTACCGATGACATTTTCATTAGATTTTCACCATAAATAATTTGATCTTATAGCACGAAAACCATCGTTTTGGGCATCTGCACTGACTCATCTTTCATGCAACTTATTTTCTTTAATATGGTTAATTTACATTGTTCCAGCTATGAAATATAATGACGTTTATCTTTTACACAAAGAAGAAGCACTACAAGGCACCACAGAAAGCTTTTACTCTGATAAATCATAGGGATCGGGTATTTTGAAGGTAGATCTGGCGGTTAATGACAGTTCATGAACCATCAAAACGGTTGCATTTCTATCAATGCATATTACGTTACTTTATAAGTTATGGGACAAAAAAATCGAAAGTCATTGACATTTTCTAGTCAAATATTTCAATATTTTTCTTATTACTTTATTATGTTATATACTCTTAATTGTATGGGGGCATTTTAATCTTTGGACTGTGGTGCAATGTCGGTTAGATTACACTAGACTACCCCGATGTAATCATGACCAACAGTGTGAATTGTGCATATGTCTGCTTTGTACTAGTGCGCACTCAGTGCAACTTTTATCTGCTAGCTCACCGAAGAATTAGTTGAAGAGGTTGCTAACCCACCAATCCATTGCCATTACACATGTGCTGTTTTGAAGCCTACAAGGCAACTTTGCGAGTGTTTTACCTGTCGTTTTGAATTAATAGCAGTCCGGGGTTAAAGGTAGTTCATGAACCATCAAAACGGATACACTCTTTTCAATGCATGTTTTGTAGTGTTTGTTATACAAACATGAGTTCGAATCAATCATTGTCAATGTAAGGCGATAAAGGCTGATGACCTTACTTTATGACAGCGATAGATAATTGATAAACGTCTACACTTTATAATGTGACTGCTGATGTTATATTTTTTTATGTCTTTAATTAGTTATCTATTCAATTTGTAGCAATATTGGTAAAATATAAAATCTTGCCTACGTAGAAATCTGTCCATTATAATTAACAATGTATACACACAGACATGACCCCCGAGGACTTTTGATAGTTATTTTTGTTTCGTTTATTCTAGGTTTTTGCACTGTTTGATACTGGCGTAAATTAAACCTATTTTGATGAAAAATTAACAGAACTTTACCAATCTTAGTAGGCGACATTCTAGGTGTAATGAAAAAATGTATTCTGATAAGACATTTTTATTCTGTACACAAATTGAGTGATTTAGCCGCCAAAAATAGGACTTAAGTGATTGATTTATGTCTGTTTAAGAACGTACTTTAACTTCCATATATTTGAGAAATACTCTTGACAATAATTACATCTCAGGTTGTACTTGTTATGTTTCACTTCATGTCATGAAATGTCGCCAAGTTTAAATTCTCAATATTATTTTGCCTCCAATATCTTGTGTCTGTTAAGAAAACGCCATTGAAATTTAAATCGCTGCGTATGCAACAGCAGTTTTTCATACCAGGAAAATAATCCGAAAATGATTTGAACTACTCTTCCCCCCAAAAAACAACGAACTTGCTAGTAATTTCACATTTTTGCGAAGTGAGGAGAAAACATGGGGCTAAATTTCTAACAATTTTATTGAAAAAAATTCAAAACTGAAGATAGTGCTAATAACAATACTGTAACAAAGCGAACACGAACTAAGAAAACCAAGACAAACACAATTTGAGACAGTGACAAAAACCTCGACTTTGAACTATAAAATTACAAATAGATAAAAATAATATTATGCAGAAAGTGTACCAATGTTTATGATTTTCACCTAAAGTTGAAAAATCAATGAAAAGGATATAAAAATAAGACAAACATATAACGTTGCTTCTTGGTTAAAACAAGAAATAAAAACTGTATCCATGAAGGAGATCCATCTTAAGGAATCTATCTAGCATGCTAATTGAAAATTGTTAAGCGACAAAGGAAGCTTAAACCTGCAATTGTATGAATTGGACATCATTAAGGATTCTTGTAGGTGTTGATTTTATACTTGTTTAAGACTATTATCTAGAAGATCTTGGATCATTTCATTAAAATGTCATTGGTTAAGGTGTGGGTCTTTGTCGGCGCATAAGTATGAATCCACTTATAAATTGAATGGGGAAATTTGTAGCTAAAAACACGTATTTAGCATTAGCTCCAACTATACCACTTCTTTTTTAAACAAATGGTCAACTCTAAATTTCACCATTCATTGCCAGAACATATACTGGATGTATAGGTGTTTTAGTCGGCATGCCGTCGTATTTTGTCTATTTACGGACTAAAATCTCTTTAAATCTTTTTGTTGTTTTATATATTCACATAAAATATATTCATACTAACTTGTTAACAAACCTGATTGCATAAAATTAACAAATATATCAAGTACAGGTTTTTGCTAATGAAAACGTTTTTCATTACAATTTCCTTTAACGATTTTGTAAAATCCAATATATCTCTAAAATAAAATTTAACTGTTATTATTTATAATTGTCATAAAATTGATATTAATGTAATTTGTATTTTTTTCTTTCTACAACGTATCATCTAATAATGATTCTACTAATGTTATGCACGGTCAAAAGGTCATAATGTTACTCTTTATGATTCCTTCCACACTGGCGGTATAGTCCGTCAGAGGTGATGAATGGGAATTAATGACGATTTTACCCAAAGATTCCTATGCATTTTTCATTAGATTAGCTAAAACGTTACAAAGTACAAGAATCAGGGGCTTGTATAATCACTGGACTCTATAAATGGTGTATACATTATATATAATTGATGAATATTGTATGTACAAGTCTAACCCGAAAGTTTAAAGACCCTCTTGAATATAGCTTATTTGTTGCACACAGCAATTCCTTTAGACACTGTTATCTATCTTTCTAAACATCAGATTAAAAAGAACTGTTCTTGTGGTAACAGTTTTTTCCCAGAGAATAAGAACATATTTATAAAAAAAAACCAAAAAAAAACAAACAAACAAACAGACCAATTCATGTCCAAATCACAATCCTAATACAAAGTAAAATCCTTGATACTTGTGAACATGTGAACTTGGAAGTGAGGCCGGGTGCTCCGGAAGGTTAGGCACTTCCTGTTTGATTAGCTACACTAAATGATAAGGAATAGATCATTTTTATCTTGATGTAGAATTCTGCTTTAAGACTGTTAAGTAGACTTCCAATGTTACAGAGTAAAAGATCTCTTTAAGATATGACATCATGATATCAGTTTTTGTGCGCGTTTTAATACTGTCCGCCATTTCATTTAATACTAATATTTTTCAATAATTTAATTCTATTTTATTCTTAAACTGGTAATTCCAAGAATGATACCCCATCTAATCCGATGAAACGCATTCTTGAATAAAACTTATTAAAAATCAAATTGCGATAAAACTAATATTATATAATGATTTTTCTGTTATTATGTCTATATTCTGCTCTAAGAGCTGTTTTATAGTAATATTTCATATACAGAAACAATTCAATTTATATCTGAGACAATCCGTTGTTCTTATATTCCGAAAAAATATACAAGGTCGGCTTTTATTTGTCTGAAATAAATAACCAGAGATAACTATGTCTTTAGCATTTGGTGTGTCAAAAATTGCTCCTGTCAAATCTATAGATAAATATTGAAATCATTAATGCAAAATATGTCAAAGTATTCATAAAAATACAAAAGATTATATCCAATAGTAAGGTATAATTGAGGGTCTTCCTGACTTTTGGGTTGGACCAGGGTTATAAGTACATTTTTGGTACAATAGAGCTTATTT
The DNA here is from genome assembly GCA_021292105.1 of Anadara kagoshimensis. NCBI lineage: Eukaryota > Metazoa > Mollusca > Bivalvia > Arcoida > Arcidae > Anadara > Anadara kagoshimensis. The sequence continues at coordinate 9,952,615 of CM037858.1, read as the reverse complement.
CTAACTTTTTATGTGCGTGTTAATATTTTTTTGGTACTATTATCACGCAAATGGGTACCATTTTTACCTTAAAGTCAATTCCCTTCAACGCGAGAATTTTATATTCGATACTAGTATATGTTTGTCAGATCTTGTTTTATATTTCTTGCTAGTGCAGTGCATTCGCTATTTCTATGTTTTGCAGTAACAAATTACATTTCTCTATTATATTTGTATTACGTTGTTTCTTTACCCATATGTACCGCTGTTGTTTGTTAATATTGGCATTAAGGCATTTTTTTTAGAAAGCTTAAACTAAACTACTGGTTATGACGCTAATAGAAATCAATATTATGTCTATCAAAATGATGAGAAAAAATGCGACAAACCCCTTCTGTTTATTATCATGGTATTTGTTGTATTGTTGTAATAGAATATAAATATTGTACTTAATTGCAAACGTATAAAAAAGATTGCAAAATATTGCAAATTTTGCCCTTTGGAGAACTAATTTAGATGTACACTACACGTATCTTTCTGACATTAAATGCCGCCCGAATCAGTATCAGACATTATTTTTAATCAATATTATTTTTTTCTGAGTAGGGTTTTATTAAAAAAAATTATTACAGTCATATAAAAACCGTGCCATTAGTATTCCCTAGCTAGTGTAATTATACGTATATTATGGCGTATAAAACATGTCAGTATTTATTGAATTTGTTTTGGGCATATTTATTAATCACAGAATACCCTGGTGCATTCCAACTGCACCGAATGTCTGTTGACCTGATTTATTCTCAGGACGAAATATAAATGATGAAGAGAATAAAAGAATGGCTCTTTAACCGAGAACATAAAAGAAGACTTTATTTTATTTCTACATATAAATCGTTATATATATATAAAAAAAGAAACAGCGGAGAAGTTTGCTTGTTTGTTTAGAAAATTGCTTGCACCAAATCAACTTACAATGTATTGTAGAAATTAAAAGGTTCTGGAAAAAATCGGAAAGCTAATAACATGAAACTTACATTTTAATCTTAAAACCTTACAATCAGATGATATTTTTATCCGTCACTAATGAATCTTCAACATCACCAATTGGACACAAATTGAATACTTTACTTTAATTATCAGAGGTGAAAGATTTAGAATCAGTCAGCTCAAAAATAAGAAATGTAAGTAGATAAAGTATATATGTTATTCCTAAATGATAACATCCTTCATCGTACAGACTAATTAAATACAGCACCTGCCCTGCGGATATCATTTTGTTAAAGGTTCCCTTTCGTTTAATATGTATATAAATACAATGTAGAAAAAATTGGAAATTTTATTCCCAGTAAAATTTGGGATGTCATCTCAAAGTAATTACTGATATGACTTTTTTGGTTTCGATAGTTATTTCTTTTCGTTCAATTAATTTACACCCGCCAGGTGTAAGTAATGTTTTTTCTTTTGAAAGATGGGTTAGACAAAAATATTATATAATTATATATTTTAAATGTTTTCGATGACTAGAAAATATTAAGGATTAAGGAATTTGCCATAAGTAGAGTTTGAGAAATGTTTTTTCCAGATTTTTTAATCGGACCCTTTAAACGTTCGAACCCTTTTTCGTCGTGATACTTCTTACTTATCAACTACCGAACGAATTCTTCTTTATGGTTGCAAACAACAGTAAGTTAATAAAAAGATAAAAAAAAATATAAATGTTCTTTATTTGTATTGATCAAGAAAACGTAGAAACATGCCTATGGCACACAATGTTGTTTCTATACAAGTCACGCGATTATTGAAATCTAAAAGATTTCTGTAGAATCACAAGATTTTTGTATAAATCACCACAGGCTACAATTATCAAAGCTACCTCGCTACTTTGCTTGTCTCTGAATTATTATAACACGTTTGAGATATCATCATGAGAGATTAGTCTCCAGATTAACAATTCCTATTATCCACGAAGTAATATTTTTTTATTCAAACAATACAATTCTCACACTGCATTAACATTGACGTTGAGAAAATTGGCTTGCTGCAAAATTAGCGAAATATCTGCAAACGGAAATTAGTTTCCTGTTCGACGACCTGGAGGGTGAACGGGAGCGAGGAAGAGAAAATGATATTTAATGAGCTTGTTTTGATTCTAGCTGTATACGTGTTAGAGTTTCTAAGATTGTGAAATGATAAAATGATGGTAGGTCAAAATCCCTTAATGATGTAAATAGTACCAAGAAATATAAATGCTATAGTTCATATATATCAAACTGCCCAAAACAATTTTGCCAATCAAAAACAAACAAACCAGTCTATGTTCAAATCACAATTCAAAAACTTAAAGTAAAAACTTTGAAACCCGTCAAATTTAGTTAAGAACTTGAACTTCCTTTATAGAAGTGAGGCTGGATGCTCCAGAATTGTAAGCACCAATCAATTAAAAAAATTCCAATCAATAGGTGCAGCATGTTTTTATATTTATCTTGTTTTTTTTACTGCATTTTTTGCGTGTGTTCTTGGTTGTTTGCCAAGGCCAATGTACATATTTTGTATTTCTTTTGTGTTTAATGTATAGGCCTACAGTATGTAATTGTTTTCTAACCGAATCACAAAGTAATTTAATCATCTTAAATATCAAAGATTATCATAAGATATGGTAGGAAATTTAAACCCACAGTTTTTATGTTATCATTAGGCTATTGTGCATTCTTGAAACAACGATTAGAAATACGAAACGTTGGTGATCTGGAGAAAGGAACATGCCGTTCCAAAGAGTCTTCAAAATATGGAAAATAAATAAGTCAGCCTGTACATTTACATTGAAATATACGGATGAGTGTTAGGTTTGTTTGTTTGTTTTGGGTTTTTTTTTTTTTGCAATTTTTTATTCTTGATTTTTGACTCAACAGCTTAATTCTCAATGTACACAATGATTGTTTTTTTCTATAAATCGGATGAGTGTTAATGTTTTGCAATCTTAAAAGTAAAATAGTATCAAAACTATAAGTGAATATAAAAAGTTAAAAGCTGTAATCATTGAACACTGTTAAAGGAAGGCCACGAAAAAATTGTCAAAATCAATACATTTATATACAACACTGGCGATTCTGTATAGAATGAAACCACAATAAAATCTATACAAGTTTAGGAATACGTGACATACATGAGCAAACTAGTGGATATTTTTATAATAAATTTCACCACTTTCATATCATTAATAAGCATTTTGTATGTGAACTTTTACAGAACATACACTTGGACATGTATTAGAATGTTTGTTTATGATGATATATAGTTTTAATGTTTTCAAATGACAATCATAAGAACAGAAAGAACTAATCATAAACATATCGATCCTTATTGAAATCAATATTCCGGAAGAAAAGTAAAAACTTTTGACTGTCAATTTAAGTCAAATACGTTGAACGTTCAATACGGAAATGAGGCCGCTGATTCGAAAGAGTAAGCACCTGCTGTCCGCTATGAATAAAATCAATTCAAAATGAAAATAACATAGAACAATGAGAGTCAAATATCCAATAAAACTTCTGATACAAACACATCAAACTTAAATGATATGATATACGGGTCACTGTCACTCATGGTAAAACTACCGTCATTGAAAGTATTCTGAATTTAATAGTTTTAATATTATTGTGTCGAATTATGTGGTTATAATGCAACTGAAAAGTCTTCAATTGTTACATAATTTTAAACAATGGTTTATATATTCGCACATAAAATTATGAAAGTTTACATTAACAATCAACGAGTTTCTTTTTCTTCATGATCTATATCAGTTAGTTCAAGGTTCGGTTGTTTTCACCAGTTCGCTAGTGAAATAAAAAATAATATCTATCTTCAACAACTGATATTGACAGTTATTTTGGACGTGAGGAATAGAGAATCGTACAGACAATATGCTTGAGAGATTCTGAAAGGAAAACATAATTACAATGATCTAAAAAATTATACTGATCTAATCAAGTTTTTAATGTGATATCTTTAGATGAAAGGCAACTTTCTCATCAATCTTCAACTCGGTAATCTTAATGAACCAAATAGTCTGGTTACTAATAAAGTGATGCCACAGTTCATTCGTTATTCTCAATGTCTTAGATGTCATCAAGGCATATTAATTGCTTATTACACGCATATCAATCAAAAACAAATATTCTTATCCATGTCCGAATCACAATCCAGAAGCAAAGTCAAAGACTTTGGAACTGACAAGTTAGGTTAGACACGTAAACTTACACTAGGGAAGTGAGGTCGGGTGCTCCAGAAGGTAAGCACCTCATGTTTAGCTGGCTTAACCTTCCTAAAAATATTAGCAATGCATAGTAATTTATTTATTGACGAATGTTAAGAATGTCAGATAAATTTTTTCGAGTTTTGAAGCGGACATTTGGTGTCACCCTAAAGTTTGAAATTTTGTGACCAATAATTTTTATATGTGTTTATTACACCTAAAGAAACAAATTTTACTATAATCGATTTCAACAAGATTGCATTTAATCGACTGTCTTTCATTAATGACATTTCTGATGTATTGATACATAAGTGCGGGAAAACCAGCGTGTAGGCTGTCTGGCAAGGAAATCTAACACCTTTCCTTATCAGAAATGCAGGGAATCAGTCGAGAGAAATACACAAAAACTGTTAAATTAAAATTGTCCGTAGGAGAAATTCTTAACGGATTACATAAAAATGATGATTTGGTAATATAACACCAATTAAATCAATAAGCTTGGAAAGGTTTTTGCTGCGATACTTCTAACATAAAAGCAATTTTCTCATCAATCAAGCTCTCTAAAGACTAGTTGTATTTGTTTTATTGATAATGTGGAATATTATTATAACCACAACAGATAATAAATCTTGACAAGGTTTCATAGAAAAACGTCTTGTCACTTTGTCACTTTCCCATAATTGACAATATTGCCTGATTATAAAGAAATATTACGATTTGTATAATTGCGTGTGGGAATATTGGTTTTATCAGCGACATATTATATTGTGTCCGTCATCAAAATACTGTTGATAAGTATGATGTCTCTGTATCCAAAATTATCCTGGATATATGATGTCACATATATGTATGTTCTTTTCATTTTCAATTTTGTTTAATTCCATTTTGATTTAACTAGGTTCTTCAAAAATTCTGCTATATTCGAATGAAATGAAACAAACTAGCAAGTAATAGGGCACAGTTTGTGGCCATTTGTTTACCGATTGTTTGTTAGAAAATTATATTGCCAAATATAAGTTCTATCAAACATTTTAATAATAGTAGGTTTAGTATAGTTTTTTTTTAACTATTTCTATCTAAACTTGCCATTTCTCAAGAACTAAGACTTCCTCTTGCCAAGTATTTCCCAAGCTAAATTTGGTAAAATATATTTAAGTCCTTTGGGAATCTTTTTAACATCTTAAAAACATCGTTACACAATTTTGCTCCAAGCACTTCTGATAAGGACTTCTCTTCCAAAACGGCCGCCTAGTGTTGTAAAATAAAACTGGTATAACATGTTATAGACAATAACTGCCGCTAGCTTTATGAGTTAAGCAGTATATGTAGTTAGCTAAAAGTAGAGTAACAGAATTGAAAGTTGCTATTAATGTAAAATTAAAGACCTGCATATATCAGATCATAATGTAATTTGTACGCCGATTTAAGGTGGTCATTAGGGTTCATTCCTCACGGGTTAAAAACGACTAAACGTTTATGTTTTTCTATCAACTTTTAAATATTGGAATTGCTGCGCAATTATTTTGGCTTCCATTTAAAATCATCAGGTGTTTGAAGTAGAATTATAAAATAACCATGAGGGATTTTAATCACTGTAAATATTAACTGTCGATTCGTTGTTTTCAAATTGTGTAATTGCTTTCTAAAAGTTACCATTATGCCACCTGCTATTTCTATTGTTCAGTCACGGAAAGGGAGAATGCTGGGAATTTAATTTTGAAAAGTACTTTATTTAAAGTTAAAACAATTAAGACAATCAAGATTCAGGATACATTAAGGACGCATGCTGGACTGGAAATTGCCATTAAAGTTCTTCTCAAACAATTACGACCAGGGTTACTCTCTGTGTTATTTCGTGTACAAACATACATGTTCCACTTTCACGTGTCTAACCTAACTTGTCAGTTCCAAAGTTTTTACTTTGCTTCTGGATTGTGACCCGGACATGGATTAGTATGTTTATTTTTTATTATATCGTTTTGCATTAATTCAACGATATTCTACAGATATTCTCAAACAGATGCATATTAGGCCATTTTCTTTAAGATTTCCTTCCTCTTGATTCGGATATATTCAGTGCATACCTACATTGATGCACGGACCATGTTTAAACATATTTCCTGGCATGATGTAAAGTAAAACTTGTATATGGTTTTCCAATTCCACAGCATATTTTTCCTCATGGTTATCTACAAATTAGGTTACAATTGCTTGCTGATCACTGGAATGACTCGATTGACTGATTAAAGATTCCATTAAGATCAGAAAAAAACAAGAAGCTCAATATTGGATAACAATATTACTTTATACTGTAAGTCGCATACACGTTTCCAACAGTATACAGTGAGTGATGTACAAAAACACGTAACATGAACAGTGATTAATTACTTGAAGAATCTTCCATGCATGTTACCCTAATCACACGGCAAAGGTCAAACATTTTTGTCACTTCATCTATAGTCGGTGACATCTCAAATTAGGTAAACTATTCTTGACGGGAACGTAACACTTAATTCATCAATGTGGTTTTGTTGTAGTTGTTCTCGGTGGATTTTATTTATTTAGTTGTCTCTAGTTTTTCATTTTGACATGGATTAGTATGTTTGTTTTGATTGTCACTTCAACCTACATACACCGTATTCCTCAAAATACACCACGCTTCATAAAATCACCTTTATAAATTTTATTCACTGTCTGATTAATCATTGATCTCTACTTTTTTACTTTTTGTCTTATTCACGTTGTGTAGGTTTTGTTGTGAAATTATTACGATTGTCCTAGTTAACGTTGAAGTGTATAAAACGGCTTTATTTTACATTCTATTTTATTATTTTTATTTCAATAGTTTAATATTGTACATGTGTAAAAATAGGTCAACCACAAATCTTTTGCAATACGGTATTGAAACACGTAAAAACAGAGTTACTAAGGCAACGCCATTCAGATTTTAGTTTTTAGGTTTAGGAGAAGCTGAATGGTTGGCATAATGATATTGTCGATGTCAGTAGTGCTGTTAATTCAATAAACATGTCATAACCTAGTGATTGCTGGTAATTAAGTGTCATTCCAGAAATGATAAATTTAAAATATTGGTTTTTATATTCTATTATTGGAGAAATGATTGCATATAACCTTTGATTTTGGTACCGTGACTGAGGCTATTTAATCAACTCGGGTACTTTAATCGTAACAAACACTATATTTGTCCACTGAAGGCGGTTCTGGTACATTAAACAGATTAAATATCACGTAATCAGTACAATTACAGAATCATTTCAAACTCCTAAACCACTAATAAAAAGGTAACTGACGTGTAATAAAACAAGAATAAAATCAAAACATTTCAAATACGCAAAATTGTGTATGTTATTAAATAAATAACATCAACAAAGATTAATAATGCAGAAAGTACATAGAACCCGTTTATTTATAATAAAACAAAACACAGGAATTCAAAACAGAAACCCCTCATATGCTGAAATTACATCATTAATCTTGTCAATGCTGTTGCACAAAATTACTGGATTGTTGAATATTTAGAATTAAACATTCTTTTTAAAAAATGTTACTTTGAAAAAAGATAAATAGAAAGGGTGCAAGTTTAAAAATGAATAGGAATAAAATTAAAAATATTTATTAAATAGCTATATATAGGGGAAGAGAATTCCCAGCTGAGGGTCATGTACGTTTATGCTTACTTGTTCAAAGTATTGCCTTCTGTCGATATAATGAGGTGCCTTATGGTCTTTCTGTTTTTCTCATTTTGCTGTCTTGAGAGTGTTTGGGTTACCTAGCTTTTGGCTCGGCTCAGGCGCTGCTAGCGGGGAGTTGTATTCCAAGACAACCGACTAGTGCTGCATAATTATACCAGGTTTAGTATTAGTTACAACCACTTGGCTAGTATCCCTGCTTGTAGACTAATTATTGGTGAGGAAATCGTTAACCTAGTAGGCAATCTAAAGTATTATAAGATAAACATTGTAAAAATATCTGCTTCTTAAATTTATAAATTCCTCAAAAAACTCTAAGTTATGCTTAATTGTTCAAAATATAACCTTAGGTAGATTTTCTGGGATTTATTTTGGTCCTTCTGGTTTTTTTTCTCGTTTCGGCGTCTTAAGAGTGGTTAAGAATTGTATTCCGGTATGACCGTCTATTGCTGCAGTAATAATAATAAACATGTTTAGTTATAATTGGCAACTACCAAAAAACACCAAACAGAAAAAAATATAACATAAAAATATTTAAAAAATGGGAGCACTGATTATATTATTGTAAAAATTAATGTCCAATCGTTTGATTTGAATGGCCCCAATCAAGCCTTTGACTTTACTATGATCAATACATAAAGATAATATGGAAGGATAGTAAAATTGCCATATAAAACACGCTGATGTTGTGAATGGCTTATGGTTAGCTCTCATTGTCAGTGGATCAAAACATGGCAGTAGTTGATGTAGAAAATCACAAGATTGTAATGACGTATAATATGAATCGAAGATATCATTTTGCTGATTTTATCAAAAACCCTATCGACAATTTTGATACCCCACTCATAACAAAATCACAAAGCAATAAGGTTTCATAAACTTCAGACTGATACTAATAACCCCATTCTGAAATATGGCAATCCTGTCGATGCAGAAGCTGTGATGAAAATCAGAATTGCTAAATCCTTTTACGGTTTCAGTGACATGATCTTCTTATAGAAGCAATACATTAGTTTAGAGTAAACGATTTCTAAATTCAATTACTTGAGACGAAGAGCTAATAGCAAATATATTAGGTATAGATGTGATTTCACGATTGTGTTTAAGATAATGCAAATTTTTTTATAATATAAACTAAAAAGAAGCAATAAAATGAAAGCTATTTCTGATAAGTAAACATGGCAGGCGGGAAATTATTTAGTAATGCATGCGTAAAAAAGGACGGAAACTTGTCTGAAATTAACATGTCGTCCAGATTTGGTTTTCTGTATCATTTATTTTAATCACTTGTTTTGATAGTTATCGACTGGGTATTAAAAGTGATAGACATATAGAATAGAAAGTTAAAGCTAAATAGCATTTTTTAAAACCAACGGTATGCCAAAATATACTTTTTTTTTATTTCAAAAGTTGGAGGTGTAGCTAGCTAGACAGGAGGCGCTTACTTTTACTGATGTTGCGGCCTTATTTCCATACTAGAATTTCACATGTTAAACTAAAGGACTACGTATGATAAGGGGGTCAAAATTGCCCTTGTAGCAGAAATACAATTTTTGGTATATTAATACATGAATATATGACATATTTGAAAATAGAGGTCATTTACCTGTCTGACCTCTATAATGACCTTGAATTGGGGGTCAAAGGTCATAAGGGTCAATCAACTATTTTCAGTTGTTTCCTGTGTATTTATGCATTTCAATTCATTTTTGCAGAGATTTATGATGTGTAACATTATTTTCCAGTTAAAATAAAAGCATGTGAAATGTCTTGCCGAAAAATTGATCTCAACTGGTTTTTTTTCTGGATTTTTAAAATGAAGAGTGAAAAAAATGTTACATGACTACATAATATTGTTTAGTAAATATGACACGTCTCTATTGGAATTTGAGTTAGAAATGTGAAATTGATAATAAAGATCAATTATATGAAACAAAATTAGCACCATTTAATAAGAAGACTTGTGAACTAATGATAATTACGGAAAGGGGGATAACTCATTCAGTGTAAACAGAACACCAATACCAATCAAGAAATCATGTTACTACCTTTGTAACACATTTTACCAGATTTTTTTCTTTTCACTTGAAAAAGACACCAATTTTCTAGACTTTCTGTTGCAAAATATACAAATCTGCAGAATATGGGAAGCCTTATGCTATTTGGGCTACCTTTAGGAAATGATGTTTTGTCGTTACACTCATCTGCCTCTTGATTGAATTTGTTCTTTTTTCATAATAAATCAAATTCTGCATCAGTTACAGATAAAGTCATTCCTAGTAAATTGTTTCTCAATATTTTGCTGAAAGAATCTGCAGAATGCCTTGTTATTTGTACTAAATCTCCTTGTTTTAGATTTTAGACATCTTTTTTAACACAGCATCTATACCCTTTAGTAGGTTGAAAGTAAGGACAAATACTGATATTTTGGATAATTCTAAATGCTCGTGAAATGTATGTCAGTATGCAATAAAGATTTGGGGGGGGGGGGGTTGGACGAATGTTGTTTAGCTTGATTTTCACCATTCTATAAAAAATCAATATATGAACACCTGCAGAGGAAGTGTCAAAATGAAATTGACATGCTGTCAATTTCAAACTTAAAGGTGCACAATTATTTTATCAGTACACACATTTAAAAAGACAGAAATAAGTAAATATTGTATAATATTTGTAACAGTAATAATTAAATTAACTTTTACTGTATACATGTGATCTATCTAATATGTACCATCTGACAGAATTATCTCCCTTTATGAAATTTACAAGTAGGTTGTTTTAAATTGGAAAGTTCGACCCCGGTTCATGCATTAACCACTGTGAATTTTCGCACAAAAATTTTCATATACATATCCTTTTGATTTGGGCCTAAATTATGTTGGTTAAAGCTTGAACCCATATCTAATTTTTGAAAAGATATAGAAAATTAGATGTTTTTCCACAAATTGTATGCACAATTGGAACCCTAAAAGGTATTGTAAGGCATATAATGTTTTAACAATGTTTCCCTCACAAGTTTCCTACCTTTTATTAATTATTTTAAATTGAATAATGGCAAAATAAGGATTAAAAACCAGATTTTTAGCTATAATTCTAGTCTGTTGTGGTGCTGATAAAACAACAGCATTGTACATTAATGTGTTCTGAATATTTATTTTTGCAATATTCTATATAGAAATGATATATAAGCCATATTCTGAGAAAACTTTATGGCTTTATTTTCAATAAAATGGCACACTACATGTCACAGGAAGACTATTTTATGAAATCTAACTAAATTCTTGATTAATTATCTCCCCTTGTTTGTTACCAAATCCAGATTTTGTGATCCAGATTTTGTCAAAGTTCTCAGTGTGTTTTCATTTTCAATGGCGACTTTATTTTGTTACCGCTTGATGCAATTACACGTCATATTTTGCAGTTCAATGACCGTCAATGTCTTTTTTATCAAGAAACATGTAACAAAAATCATTTTATGCAAATTAGCATACTACAATTTCTCAAAACAGGCCAAAATGTGCAGAAAAACACAAGTGACTAATAAAACAATTAAATTTGCTTCGGTTTACAACCAAACAAATGTCACTAAGACCATACCTTTTAAATAACATGTGTATTTTCAAGCTTGGTAATGGTATATAGACTAGAAATATGTTGACCTTTGACCCCTAGGTTAGAGGTCAAGGTCAGTTGGACAGGTAAAATATTACCATTTTCATTTAGAGTAGACCTTGATGTAATAATATGCTAAAAATAAAGATTCTATGAAGTGGGCCATTTTGACCCCCTTATCATACGTAGTCCTTTGCCAGTTTTCAAAGTCTATGTGTTGATTTTTTTCCTTTTTTTGCTTGAGATTTGAAGATGGACCAGTACATGTCTGTTTGTTTTTACTTTACATCCAAGTGCATGCCTAAACATGATCGCATGTACTTGCAACCAAGATTATGCCGTAATAAATATTACCTTGAAACTTTAAAAGCAAGAGCATGCAAATAATAATAACTAAATATATAAACAAAAAACCTGAAACCCAGACCTAAAGGTCATTAAGTTGTATTTTGGAGAACAGTTTTACATATTATGCCAGTGTTAATTTTACAGCGCTAGACGACTGTTTTGGAATTCAAATTCTCATCAGTAGCACTTGGTCCAAAACTGTAAAAACAAATTTGTTTTGGAAATGACATTCATTATTTATTAATATTGAAACACAAATATATCGGTTCATGCCCAAATCACAATCCCAATGCAAAATAAAATTTTTGACGACTGTTAAACAAGTGAGACCGGATGCTCTGGAAAGATAAGCAACTCCTTTCTAGATAGTTATACCCGCGAGTAGTTTCTTGTGTATAGTTTATACGTCTTATTGACAGCTCTTGCTATACCCGCATTTATAAGACCATAATTTTAATTTTTTTGTGTAACCACTGCATAGATTCTTTTTCCCTTGTTAATTGAGTTTTAAAATGCCACGTTAAAAGTTAAAGATTGACGGTTTCCAGTCTCTTTAGAACTGTTTTATTCCCAACTTAACCACGGAAGTGTTCTTAAATCGACCAGATTAATGACAAAAAAGCTATCTTGGTTGTGTTAGCTGTTTTCTGTTACATTTTTTTCTTCTGTTATCGGTGATAATGTTCTAAATTATGTTGTAAAGATTATGTGATGTAACACTTCTGTAACATGATAAAGACTGTAAAATGGAACAAAAACTGGCGTATAATGATATTTTACAATCCTCTAAGTTACGGAATTGACATTTAATGAAATTGTCTACACGAGGTTTTCCAGTTATGTAATAAAAAGATTATTGGCTTGCTAAAGGCTTATGATAAATCCCGGCGCCTGACTCTGAAGACATTTTGTCATTTATAATACGTTATCATCTGATGTTTGCTAGAATAGTATTCGGTCAGTACATTAAACATATTTGTTATTTTTGTTGTTTGTTTCATTCTTATATGTTATTAGAAATTATAATAAAAGGCCAATATAACAAATCTTACATGAATAAATATGTAATTAAGATCTAACAAAACACATACTCGTGCATGTTTAATTCACAATCTCAAAAGTAAAATAAAAACTTTAATTTAAAGACGTGAACTTCCACCAGGTAAATAACCGGATGCTCCAGAAGTATAAACACCTCCTGTCGATCTAGTTACACCTGCCACGTGTGGAATAAAAATTGATAATGCTATCGTAGTCAAACATATCCAGGACAATTTTGAATAAAGAGACATTTAAGTAAAACATAACTAAATAGAAAATTGTTTTGAAAAGTACACATACACACATATACATTAAGATCCCAGAAAAGCACGTGCCTAATGATCTCCGATTGTAGACTATGGGTGGACCATGGGTATAGTGACATAGTAAACGAAGGTATGTATGTTCGTCTTGGATCATCACTCACCCCCATGTAATAACCAATACACACATGCTGGGCTGTTGGTTCATTATATCGTACTATATGTTTTTTAAAACATGACTAAGTGGTCATGAATAGAAATAAAAAAAAAACAATATGGTGATTAAAACATTACCAAAAAAGGATTTCTTAAAGAGCGCTGGATACAATAAATATGTCATTGGATCCAACCGCCCGCTTTTTAATCAGTCGTCTTAAACACGTGTAACAAAAGCATGAAATAATAAAGACACATTAAACAGTGTTTAATGTGTCTTTATTATTTCATGCTTTTGTTCTATGCTGTAATTTATATGTAGGGTGTTCTAGCTAAATAGGAGGTGTTTTCACTTCCAGAGCACCTAATCTTACTTCTCCGTTGGAGGTAAATGTGTTTAACCTTAATTACCCAAGTTTAAAATTTTTACTTTGCTTTGGAATTGTGATTTGGACATTGATTGGTATGTTTGTTTTTTATATTACAACATTGATGTATTTTACATTACTTTTCTCACAGAGATCAGACTTTTAACATTACCTTTCGGACAGAGATCAGACGTAATCTTTGTCCTTGTTTATTCAAGAATCCCAGCGGATGATAATGAGTTGAATCGAACAACACATCTAACAGAAACCGTCATGTACTTATATAGACTGTTTTATCCCTGTCTGTCTGTGTTGTATCCGGTTATTGATTATGTGATTAGGTTCACCTATCTATTTCATAATTGTTATATAATAATCTTATATCACACACTTTGGCGTACTTTTTATATAAATGGTTATGTTTGAAACCAACCAGACACGACATAGTAAACATTGCATTGCTTATCTTTATGGTTCAATACAGAAGTACCGATATTAAAATATCTGTAATCTTCACATCAATAAGAGCCCTGTTTTCTTGTTTGCTCCATTGTTTCCAGGGATTTTGTGATGGTATTATATTTGAACGAATTTATGTTAGCAATTTAGCACATATCAGATAATATAACACTGGTTAACATACGTTGTCTGTCGTGCTTCTGTCTCTTTTATCTTTCATTTAAAACCCTTTAAAATAGCCTAAAAAAACAATGATTTCTGAATTTTATTTTACTACGGGGACTTTGTACAACAAAGCAGGTTGCTTGAAAATAAATTGTTGACTCAGGGATATTGCAAGCCTAGGCTTATCAAGGCCCTCAAAAAGTTTTATGGCCGTCATCACAGTATTGTTGATAAGTTTGATATCTCTGTGCCCAGGATTGCTCTGGATATATTTGGCGTCCCATAGTCCCATGTTTCTTTCACACAATTATGATTACACACGTGGGGGATGTAGCTAGCTGAACAGGAGGCGCTTGCCCTTCCGGAGCACCCAACCTAACTTACCTGTTGGAAGTTCAGTGTCTGACCTACCATATCAGATTCGTAAGTTTTTGGTTTGCTTTGGGCTTGTGATTCGAACATGGATAAGTATGTTCGTTTTTGATTAGTGAGTATAGCAACTGTAAAAGGCAATTGTGGGCGTATCTGGAAAATACCCCCTAGCCTTTTCCCTCAGACGAGTAGTTATGATTTATACAAATAGGGCATTGTTGGAAGGTCAATTTATTGTAATTGAAACTGTTCTAGAGTTGTATTTTGTTTAAGTGATAATAAACAAGTAAAAATAAAGCTCAGCACGTGACTGTTGTAAACTGATGTACTAATTTTTGCAAAATTGTTAATTTGATTTATGGTGACTATTTGTGAATGGTTTAGAAAGTACAATTGTTAATAAAAAAAGACATTAAAAGATTGTTGCTAAAATGGTATTAGCTTTTATACAAAAAATTCATAAGAAGCAGTTACAACCACTCATCTGAATGTAGTTTGATACCGTTCTACAGGTTGCAATGCCTAATACTAGTATCTAGAGACAATGAATAAGCTGTTAGAACTAAAACACAACCATAAAACTGCTTTATCCGTTTTAATATATTTCTTTGTGACCCAGTTTGTGCACGAAAAAAGTAGTTACCAGAAAAAATGCTTTCATACCTGTCTGAAGGCGAAACAGATAAAACGCGTTATTATTGTTATATAGGATATTCGGTTTTTATTGTTTCCTAATCCCCGATATCTGACTGTAAGATACGTATCTATTTACGGCGCTTACGTAACTTATACAGCAAGCATTAAATCAGCAATATACACTTCACATAAAATGTATAACTCGTCTTTGTAATCATGTAGTTATTAATCTTTTACAAGCTGTATCTTCTGCCCATGGTGTATTTGTTTCACAGTTTTTACGCTATGAAAGAGCGTGTTCGGACTACCGAGACCCTAATACAGCAAGAGGCTTCCCACAAATGAGTTTTGACATAAGGATATTGCAGGTCAAGGATATCAAGGCACTCAAAAAGTTTTATAGCCGTTATTACAATAATTTTGAACAGTATGATGTCACTGTATCTTAAATTTTTCTTATCGTAGATGTATTTAATGCTCCATACTCAATGTTCGGTTTATTTTTAATTTTGTTGTAACACATCGCTGATCATGATCCCTCGGTCTCACTTGCCTGGTGGAGGTTCACGTGTTTGACTTAATTTGCCCTTTTTTCTTGGTTTTTTAACTGTGATTTGAAAAGAGGCCGATATGTTTGATTTTCAAACGATATTCTTCGCCCATCCGGTTCGAGCATGAAATGGGTAGTTACCAGATAAAATGCTTTCATACCTGTCCGGAGAAGAAATAGATAAGAGATTTATTACTTTTATATAGGTTATACAGTTTTTATTGTGTTTCCTCATTCCAAAATACATGACTGTAAGATACATATCTATTTACGGTGCTTACGTAACTCATCAAACAATATTTATATTAGCAGTATACATTTCATATAAAGGGATTTTACAATGTATTACTTGTTTTTTTTATCATGTAATTATGGAAGTTTTATGTCCTGCTTCTGGTGTAGCTGTTTTACAGTTAATACACTATAGAAACACTTGTTCTCACTACGGGGACCTTTATACAATGAAGCAGACTACTAACATAAAAATTGTTGACTCATGGCTTTTGCAAACCTAAGCTCATCAATGTTTTGCCTACTGTGTTAATGATATCCTTGGGTCGGGTATGCTTAGTCCACCAACAGAGATACCAGTCCAGTGGTTGTTATTATTTCTAAATTACATATCATACCAGTTTTAATTTTACAGCACTAGACGGCCGTTTTGGAATATAATTCCTCATCAGTAGTGCTTGGACCAAAATAATGAAACCAAAATTATTTTGAAGATGTTGAAAAGCTACGCAAAGGACCAAAATATATTTTACCAAATTAAGCTAAGGAAATACTTTGCATGAGGGAGTATACCTTAGTTTTTGAGAAATTTCAAATTTTTACTTGCAGGAAATTTAGACAATTATAGTATATTTCTGAAAAAAATACGAAATTGTTGCCTACTGAGTTTGTGATATCCTCGGGGCACCAACCACCAACAGAGATATTGGCTCAGTGGTTTAAACTACATATCATACCAGTTTTAATTTTACAGCACTAGACGGTCGGCTCGGAATACAATAAAACCTGTTTAAATTTTGCAAAACTAGACGGTCGTTTCCGAATAAAATTCCGACGAGCTCGAACCAAAATTGTTAAAATCCAAATAATTATCCAACTATTTTTTTAAGATATTGAAATGAGAAAAAAGACCAAAACGCATTTTACCAAGTCCATCTAAGGCAAAACTTTTTAAGAAATTTTAAAATTTAAGATAATTTTGATAAACAATGTCTTTGTTGCATCCTGGGTTAACAATATCCTCGGGATGTTTAGTCCACCAGCAGAGATACCAACTCAGTGGTTGTAATTAGTACTGAACTGGTTTTAACTGAGAGTTCGGCTTGTTTGTGTGCAGTAGTTGGCTTGTAATAGCATTAGAAAACAGCATTAATATCATACATGTACTCGTATCTGCAAGTAGTGATATTCATTGTAAATACTACTTGCTTAGATTTTGTGAACAAGATGGCTTTTTCACTTGTAATCAGGTTTTTTTTGTCTACCCCCACGAAGATACCCCACCACAAACCATGGGGTTGTAGTGTTAATTTTGTATTAATGGTAACTGTCCATAACATATTTTTTTAATTAAAAAATCGGTTTATTTTTTGTTGTAATGTCAGCCAGTACTGTTCCAATGTAGTCATCAATATACGCAGCAGATTCAATTATAAATTTCAATATCTACAGGCCATCCGAAATAATTACGTATAAACTCTATAGTGATAAAAAACATATCTTGACAGGAAATGCTTTCAGCGTTATATCTGAAAACTAACATGACTTGAAATATCATGTATCATTATAATTGTTCTCCAATTTATGTTTGCACATTGAATCCAGAGGTAAATCTAAATATAAATCCAGAAAAAAGGCAGGTGTCATCTAAACCTTACTATTTCAAGTAAGTATTAAATATGGTTTTTATTCAGGTTATTGAGTTAAAGATGTGCACGATTTTCTTAGATAAGATACAGATGTCATACAAACCATACTACTTTAAATATTGTATTTGATTTTTATTCTGATTCCAGTTTTACAATCATTCCTTAACAAAGATTATCCTTAAATTTGGCAGTTTTTGACAAAATTTTAGGCAACTGCAAATAAAAGTTTCAACAAAATTTATAGATGTAAACTGAAGCCTAGACTGATTGTCAACCTGACACCTTAAACATATTCAATATCTTGAAAACTAAACAATTATTCAGATTTTAAAATTTACCAGTTTTATGTTTAAAAAAACTCTTAGTCATTGATTAATTGTGAAACATGCTCCAGGTTATTAAGAATGAATCTAAACGCGCGGAGCAAACATTGTATAGTGTGCAAAATTTTGACTAATCAGTTTGTTAAATTGTTAAAACTAAGCAAGTTTCGAACAGACCAGGTGCTTGTTTGTTTGGTTGATTAATGCTTTTCACTGGTACATGTATATATTTTATATTCATGCAAGGTATGCTGGATTATTGTTTGGTTATTATGGCTTATTTTTTCTTTTACATGTGTATTTTTCTTCATCATTGACTGTAAAATAAGTTGGTTGGTTGGGGTCCCTCAAAAGATTTCAACCACACCGTTGGACATGTGTTCATATCATATCCCTTACAAAGAATCTATAGTCCCAATATTTGCAGGTCTTTTCTTGTCTTGTTTGGCTGTTGTATTATTTTTGTATTTTGTTCTTGGTTACAATGGTTGTTGCAAAGTGGTAATTGTTTTTTCATTTGCAGTTTTTCTTTCACATTTATATTTATATTAGCTCCGAAGGTATGAGTTTCATATTTGCACTAAATTTGCCCTTTCTTGTAAATTCCACTTTCCCATTTAGAACCAATGCTGGTGTAAATCCTCTTTTGAAATGTACTTGCCTTGTTAACAATGGTTCTGAATGTTAAACGCACGATTGCAACACTATTATTTGAAAATGCTAGGAACGTCATGTCACTTACATATGCTGATTGAGAGTGGAGTACAGTGTATGATGCCTAAGACATAATCTGTTCACTTAAATATATATAGAGGCAGAGTCAGGTCTAGCCCATAGGATGGTAGAGGAAAGCGGAATATCCTGAGTAAACTTTCAACCTTCGGCAATCGCACTGACACACTTTCTCACACTGGGATGTTTATGTGCTCGCAGTCGGATTTGGGCATAAGCTTTTATGGGTTTTATGATCTGTATCTAAGGTCACCAGACCTTGGCAATGTAGTCCCTGAAACCTAGATGAGAAGAATCAATTAAACAAAACAAAATAAAAATTAAATAAAAAATCTGCAAATCTAGAAGATCATTCTAGGGATTGTTAGTAATTTGATTTGTTTTATCTTGAAACCATTATTCATTAAGACCTTTTTTTATAATGAGAGAACCATGCCTCATGGGTATTGTGCTTTATTTTCACAATCCCAGAAATCATTTTTTCAATTTAAGGATATCATATTTCCACAGTGATCAGTTTCCTACATAGACATCATTGCTTAAGGCTACTGTGCTCTTTTCCTTTTCAGTTTTTAATTTTAATGCAAATGACTAATCTTTCATATTGCCTCCAGAGGACGGTACGAGTAGCAGATGACTTGACAGGAAATAGATCAACATTGGTATTGTAGTAAGCTGTTTCATCTCTTTGCAAACTGGTTGGGATAATGTGTTTTTCTTTTGTATTTTCGAATAACGTAACTTCATCAGCTGAATCTGTCAGACATTGTCAGAATGCGCTTTTTATTTTTAATTTCATCGTAAAAATATTTCAAAAATGAACGATGTTTGCTGAACCTCTATGCTATCTGATTCTGGATTGGATTCGTTTCGAGCGCGGTACTTGAACATGACACCTATAGATGAAATCCGAATACCAAAAAAAAAAAAAAAAAAAGAAAAAAAAAGAAAACAAAAAAGAAAAAACATTCCAGTCAATGTTCGAATCGCAATATAAAATATTTGAAGCGAGGCCGGGTGCTCAAAAAGGGTATTCACCTCCTTATTCAACAGTGTGTTATCAAAATTGAGTATGAAAGAACTATGGGACGTCAAACATATCCAGGATAAGTTTGAATATAGTGATAACAAACTCATTAACGATATTGTGATGATTGCCTGAAAACTTTTGAGGGCCTTAATAAGTAAAGCTTGCAATACCACTGCGTCAACAATTCATTTGAAGGCAGCTTGCTCGTTGTATAAAGTTCACGTAGTGAAAACAAGCTCTATCATAGCCTATCAACTGTTTGACAAATGTACCCTGAGCAAAAACATAGTAAATTGAATATGACAGTTACTTGAATATCAACACTAAGTATTAGAAATACAATACTAGGCCATTAAGCACTCCAAAACATTTGTAAATAAATTGCTGAACGCCCACAAACAAAAACGTGGGGAAACCAACAGATTAAACTACAACGTTCTTGAGATAAATCGAACGATATTCATCTTATTAACTTTAACAGGAAAAAACAACTGTAAAATGTGTGAAGGAACTTAATTAGAGTTATAAGAACGGGTCACCTTTACTCATCAACAGGACTTTATTAACAAGCTTTGCAATTTCTGAAACTTATTTGCACATTATTGGAGCATAGTAACGCCTATCGCATTCCAGCGAACAATATATACTGCTATGCTTGTTATATGCGACATTTCGAAAAATATAATTTGTAATAAGAAGATCCAATACCATAAAAGGATAGTTTTCAGTGAGTACTCATGTTTCGTCGATCATCCTAGAAATAGTTGGTGCTCAGATTTCCTAAAATATTAATGACTTCAGGAATATTCGATGTGCAAAATTACAATAAACCTCCAGTTACATCCAAGTCCTGATGGAAAATGTGACTATTGGATCCTTGTTGTAGGAATGATTTGAGGAAATCCATTTAATTAACGTGCTGCTTGTTCTACATAAAATGTAGGTATTATAATATTACTATATATCGGCATATCTGCCAATGATATGTGATCATTTGAAATAAAACGATGTTGTAAAGATATACCTGCTAAAACGAAGAAGTTTATTCACAGTTCAAATACACCGCTTTATTGTTTTGAATTATTATTTTGAATATATTCTTAGTTTTACGTCGAATTTTTACCCAAACACTGTTTTCATAAACGATCCTAATACTAACTGCAGCAATACTCCATGTGCAAAAATCACATTTAATTTCTTCAGATGTATGCCAGCCATGTTATAATGAATTGAATAAATTTTTCTCTGTTTTTTTACAATATATGTATTAATATTATTTATAATATTGTTAAACCTACTTATAATTAGAATATTTATCAACATACAGAAAACGTTATCATAAAAAACAGACAAACAAACCAATCCATGTCCAAATCAACCCAAAAGCAAAAAAAAAAACTTTGGAACATTTCAACACGTGAACTTCCCCCAGAGAAATGAGGTCGGGCGTTCAGGAAAGGTTAGCATTTCCTGTTAAGCTAGCTACACACGCTACGTCTTTAATCAAAATTAAATGAAAGAAACATGAACGTCAAATATATCCAGAGCAATCTTGGACACAGACATCAAACTAATCAAAATACTGTGATGACGACCTTAAAACTTTTGAGGGCCCTGATAAACCTAGCCTTGCATTATTCCTGGGCCAACAATTTATTTGTAATAAAAAACAAACATACTAATCCATGTCTGAATCACAATCCAGAAGCAAAGTATAAAACTGTTGATACCCATTGCAATTTTGGACACAGAGACATCAAACTTATTAACAATACTGTGATGACGATCATTAAAACTTTTTTATGGCCTTTATCAGCCTAGGCGTGTGATATTTCTGGGTCGACAATTTATTTGTAAGCAGCTTCCCTATTGGAAACACGCTCTACCATAGCGTATTAATTGAGAAACAAATACATCAGAAGCAGGAATAGAAAAATTTAAAACATTACGTTTCTCGTCTTAGATAAAATTGGCTCTAAATAAATACATACTGACATGAAGAAGATTGTTCAAAATACCAACACGCAGTCGTCATTTTTGATTCGATATCTTAACGTTATGTAGATGTTTTTAAAGTAGAAATACATGTGTTTTTTTTAAATTTGCGTCGAATCGTATCAATTTATAGTTTGTACATACATATTATTTCTTTATAATCTATTTCTTATAAGGTCATTAGATATTCATTTTTGCACTTGACCATATCAAATATATTCTTTTATACAATATATGAACCTTTTCTAGCCTAAATGGATTCTGATCTTTTAATCTTCCAAAAGTCAACAACCGTTATTTCCAAGAATACTTTAAAACAGACGTAGGTAGAGTACTTTAACTGTATATTCAAATGCTTTGCCATGTGTTGAACTTTGATTGGTTTGTTTGTATAGCCAGTAATATACAAACATTTGTTAATAACATTTGTGGTGTAAGTACATTTTAACACAAAGAATGAGACATTCCAAGGCTTAAATCACAATGATTTCTTAACTGTGATTTGCTTGAACTTAAATTTAAAGAATTAGAATGTTAAAAAATTTAAAGTTTCTGAATCGGTTAATAAATATTTTAACAAAACTAAACGTAAATGTTATAAGCTTGAAGTGATCATCGAAACAAAACATTGAATTTCTGAATATCTTCAGAAGTAACAGAAAAATATTGCCAGATTAAAGTTAAGGGAAGTTGTAGTCAGAAAGTAATTGTTATTGTGAAATCAAAATCAAAGTTACCAATCAATGCCCAAAACACAATCCCAAAAGCAAATTAAAAACTTTAAGCAGGGCAAATTAATTTTAACAAGTAAGCGTCCACCAGGAAAGTGAGACCAAGTCTCCAGAAGAGTAAACCATTATCATTGGTCTCAATAAAGGGTTTCTTGTCTTGATTTTGTTGTATGGTGTTGCTGGTTGCTTTAACTATCATCAAACACATATTTTTACATTTACTTTGCTTGCATATCACAGTGGAAATGATAAACAATAATGTCAAAGTTAAGCGCCAACACGCACTATAACAAAACATATAATTCATGATAAATATACCCCCACTTTTAAATACAACAATTTACGCCGTTAGATTCTTATCACGAAGCTGCAGCTACAATTCACACAAATATATTCAGTAGTATTTAGAACACCTTTGCCATTTCAGGCCCTTGTATTAAGACGAATATCAAATTTCAAACAAACAATATAATAGGCTATTGTTTATGCATGTTTAGTCAATAACTATGACTGACTCTGTGTGTAAAGAACTAAACAGCTAACTTTGTAGTGGGAGAAAACAGCCTTGAAGCTTACAGACAACTTTGAAGCTGCCCATTACACGACAGGTGTGGGTGTAGTATACCACATAAATGGTCTTCACATCAAGTGGTATTACTATGATGTATGCAGAGTATTAACTTACTACCATAACAGGAAACAGATTACCTCTAGCCATAATGGATATATTACAAATGGAATAATAAATCCCAGGTTGATTAGTAGAGCCAGCTCAGTTTAATGTTAGGTACCAGCAACATAAAGTTATAAAGATACATAATATTGTATTATATGCTGCAGTAGCGTTATGATTAATTTTTATATGGAGACTTGATGCCATTATATACTTAACAGAAAATCAAAGCAAGGAATTAGCATCCTAGTAGAAACAGTATATGATCTGATGTTTTTTAAAATTATGAATAATTTTCTTCAGATTTTATGTCGATTCAGCTCCTGCTTAAAATAGCTTTAAGATTATTGGAAAAAGCTGATATGAAACATTAATGGATATCATATATGCGGTTCTCTGCCTTATGGTAACTAGGGCATTGTCACAATGGTGATTATATTTGATAAATTGGAATGTGGATTTTATGTGTAATACAGGATATTAAGATTTCAAAATGAAAGATGAAGGTGATGGTAGGTATAGAAATGCTTTATCTTTATGTCTTTTTGTATGTTGACATTTTGAAATGCTTTAATATTAGATATACTGTATATATGAATAATTTTAGAATGGTTCCTTGTCTCGAATGGATTAGATTTTACAATCAGAGCTTCTCGATATTACAGTGCCTCGGTAGCCAAGTGGTGTAAAGAACCAGCTTACTAATTACAACTTAATTGATAATATTCACCTCGGTTTCAGGGGTTTCATTATCAGGGCCTCAATGGTCAATTGGTCAAACGCTATCACTTACGGATCATAGCTTAGCTCACTCTGGTATCATAGTATGAAACTTCGTCTGTTCGCTTGTTGACAGTTGGTGTTATTTCTCAGCGCTTAGGTCTCCTCCACAAATTTTGAACTGACACCCTCGATATAAGTGAAAGGATCTTGACCGAGCCGAAGGATCATTCCCCACTTAATCAACTCATCATGTCATTATTTTTTAGTTTGTTTTCTTAACTTAGTGGATTGTTGTTTGATGTTTATGTTACTTTTATTATTTAAAAGAACACACCATATATATAAGCTGTCTTTAGCGTTGTATTTTATGTTTTGATATTTTAACAGTTCTTCGATCGTTGTATGCTGATTATTGCGATCCTTGATAAATTTCAAGTTTTGGTAAAATCATATAATATTTTTTTTGAATTGCTATTATCAATTTATTCATTGAGTGATAATTATCATATACTAGTATCTCTAATACATTAAAAAGTGAGCACTATCATATATCACATTTTGAATATAAAAGTATATATGTCTATATATAGAAATTCTAATAACAATATTATATCCATCCAGTGGTGTGGTTTATGTATCTTTGAAGTATCGTAACAATCCCATGCGTATTTTACAAATAGTGGTTCCTAAAAAGACATCTAAAACTGTGTGTTGAGTAATAAGACCCGAAACTAATAACACTTATCAAAAGGTCAATCCCTTTTAGTTGTTGTTACCCTATATACTGTAAAATCGCTTGTTACAGTGGTTTTTAGAAATACTATTTCGTTGGGTGATATGTAAGTAGGTTGTTGTTACCGTTTTAGGTAAGTTTTTGATATGTACTAGTTGGCTGACATGTACATTCGTGATGCATGTTGTCTACACAACGGAAATTTATTTGCATAAAAGAGACGACAATCTTCACCTCATACTAAATAAGCAAGGGGTATCTTGGTTTTGGAAAGGTTTATGTACCTAAAAATATTACATATCTTCTTAGATAAATAGAAACAGATAAATGTTTAAAAGATTAAGATATGTTTAAGCAACATGTTTTAAAAGACATTCTAAATATTAGATCGAAGTCAATGGAGTAATGGTGTTTAAATGGTTTTGGAATGGAGTAAATTAATAATGTTTTATACCCCCAGTGAAGAATATGTAAAGAATATTTCACTTATTTCAAGACGGTCAGTTCTAGGATATTGTAGCGAACTGAAATGCCAGAAACAAAAACCACAATTCGGCAAGAAAACTGACAAACTTTCTAACACTAGGGTATCTGGGAAATGGGATTCAAACCTTTAGAGCTATAAGAGCCAAACATGTCTTAAATAGTTTTTGTTTCGGGGTCTGATTTAACTTTATTTCATTGCATTTGTCTTTAAAAACAAATATGATTTAAATTACCTTGCTTTTGTAAATTTTGTTGGAAGCTGTTTTAAGTTGACTTTCAGATTACGAGTGTTGATGACAAAATGGATATCAATCACCTTCTTGTTTCAAATTAACTTAAGTGTTTAGAATGTAATCTTTTGTGTAGTTTAATGATACGTAGATATTAAGCTTTGGTTTAGTAGTTATCATTGTGATGTGAAATAAATATGTTATTCTTTCTATATAGAAGCCATAATGGCCATGGCAACGTGTCATCAATGTTGTAATTTGATCTTGCTCCAGGTAAAAAATATTCAGACAGAAAAACAAGTTGAGGACGTTGAAAAGAAATCAATTACACTGTATACTTTCTGCAGCATATATTGATGTAAACTTGATGTATCCCTGACCAGTATGTACTAAGGCACAGTGTTCAATCTAGAATTGATTCTAGGGAAACATTTAAAAAAAAGTCTTTAAAACACCATAACATCAACATTTGTGTATTCATGTAATGTTACAAATTGCCCTCTAATTATAAGGCCGTAACAATTGGGTCATTTGTCAAAAAAGGGACCAATGATCAAAATCCAATGACCCTCTTCTAGACTGAACACTAGAGTTGCTAAACTCTTAGTGCAAGGTAAGGACACTTTTTGGTCATATTGAGGATTTCCTCAAGACCGAATTAGATGAACATATGGAAGTATACTACGCAGACGTTTTTTTTATCTTGTACATTGAAAATTTAACTATGAATACCAAACAACGAACGGACGAAATAAGAATAAGAAGACAAGAAAAACATACATTGAGGCATTTTTATTCATATGTTAAAACCTAAATCAGATTATAAACGCATATAATGCCCGATTGAAATTTAACATTGAAATAGAAGACAGAGCTTTGCAACTGAATAACAGCAAACGCAACTTAGAAGTTTCTCACTTTTGTATAATACATTGACAAATTCTTTCATTGGAATTTTTAATTACACTTTTAAATTTACCGAGGGAAATTTAATGCATTTGTTGATATCATGAAAGGAAATCTCGACTAAAAAACCTTCATTTACAAAATACAACAATGTCACACTATTTCCCTCGACTATGACTACTTGAGGGCTAGGTATCACACTTTTCAGGGACAATATAGGTTTTAAATGGAATTGAACTCTAGTAAATGTGATGACTGGGTACAATCAATTTCAACTCGGTTGAATTATTTTTAAAAGCAATAACAAAATGTAAAAGGAAACAAAAATTGTCGACAAACAAAACAAAACGCCTATTTGATCCACATTCTAGTGCCGCAGTGCTTAATTAGGTTGGAAGCCGTGATTCGAACGCCGGCCGGGTCTTACTAAAATTTGAAAATAAGAGGACTGTTATTTTACATAACGCTTGACTTTTAGAAATGAACATTACCTTACCTGCCTTGAGCGCACTGCAAAGGTTAATATTTCTGCTACTTCACCTCTAAAAGGTGACTTCTCGATATAAATGAAAAATTATTGACTGGGATGGTAAACCAATTCATTCAATCTATATTTCTAACTTTCTATCAACCAATCAATCAAACTCCAGTGCCACTTTCTAAATTTTATCTTGGGCAAATAATTTCAAATTACTTGGATGATATAAACATTTTATAGGTAGATCATTTTCCTGCATGTCCATAAAAGGAAGTTTTTATGCTGGATCTTATTGTATTAAAATTGGTGATTCATTCAAAGTTCCATTGTTCGGCGTCGAACCGGATTTCATTGAAAAAAGGAACCTTATCTTTTAATTTTTTAACACAAAACACCAAAAAAATTCTCTTAATTGCAAATTCCATTAAAACGCCTACTCTAGTATTTACTCATATGGTATATTCATAGAGTTCATTACATGTTCATTATAAGACTGCTACGAGTTCCTTTCGTTTTTGTTTACCAGCTATAGAGACGAAGCCCTACTACCACAGAAACATGAATCATCTGCAATATGTTGGCTTCATTACTTTAATGTGACAAAAATTGTATAAATTAAGTGACTGATATGGTAACTCAGATGCCGGATATAGTCTCTAAGGTTTTAATTGTTCATACATAAACAGCATTAAAAGATAAACAACAGGTCGCTTGTGTGTGTGTACATGTACTTTAAAATTCTCTTCTGGATAATCAGACAAATTAGATGTAGTTGAACAATCAATTTAGCATTAGTATGGACAGGCATGTTTGTGTTAAGATTATAAAGTAAACAATCTAAAAATAAAGGGAAGGGCAATGTAAATTTTTTATTAAAAAAGCATCGTTTGATTGGCGAAGGAGGCATGTTGTTGAGTAAAGCTAAAAACTTCAAGATGCAATGTTTCGAACCGAAGGTTGCGTGGTAAGTCTTTGAGCAAGGCTTGCTTTAGGCAAGACAGTGGCCAAATAAATTGGTAACCGTGGGTACTTATAAGTATGCTAGGGTTAATCATTCGATAGACTGAAGACCTATGAATAGAGCAGTTGTGTATTCACAGTCGCTCCACTTAGTCTGGAATAAGTTCCGACCTGATGAATTCGGAACAAACGTTGTTGATTTTTAGTTATCAAGACACTGCTAGATTATCCTGTCTTGTTTTTGAAATCATTTGAGATACGTTATATATTAATGCATTTCAAATAAAAAAGAGCAAATCGTTTCTTTTTTTCCTTTATGAAACCATTCTCTGTCTTCCAAAACATGTTAATGCCTAAAGTCTCTTGAAAATAGATAAATGGTCATAGCAAGTTTGAAGAGAAATGTTTATTTTTTTTTATCTTTATTTCATCTCAAGCAATGCAGAGTCTAAAACAGACAACACCCATCCTTCATACAAGAAAAATATAATATACATTCAGTAACTAAATATTCCGTTTTAAGATGTGTAATTGTTATTATTGCGTTGAAACACACGCATTTATTATCCTTCCTAATTCCAGACTGAAACTATGCCATAACTATATCCCTCCACCACATACAGAGGTACGATTCTGCACAGAAGTCAAAGAGTAACTCAATATAGGTTTTAAGATTACTTTTTAAAAGGTTCATTTTTGGAATATATAAATTGTAATACAAGGTTTGAAGAGAAACGCTTATATTTTTATTATTAGTCCAACCTTATCTTGTAAAGACTCGTTTATCTTTTTTGGTCATCTTGAAGAGACGCGTTTAACGCTTGGATTCAAAGTTTCAGATTTGAACAGCACTATGTCCAACTATTTTCAGTACATCTTTCCATCGTTTAAACGAGGGCAATAGTACCTAAATAGTAATTTCAGGATTACTAATAAGGTCTTTAGAGATAAATGAATGGTCAACTACGTTTGAAGAAACGCGTTTACCTTTTTTGGGATGGATCATTATCCCATACTCATTTTGAAAAGTAAACGTGTATATTTTTCGATCATAGTTCCAGACTCGAAAACATGTCCAAATTACATATTATATCAGTTTTAAATTTACAGCACTAGACTGTCGTTTCGGAATACAATCCCTTATCAGTATTATGAAACCAATTTTTTTCCAAAATTTTGAAAAGAACCCGAAATGACCAAGATATAATGTATTTTTCCAAAATCAGCTAAGGAAATACTTTGCATGAGGGAGTATACCTTAGTTTTTTTTAGCAATTTCAACTTTTAACTAGCAGCAAATTTAGACAATAGTATACTTCTGAAAATAATGCACAATTATTGCCTACTGAGTTTGTGATAGTCTCGATGTACCAGGAACTACACCCTTCTTTGGTACGAGAAGGACAATAGTACCCAAAGATACACTGAATATCGATTTCTGGATTGCTAATTAGAATAGGCTCTTTAAGATAGATAAATGATCATGTCAATCCCCTCGTCAGATAATCTTTTTTCGTATATTCTTAGGACAAATGACTAATTACAATCGTGATTCATCAGTGCTAAGTCATTAAAATCAGAATTAGAACCCATTTAGCAAGTACCTTTTATGAATGGGTATAACTAGGTGATGAGAATCTTCAAGATAATACATTGTTGCAGTGTACCGCATGATCAATACCACTAAATGTTTTTTTGAATGTTTTGCATTATAGATTCCCGTAATAATGTCGATTCCATATCCAATGGAAACAATCGCTCCGCCCAAACGTTAGGGGTAACACGTGGAACACTGTCGAAATCCATTAAATTCTTGCATTTTTATTTACTACTTATCAGTTTTAACATAACAATACATGAACATTATTATAACATTATTAAGTCTAAATGTGCATGTTTTAATGTAACATTTTATAGATAAAGAAAAAAGTTGAAAGAATTTTGATAGAACAGATGCGTTTATCATGAATAAGCAGCACCACATACAATAAATCCCCAAAACAAATGTTTCAATTAGACATTCTAATTAGAAAATTACATTTTTGCTACGCTGATAATGAAATTACATAATGAATTCCGATAAAAATTTTAAATCGCTCACTACTTCCATTCACTAACTGTGCCATAATGCATTTTTCTAATTTAGATAATTTAGCGTAATTACATCAACATCATTACATTTTGCTGTTGTACACAAATTTCAAAACGCCATTGCATTTGATGTGCTTGAATCTTAAGCTTTTCAAGGAATATTTCAGAAAATTTTTGACAGAAAGAAGAGTTGTTAAAAAAGAAAAAGATACACCTGTAGCACCATCTCCAGTTTGATCGACGATCAACTAATTTGTTGGTATAATATTTAAACTGCAGATACAACTACTGTTAGTGGCGTTAATTATTCAGAAAATGAAAAATCGACCAAAATATGTTTTTGTTCAATTTGTATTGAATACAACTGATATTGAATACCAGTTTTTCAAGTCAAAAACAAACCTACCAAAAAGACCCAAAATCATGGTAAAATCTTTGAAAACTGCAAAATTAGTCAAACCCGCGAATTTCCACAAGGGCCTGGGTGCTCAGCGAGGCTGTGGCCTCCTCTCTAATAAGCTACCCACCAAAAATAATCCTGTATACGAGTATGTAAAAAAATGTTACCTGTTTACGAATATTGATTTTTCAAGACACCATACAAGACACAATACACACTTTTATCAAAAGAGTATTTTTATCAACTGACATATTAAACTCAGCAATGATGTTAAAAGTAAATATTGCGAGTGAAGCCCTTTAGCATTCACTTCATTTCACATGTACGGTCAACACTTGACATCTTTGAATAAGCCCTAACATTTTATCAGAATCAATTCAATCAAACTTAAAGTGTAATTTAATCGTAAAACTGAACGAAGTTAATATAACAATCGGGGAAACATCTCAAGTGATATAATTGCATTTATGTTTTCATCCAATGCTTTGATAGCAACAACAGCTTTGAACGAAAGACAAACCTTAAAACGGTCTTTTAAGGTGCTTTAAAATAGTTTCAACATAATTAGGATAACAATGTAATAAGTTTAGCGTGATCCCTTCAAAATGACACATAAAGTCTTAAAGTCACTAATATCTTTTAAAAAAACTATAATTCAGATTTAAAATTTCCCAGATTTATCTAAAGAAAATCATAATAACTTTGGTCTGGTATCCAAGTTTAATGCGCAGTTTTCTGTGTTTGTAATATGAGTTCAATGACAGTTAATAAATAGCCACGCAGATATTTATGTTTTACTGCCTATATGTTTGTATTACGTTATAACTTTTTGTAGTAAACTGTCGGAAATAGAAATAAAATATATATAACATCCACTACAAAAATACAATTACGGTACTTTAAAGTCTACAAAACTTGAAATCACTGAGACAACTTCTATATTGCCTATTTTTTTTTACAGTTTGTATATGGTTCGACTAAGGATCCAAACTGAATATTATTGTAATAAGCTTAGTGTGACTTTTAAAATTATAACTTGAAATCGCCAATATCTAAAATAGTAACAAATTCAGGTTTTAAATTCGCTAGATTTTAGTTAAAAAAAATCTTAGTTAAAAATGATTGTGAAACTGGGATCTGGTATCAAAGTCAGTTGCGCAGTTTTCTGTATTTCACTATTTGTAATATGAGTTCGGTAGCACTTAATAAACGGGTACAAATATATTTTTACTGGCTGTGTCATTGTATATGTATAACGTCATGCCCTTATATAGTAAACTCGGGAAAGAAAAATAATAACTAACATCCACACCATAAATACAAGTATATTAAACTCCCACAACACCGCGATTCACAATTTAAAGTTTCTGTATGAATTGACATATGATTCAAACTGATAATAAATATAATAAAATTAATGTGAGCTTTAAAATTATACCTATACCTAAAAATCACGAATATCCTAACAGAAGTCGAGATATCCGACGACTAACAAAAACCAGATTTTAATGTGCAAGAATTAAGTTAAGGGAGATATAAGTGACGAAATGATTGTGAAACTGTGGTCTGGTATCAAAGTTAGATGCGCAGTTTTCTGCGCTTGAAATATGAGTCAAATGACATTTCAGATATAGACACAAATATACGTCTGTTTTACTGTCTGTCTCTTTGTATTGCGTTATAATTTTATATAGTAAACTCCCGGAAGATATGAAATAACTAACACCCACAACAAAAATACAAGTACATTAAACTCCCACACCTCTGAAACTCAATATCGGTTTACAGAAAACCACGGAATGAGCTATCTAGCCTAGATTGGCAGTCTTTGCATGGTTCGACCTATATGATTCAAACTGAATATAAGTGTAATAAGCTAAGCGTGACCTTTATAATTACACCTTCAATTCTCGAATATTCTCACGACTATTAAAAGATTAGATTTTAAATGCGCCAGAATTTAATATAAAGGAAATTTTAGTTTAGAAATGATTGTGAAATTCAGACCGAACATCAAAGCTAGATACGCATTTTTTGTGTTTGTAATATGAGTTAAATGACAGTTAATAAATGGACACAAATAATGTTTATTTTACTGCCTGCCTCTTGGTATTGTGTTATATCCTTTATTATCAAACTCCCAGAAGAAACAAAACATGTTGCACACCCACGATAACAATACCAGTACATTAATTCCCACACCTCTGCGAATTACTAATGTTTTACAGAATACCACTAAATTAGATATGTTACATAGAATTTATCCCTATATGTTTAGTTTCGATTCCGAATTTAACTGGGTTGTACAATTACTTTTTTATTATGACATGTCACCGACGTTGAAAAATAAAATCTTCGTCTAGCAGAGACTGAAATCACCAACCCAGATGAAAATATGTTTCGATCATTTTTTACTTTTTGCTTCCACTTTACAGATTGTTTGTTAGAATATTATGTTTATTTTTTAGAAAGTCTTTTTTATTTCTCATTTATTTTAGATTTAAAAACATATATATATAAATTGATCGAGGAAATGATTATTTCTCTTTTTAACATTTATTGTTTACTTCAAAACTTTTGACAATGTTGACAAGATTATGTATATCAAGTTTTGTTATAATATGTGCCTTTTAAGTATTATTTCTATTGTCAGCAGATAAGTTTGCAATTAAAAGAATTGGGAATCCCTACATGAACTTCACAGCATGTCAATATCTCCACACACAGATCAAATCAAGTTGAGAATGAGAGAAACATGTAACGATGATACGTCATGTAAATATGCTATGTATTAGCAATATAACCTTCGATACAGAGCCATCATACTGTGTAAAAAATAATGTGATAATGGCAATAAAACTTTTTTAGGGCCTTGACATGCTGAAGCTTGCAATATTTGAGTAAACAATTTTTTGTTATAAATATACTTCGTTGTAATTAGATCCCGTAGTGGAAACAAGCTCTAGCATATAATATTACTTGTCAAATACAGTATAGGCAGAAGAAGCATGTAGAAAAAGTAAAATCACCACTTTTATCACATACGTTCAAATATAACCCATTGTCTTAGTCATAAATTAGACATAAGTCCAAATATGTAGCAGAACTTGAAGAATCAAGTGTATTGTTTATTTGAAGCTCACCAGAGTAGATTACATATGTTCTCCAAAATTCATGATTATTAAGAGATACAACGTAATCTTTATATTTTAATGTAGATTTAGATGCTTAGGCGATAGTCTTCTCCTCAGATTCATTTAGGTTTTACTTAAAACCTCCTTCATAAGAATAAGAAACAAATAAGAAAGCAATGGTAAACTATATTTACTAAAATATTCCTAAAGAGAGCAACAACCATTTTTATTTTTTATGAACTACAAAATCCCATCGACTACGTGGCTTGCTTATGACTTGTTTCAAATTCATGTCATCTGAAATCTATAGGTTTATCAATAAAGAACATTGGATAAGAGCAATGGCATTTTTATGAGTTTACAATCTTATTGATCATATAACTTGCTTCCAGTTCCCCCAAGAATAAAAACCCAAATGAAAAAGAAAAATCGCAAATTGAAAATATAATAATTGAACTATTTGGAAATGGCGTTTATACTTATGTAATCTAATAATCGTTCAAAGCAAACGTATCGATACTATTCAATTTGGTGAGCATGGCTGTGAGGGTATAGCACCATAACTGCATTTCTTAACATTTTAATGTTAAGATAAGTTTCATTCACACTTACTGTGTACACTCACCAATAACATTTACCAAGAGGTGCAGGCATCTCAAGGAAGATTGCATGATAGAAATACATATAAATGTTCATAAACTATATAAATGACGAATGCATACATATTCATATATATATTCGGACAGACAAAAATGTAGTCTGGAATTTTTGTACGCATTTAACTTATTAAAAAAGGTTTTGATATATTTAACAACACGACTTGTCATTTACTCTGGTACTCCAGATAGGAAGCTTAACTATTTTGAGTCAAGGATTCATTTTACTTCAGAACAGAAGTTGTAATAGTAAGAAATAGCTTCAATGTTTAAATATTAGGGACCAAGACGTTTTTAGGCTGCATCAGATACTAGACCCCTGTTAAGCTTGATTCCTGTACTCCATAGTAGGGAATTTTATTATCAATGAACCCCAAAATATGTTTGTTGTCTTGTTTTGTAGGTTTATCATTAATCCATATTGGTTTGTGTTTTTGATAGCGTTGCTGTTGCCAAGTACATGTTTTACAATTACAGATTTCTTTTCTTATACTGTTGCTGAACTCATATACTTGGCTATTTATAACTAATACAACCATAAAGCCAAAACATCAGTTAATGCCGGGTAATGAAGAAAGCTGAATAAATAGATAAATGTTCTGTAGCAGCTCTTAATGAAGTCCAACGCTTAATAAAGTCCAGACTTTATTAGATGTCGACAATTTCGACGCCTTATGAAGTCCAAAAGATTAAAGCTCTAAATGAGAAGTCAAATAAAGTCGTTCAATGTTGAGAATAGTTTTATTTTGTATTACCACTTTCAATCTGGAGCTTCAATCTTTGGACTTCATTAGGTGTCGAAATTATCATTGCTTAATGAGTTTCAGACTCCATTAGGCGGAGGAATTGATTAGGAGTTGTTCTGACGTTATTGGGCGTTTAATTAATTCAATTTGAATAAATCGTTTTGCAATAAGCCTTATACGAGTAACATTAATATCTTTTCAACTAGTTTAATAAATTCAATGTTATATTAGTCGAATATAACTTTCTGTTTATTGTATATTTCTAGAAAATGTTCTGTTCATTACAAGAGACTAATTCCCTGCTATGAGATATAAGTGAAAATGTTGGTGTTAGCCAGTAGCCACCCCTGTCTATTGCATATTTCTAGAAAATGTTCTGTTTGTAACTGGAGACTTGTTCCTTGCTATGGGATAAAAGTCAACATGTTGGTATTAGCCACAAGCCACACCTTTCAAAAGAAGATGCCATTACATGTTACAACAATAGGCTAATGTCCGTAGCGTTGGCCGTTCATGTTGATATTACACTACTGTAATGTGACTTTTATGACCTGAATTGTGAGACAGATTATTAAATAAAAACATATATAGCGACCACAGGTTGTAAAACTCCCATTTATGGATTAACATAGGTTTTTTTATGTCCCACCCTGTGCAGAATGAAACAAAATAATGACCAGGGAATGGATTTAATGTCAGTGGTATAGAAAGTACGAATTAAATTTAATTAGCTAAAAAACCAAAACCAACATATCTGATTGTACATTACCCTAAGCACAATAGTTATACCTAATTCTATTTTAAATGTTATTTTAAAAAAATTAATAAAGGAAAATCACAAGTATTTTAATTTTAAAAAGCACAAGTGTACTACTTTTTATAGCTAGTTTAGAAACATTGCTCGCATAAGTCTGACACAGAGGGGGTAATAATAAGAACAAACCAACGTCCCTAAAGGTTTGATGTTGGCACGTCAATAACAGAGTAACATAGTTCATCGCAAGTAAAAGATAATGACAAGAGTTTGTTGTGAAAAACAAAAACAAACATATAAATTTATGTCCAAATGACAAACCCAAAGCAACGTAAAACTTTTAAATTGACAAATTAATTTAAACACACGAACTCCCACCAGAGAAGTGAGGCCGGGTGCATAAGAAGAAAATAATTCATAACTTCAAGTTGCGTGATAAAATTGCTGGTTACAAAATTCTATACTTAAAAATGGCATTTAATGTGATGTGAACTTTAGGGCTATAGCATCCTGTAAGGTTTCATCTTGTGTGACACGGAATGACATTAATCCTCCTCGTAATTATCTAATTATTTTGTCATATTTCTAATTGCTGTCGGGATCGTCTCACATAATTAACCCCATATTGTAGTGGTGTTCTGTCAACTTGATACGGTTGTAAATGCGTCACGCAAATGAAAAAAAATCAATTCCATTTTGATACAGCAAATCGAGATGTTTAATTTCTTTTACTGGCTTCTTCTTTCTGATTGATCTGAGGAAATTCTATAAAAATATTAGACTAATGCATGTATACGGTAATATGTGTGATGTTCAATGATAATTAGTACTTCAAAGAGCTGTCATATTTTTGTAGATATGATAGAAAGTACCTCCGGTGATATTTCTTTTTAATTCTAAAAATATACATCTTTGTACATAGTGCAACAAATTCTGCTAACACAATGAGTATCATTTCAATTGTTTCGTAAAATAAAAACGGTGCCTTTGATGCCTTTTGAAAGAAATAACCCGTTTTATGATTTAGTTTTGTTAAAAACAAAACGGTTTTGCCTTTACTAATCTTTAGAGCGGTTCAAATGTATCTCAACGGATTTTTTTCCTTATGTCGAACATTAATATAAGTATGTTGGTTGCAGTAAAAACCTGTCAAATGTTAGATAAAACTCAAAATGAAACCACAAAAAGGCAATTTTTCAATGT
Source organism: Anadara kagoshimensis (assembly GCA_021292105.1). Classification (NCBI taxonomy): domain Eukaryota; kingdom Metazoa; phylum Mollusca; class Bivalvia; order Arcoida; family Arcidae; genus Anadara; species Anadara kagoshimensis. Next base: position 9,915,840 of record CM037858.1, on the reverse strand, counting down.
AATAATCAAAATTTTGCCTACAAAAACAATATAGATTCAAAATATCCAAAGAATCAGTCGTTAATTTCAGCCAATTTATTGTTTTTTATTACTAAAAATTGTGATATCGAAAGAAAAGTTATTGGCATAAGAAGTAAGGATATTTTTAATTACCCTCTATAGGCAAACAACATTTACCTGTCCGTTTGACCTTTATTAGGAGTATTCATATACGATGGCCTACTCAATATATGGGTAGTAGAAGGATTCGCGATTATAACATACATAACTCATGTACACGCACGGTGTAGACGAAATAAACATCTGTCTTCCCTTTAAATAAATGAACTTGTCCACAATAAATATATACATTAGAGGTCAAACAGACAGGTCAATGTCTATATATTTCTGCTGTGTTTATCATCTATCATTTCTATAACAAACTCCAAACATAATATATAGGCAATCACAATGCATTCGAAACTGGACGCAAGATACTGAAATCTGTGCTAATTTATGCTGACGCTAGTTCTAGTTTTTAGGTGAATGCCTTTTAAATACAGTACTGATATTGTAGGTTGAGATAATACTTTCAATTACAAAGTGTTCTGGATTGTAGATCACTAAGATTAAAACAAACATTAAAACATTGACAAGAAATCGGAAAATAAAATAGTCTACATATTGTAACTAAGAAAGATAAAGCAACAATTACTTTAATAGATTACACATATCTGCCATTTATATGAATCGATTGAAAATGACAACATCGGTTTTCTCGTCAAATCATTTTTCAAAACCTATATCTGCTCTCTAGAGAAATTTGAAAACACATTTGGTCTTGTTAAACTAGATTTATGAACAAGATTTGAAATCAGCAAAGATCGTTTATGCTTTATTTCTATCTTTATTTCTATAATAAAGGAATACTTCCATTTCAAGTTTTTACCCTAGTGATGCGCATTATCAAGATAAATTACAGAATAATTTGAATTTATTCCAAAAAAATATATATTGAATACAGCTTGTATGAGAATATTATATTGCTTGATATAGTATGATAGTAAAATTATTAATAAAAAACATTTTTCTTCAATATAAGAATTTTTTCTATTTTTTCATTTTTTTACCCCAGCCCATCCTCTCATTTACGGAAAGAAGGTTTTGTATTGATTGATTTAATGAGTACATGTAAAAAAAATCGGATACGGAAAACGTTTTTAAAAACTTAATTATTTCATTGTTTGTCTAATTTTTTAGCGTTTATCTGAAAATTCACTAAGGCATTTTAAAGAAACTCTTACGCCAGTATTTTGATTCTTAATCGTCATCGAGCTATATGTTTGTTTTTCATTTTATACTACAATAATTTTTTGTCAAATTTCGTGATGCATAAGAATAACTATGAAATAAATACTGCATTAGATTGTATTTATATTTACAACAATTATGTTTGTAACAATGTTTTTGACATCAACAACATTCATATGTGATATGAATACCATTGATCACGTCACCTGCATATAAATGAACGTGCAACGTTTTCAAACAGAAACAATATTTGAATATTAAGGAAAGAGTTAATATTACAGTTGAAATGCATAGAAATTAATACTGCTATGGCATCCACTGTCAATCTAATTGGACTTAAATTGACACTGGTATAATAAGTGAACTAATCATAATGAACTTACCACCGTCATCTTATGAGCTTTGCCCAATGATAAATGTTTCAATACCCCAAAGTCCAATAAATTTTCAACGTAATAACTAGTTATTGTGCAATTTTGTCATCTTTTTCTCATAATGTTGAAAATCAAAATCAAACATAATAATCCATGTCAAAATAAAAATCCAAAAGCAAAGCAAAAATTTCGGTACTGACAAATTATGTTAAACACGTGAAATTACACAAGGGCAGTTACGCCGGTTGCTGCTCTCGAAGGGTAAGCACCTCTTGTTTAGCTAGCTTCACCCACCAGGTGTGTGATAAAAATGAGTGAATGGAATTATGCGACGTCAAATATATCCAGGGTAATCCTGGATATAGAGAAATCATGTGAAAACATTTCATATCACTCAGGAGTTATAATATTCGTTGTCTTTTAAAGAAGTAGCTTAATTTGGTTAAATACATATTGCTCCTGTGGATTTTTTTCAACGATGTGGGAAAAAAATGGTTTCACAAATTTGTTCTAAGCACCACTGATGAGGAATTGTATTCCAAATCGCCCGTCTAGTGTTGAAAAATTAACACTGGTACAATATGTTATATAATGTAGTGCAATTGCTATCGCAATTGATAAGGTTACTTAAGAAATAACATTTTATTTGGGTGCATTCATTCGGCATTATGAATGAGAGTCAGGAATATCATATTGAATAAACTTTGAAGCAGTTCATGTTAAATATGCTATTCCTGACTCTTATTCATAATAACAATCTTCTACAGTGTGGTTAAAATATGTAGAAACTACGCTAAGTAGCCCATAAACACAAGAACCTTATTAATTTGCTTGAGATTTATAGAAAGCATGTATCGACACAGATAGCTGATAAAATTATATCCCTTTCTATTCATTTTATATAGTTCGCGAAACGTTTCTTTTTTTATCTCAAACCTAAAAGGATTCTAACATAGATTTTGACGTCAAATTTCAGAAAAACGATATGTTTGTCATATTAAAAGCTGTGGCATTTAGAAGATATTGGTTTATCTTGTTACGTGTTTCTTTGCACGTCTGCAAAATCTTAAGTTAATCTATTTTATACTTTTATTTATAGATTTTATCACAGTAAATCGTTTGTCTTCCGCTATGTTATTTAAATCTTGCACCGGGTTTTCTTTTGTTTAACAAATACAACCAATGTACAATCACTGGATTAAATGGATTACATCAGATCTAAATAAATATCAACAAAAAGCAGGCGGAACACATCGAGCCTAGAGTTGTCTCCTTCCTTGCATACTGATAACCCTCTCGGAGGATTAACAGAAATGGTGTTTAGGCCCTGATTTCTAATTCCCAATTGCCCTTAACTAGCTTAATCGCAGAGGGTTCATTTAAGGCTTAATTTTTATATTTAAACAATTTTTACATGAAGTTTGATAGTTGGGGGCACTCTCTCCGTTAGTACTATAACAACATTAGACACTAGCTTCATTGCTTAAACAAAGATAGAAAATAAAAAAAACCAGTTGAATCTTGTTTTCAGCTATTGCCAAGTGAATGTTAAGTTCTTTTGTTATATTGGAACAATTGAGTTAGAGCAAGTATAATGTCTAGATTTAAACGGTGAAATCGAAAAAGTCAAATTTAAGTGCAATTCAAATACCCTTTTTGTCGGGGCTTTCTAGTGTTCTAGTTTTCAATAAAGGTTTCTTTTCAATTTTCATTTGCAAACTCTTAAACGGAAAAAAACATAAAAAGTTCACTTTTTGCTTATTATATTGGCTGAAAAGTACGTTGTTTTTATTTTCATTTTCAATTGTTTTCAACGATAAATATCACATAGCGGATACAGTCTTGTTTATCATATTGACTAAAATGGAAATATGCTCCATTCCATGAATTATGTTGACAAAAATATCTAGTTTGTTCTTTTAAATGTATTTGACACATAACAAGTATATCATCGATGTAGTTGTCAGGAAAACAATGTGACCATACTAGATAAATGTATATTGTCAATACGCTGGAGATTAAATGCGTTTGTTTAGGATTTATAAAGGCATGTTCTTTTTCTTTTACTGAAACCAAAACTTATAAAACCACCAATAATTACTATAACATAAATGGTGATTTCGAAAATATTTCTTTGATATTTCAATGGTAGTATAACCATATGTAGAATAAAACCATTGCTACTTTTGTTTTTTATTAGATGCAGTTAATTATGATATTAAAAGTGCCTCAAATGATCCTAACATGCAAAATGATAGCAAACATTGTTTAGTGTTAGCAGCTTTAACTTAATGTTTGCTTTTTTTTCAGTCCCAGCATATGAAGCGGCTGCCATAGCAACAGGGATAATTAGTTTGGGACTTGTAGTGACCGCCATTGTGTTTGTATGTTGGAAATATCCTTTTTGCCGCTCAAGGACATTCTGGGACAGACATATAAAGAAGATTGTCAGAAAACTATATAGTGAGTCAAAATATTCTTTACTTTACAATTATTCAGTAATGGAAAATATCTACAAATACTTTTATAATTGTGACTAAAACAGACATTTAATATTCATTCATCATTAAAAGCTAAATGTAAAAGATGCAGTTATTTAAATTAAAATTATAATTCATTTAAAATGAATTAACCAACCTAATAGTTTTTCATTAGATTTTTTTCATATTGCTTACGGAAGGTTGTTGGTTATTCCGAATACTCTAGTTTCCTTAACCATCCTAGAATTTACCACCTCGACATTAATGAAAGTTCTTGCCTGCGACGTAAAACACCATTACTCTCTCTCTCTCTCTCTCTCTCTCTCTCTCCTGGTCTTCTGTTGTGAACCTTTTAGATCTTTAAAACTCTTTAACATTCATTAATTACAAAAATATATAAAAAAAAATATATGAGGCATTGGCAGAAAATACTTGTAGAATAGTTCATTTAACTGTTATTGCATGTTTTTTTCTGTAAAAAATCACACAAATTGATATCATTACCAACACTTGAATTGAGCATGTTTTATGCTGTAAAACCATATTCCAAAGCTGTAATATAGCAATTTCCTCTGCAAACAAAACCATGATTACAAGTTGTAGTAATAAAGTTGAGCTGCAATCTGTAAAACACTGCAGGGAATATAAAGCTAAATCATTTAGTGTGTACATTGATTGATCGATCTAAACTCGAGATTTATTATGTAATAATTTTAATAATAGTGTTAAAGTGATGATTAAGACTTTCACCAATACTTTGGAGAACAATATTACATGTGAAGTACGTGTTGATTTGACTCAGATTTACAAAATTACACATTTTTAACACAAGCCTATTTTCTCTTTCATGAATAAACATTAAATGCTGACTATTGTTTTGTTCATTTAATTCCGAGGTATTCATCTGGCGTTTTAAGTTCTTATTAGATTTTTATCATACTGAAAACCAATTTTTATTCATGTGCGATTAACTTTCGCGATTATTTCGTCCTCGCTAACTTGTTTCCTAAATTGCTTATATTAATACCAAATATTCAGCTTAGGTCCATATCGCGAAAGTTTATAGTCGCGAATGGTTTTGGTAAGAGAGAATGGCGAAAGTTAATATCTGCGAATAAAAGTTGGGGACAGTATTAGTAACGATAAGACATATCACCATTCTTTACGTTTAAGAAGAATACAATTTATCAAAATTCTCTATATTAATCATCAGGACCCAGTTTCTTTGAAGCTTCATTTGTTTAATCAATTGATTGGTCGAAATGTCTTCTTTTTTACATTTATCAAATGTTCTGCGATTTTTTTGGCTGAAAGCACGTAAATTTAATGGAATTTCATGAAATTAAAACACAGTATGTTAAGACTGTTGATTAAATATGATATGTTAATGATTTTTGTGTTTTTAATTTGTGTTGATCACTTATTAAATCATTCAATTTGGCCTATTTTGTCCATTGTTTACAATCGCTCCATAATGATTCTACTGCAATTGTTGGATTGCAGTATTGAAATTTAAGATTCACATTTGCCTCATACCACACAGAGAATCCCGTAATTTAAAAAATTAACACTCCTCGGTTTTATTTGAGGGGTAACTATTTTGTAACCTTAAAATGTACGCGCATCCAATATAAAACTAGACGTCCCTACCATTGCAAACTAAAGACAGGAGTAAGTGTAAAATATTTAGTCTGAACTCTCAGACATGACAATCATGATAAATTCTTAGAAACTCAATATGATAGAGATGAGGACGCATATTTAAATTCTTCAAATAAAATAACCTATGCTGAACTTTCTTATAAAATTTACAGTTTATGTAGTTTACTAATGTTAGAGTTTCTGATGTTTATGCTGTATATGTATGGTGATCAAAAGGTGTTCCATTTCACTTTAAATATTTTAAAAACAGTAGCAATTTCCTCATTGTACTCTTAATTAGATGTTTTATTAAAGTTTTAAAAAGGCACTTATCAAAGCTGATTGTATGTATAACTGACGTTGAAATATGTGTATCATTTTAATTGTATGGCGTCATCACACCGGCTGTTTGCAAATAAATCGTTGACTAAGGGATATTGCAAGCTTGTAAAGGCTCTTAGTTTTATGGCCGTCATCATAGTAGTGTTGATAAGTTTAATGTCTCTGTGTCTAGGATTGCCCTGGATATATTTGACGTTCCATGGTTCCATGTTCCTGTCACACAACTTTGATTACACACGTGGCGGGTGTAGATAGCTAAACAGGAGGCGCTTACCCTTCCGGAGCACCCGAACTCACTTCCCTTGTGTAAGTTCATGTGCCTTACCTAACTTGTCAGTTCCAAAGTTTTTATTTTGCTTCTGGATTGTGATGCGGACATGGATTAGTATGTTTGTTTTTAATAAGTATGTTTATGGTTTTCTAGAATAAAAAGTAACACATATTGCGTACATGTGTACTTTAATTTGATTTAATGAAAATTACACAATCGTTTTATAAGTAGCGTGTATTACGCCTTACGTCTTTGTCGTTCTGGAAACTCTTTTTCAAATCCTGCGAACATCGATTTTCTAAACACAAAACAAAAGTCCTCCAACCCTAAATCATACAACGAACAAGTAATTTCAATGTGCCATAAATAGCGCGTTCATCTTAGCTTTCAAAACAGCTTGAATAATCTCGTTAATTATTCCTTATAATAAACCAGATACATTCTTGAAATATCTGACAAAGTTGGCTTTTATGATCAATTGGTAATATTTGTGTTGACAAAGGGATATTGCAAGCTTATCAAGGCCCTCAGTTTTATGACCGTCATCATAGTAGTGTTGTTAAGTTTGATATCTTTGTGTCAAGAATTGCCCTGGATATATTTGATGTTCCATGGTTCCATGTTCCTTTCACAAAACTTTGATAACACACGTTGCGGGTGTAGATAGCTAAACGGGAGGTGTTTACCCTTCCGGAGCACCCGGCTTCACTTTCCTTGCGTAAGTTCACGTGCCTTACCTAATTCGTCAGTTCCAAAGTTTTTTACCCCGCTTCTGGATTGTGATGCGGACATGGATTAGTATGCTTGTTTTTGATTAGTACGTTTATGGTTTTCTAGAATAAAAAGTAACACATATTGCGTACACGTGTACATTAATTTGATTTAATGAAAATTGCACAATCGTTTTATAAGTAGCGTGTATTACGCCTTACGTCTTTGTCGTTCTGGAAACTTCTTTTTCAAATCCTGCGAACATCGATTTTCTAAACACAAAACAAAAGTCCTCCAACCCTAAATCATAACAACGAACAAGTAATTTCAATATGCCATAAATAGCGCGTTCATCTTAGCTTTTAAAACAGCTTGAATAATCTCGTTAATTATTCCTTGTAATAAACCAGATACATTCTTGAAATATCTGACAAAGTTGGCTTTTATGATCAATTGGTAATATTAGTGTAGACATACAGTGCGGGCCTGTCGAAAATTTATCATTAAGCGAACGAGTTAGTTTATCTTGGACCCTTGTTAGCTCTATCTCAGCAGGTGCTCAGTAGCTGTTATCTATCATTTCTTCTGACAGAATTTCGACCACTAGCTGTCAATTTCTATGTCCTTCGGGAAGTCGAATGTCGATTTCTTTCGTTTGTTCAGTGTTAAACTTTCAGTCGACAGGTCTGCGTTGTGATTCTTGAATACGTCTTAAAGAAACACATGTCATTAGACCTCTATTATCAGAACTGTCTTAATAAAAGAAAACAAATTCTATGAAACATTCAAATATAGAAAACGAAGAAATATTTTAATTGAAATCTTAAGGAAGTATATTGACAAGTTATTTTGCTTATGCTCTATCGCCTAGGAGATAATATAAGATATATTTATAAAAAGAGTTTAATGAAGAAAGTTATGACTCAAAAATCCATTTCAATCCCATCATTGTCTTTTATAGTTGATAGTTTTAAAGACGGGTTCTTATTTCACCTTCATTAATCATCACGCAAATAAGAATTTATAGTTTAATGGAGACGTTTAATTTATTATATATTTTATTTTATCAGAAATACCTCAAATAAAAGAGTGCACTTGAAAGGCTACTTTTTAAATTCATACACGGAAGTTGTCTAACAAAAATAAATCTTTTCCCACACAAAATCCATTTACAATTAGAAATACTTAACCTATTTTTATCTTTTTACGAGAATGTGATTTTGTCTTTAAATCGGTGGTTTTCATTTCAAAATTCCTACTGCCATGTTTTGAGAGTCAGGAAATTGCATTCCAACCAATCCGTAATCCCTTCTTTCGTTCTCATTCTTATTTTTGCCGCCATTTTTAGTGAGTTCATTAATTTGGTTAGTAAGTCTAAACAAGTGTTTAAAGTTTTTTAATTGAACACGTATTACCTCACTACTGATGGGAAATTGTAATCCGAAATGACAGTCTAGTTCTGTGCTCTAAAACTGGTATAATATGTAATTCAACAATGTTTAAATCACAAAGCTACGAGTCCATTAATACTGATGGCGATATCTAAAGCGTGTTTCCAGATAGGAACATGTTCCTGCATGATATTTTTATCAACGACTTAGCAGTCAATGCAGGCGTAGCGTAGATATATAGACTGATAGTAATTAACTTAGCGTGCCACAGAAACTCTATACTTTGTTACTTATAACTTTTTTTCTATCACAGTGAATACTATAAACATATTTATTTTCGCGGTGTACTAATTTTCGCGCATTTCGCGGTCGTTTTGTTTTGAGTAAAAATTAATACTACGCGAAAACTATGTTTTGCTTATTGTGTTATAAGGCTTATTTAAAAAGGTGAAAATTTAGCTACGCGGATATGTCTACATTTCCTATACCGCGAAAATAAATACACGCGAAATTAAATATGTTTAAATACGTTTACAGTATTATGATTGCATATGTTTAAGCTGAAGTTATTATACGAAGTAACATAAGTACAGTGCTTCGAACTTAGGTGCAGATATGTACTAATCTCCTGTATAGTATTGCTATTTTGTTCATATTATTTTGGCGTTCGCATTTATTTGGTTTGGCTTTTTGGTGTGACGTATATGAAATTCAGCTGCAATTTTCTCTATCATGGCAAACAGTTTAGTTGTTATACAGAACAATTCTACATACAAAGGCAATCCGTTTTTTTTTTTGTTTTTTTTTTTGTTTTTTTTTTTTTTTTTTTTGTTTTTTTTTTTTTTTTGTTTTTTTTTTGCAGCATGGAGATGAAATTAGTTGTTTTACATGTATTTATTCATTTATCTATTATTCTTTATTTATTTATTTATTTTTTCCTACTTTTTGTTTGGTAGATTTCAATATATTTCTTCATAACATCCAAAAAAACCAACATACTGAAAAGAAACAATATTACTATAGAATTGGTTGTAAAAGATTACATTGTTTTGAATCTTCACTAATCCAATCGATATAATGCTTAGAGATAATCTATTTAGAATTACCCAGATGAAATAGAATGCTCTTGTGTATTGTTGTGGGAACTGATTCTAAGAAAGATGTTTTATAAAACAAAATCCTGTAACATCACGCTGTTAGATTATAATCACCTTATTTCTTCCTATTATTTCCGTACTTCTCATGATCGTTTTCCAATCCCTATTTTATATGTCCAAACACGTGGTAGAATAGGAAACCAATCAGATATAATTGTTTCTGATATCAGTTGCCAACGGAAACTAAACCTCCATGTATCTTTTAGCATTCTCTCTGGTGTTACTAATCAGTCATTTTTATCTTAAAATGGTCTCATTAAGTCGATTTTCACACAAAAACGCTACAGGCAAAAAACTCTAAATAATACCTTTGAACCAAAACTCCTTAAATTTGTACTTTGAAACGGTAAAATGATCCTTTTAACCTTTAGTTTCAAAAATAGTTTTATCTGACATAGAGAATTTCATAGCCTCTGGACGAAATCTATTTTTAGTCTTTGACGCTTGTTAACCCACTCAGTTGCAATACGTGCATCTTTCACCTGTGTTTGCCAAAGCTTTGTGTGGTATGATTCTTAGACTACTTTTAATTTTTGTAAGTTTTTGTGTCAAGTACATATGTTTGAACTTTCATTAAATAATTCTTCCAGGGCACCCGGTCTCTCATTTCTAGCGGGAGGTCAAAAATCTCACGAGGTCAAATTTTAAATTTTAAGTGTCTATTGATATGCATGTTTTACTATAATACCGATACCAACCATTCTTAATTTTCGGAAGTTTGGACATAATTGATTTGGTGAAGGAAGCTTATCGTAGATTTGTTTTAGAGATTGATTCTCGACATTGAAGGCGTGTCACTTTCAACAAGTTAATAGATAAAGTCTAAAAGCGCTTTAAATTATCTTTCCCATGAGTCTCATTTTCAAGATAAAGGAAATCGACAATTAAATCTATGGGATAAATGACGTAAGATTTTGTTTTTGATACTGTCGCATGGTTTTCACGAACGACTTGTTATCGTGTTTATGATGATTGATTGGTTGGTTTTTCCGCGAAAAGATGAGATGTCGTAATTAACCGGAAAGCCTCTGGAAGTCAGTTATCACCCTAGTAAGACTTTATTAAGTGTCATTAATCTTGAATTAATGGAGTATGATAAAACTCTTATTTGTCTTATAAGATACTTTACAGTTCTTTGCGTTATATTTAGCTCCTTCTTGAGATCAATGATCTGAAAGGCTTCAATACAAATGAATAATGATTTTGAATCAAGATAGATAATAGTTTTATTTTCATTGAGTTATTTCGTGTTATCACCTTTGCGTATATAAAGAAAATAAAAAAGTATTCATGTTATGCGTTATTATCAATGACGATTTCATATCAGATAATTAAAAGGAATTGGTTAATACATAAAATGAAACCTTTACTTCTTTTTAACCCAAAACGCAAATGTCAAGCCATTACAGTTTCCATATAAAGAAATAAAGATAATTGTTTTCCCATTTTCATAGTTTACCTAATCTGATTATATACGCGATTAGAGTTTCCAGAAAGGTATTGTTATGAAATAAAAGTATAAAAGATGTATGAAACAGTATTCAGTATGGCAATTGAAATATTATATTTGCCCACACATCTTGTACGTACTTTACAACAAGAGTTAGACTATACATATCTTCATTTTTGTGTTTGAACTATGTATACAAGTTTTCATATGTAAAATTTGCTTCTATACTTTTATTCTTGTTTTCAGATCTGTTGATAATAAGGAAAGGCTTCTTATTATACAATTCACTGAAATATAAGTTTAGACTTAAAATTCATAAAAATGATAGAATCAAGCCATCTTGGAAATTCTGAAAAAAATGACTACTTAAAAATTTTACATAGAATTAAATTGATGTGATTAGGACTTACTGATAATTAAAACCAATTGTGACAATTTTTTATTCTTAATTTTACGATAATTAATCCTTTTTCAGGCAGATTTAAACGTGACAGAGAAAAACCAGAAGATACAAGGCACCTTGTTATGGGACCATTACTTAGACGAAGACAATCAGAACAAACCAAATTTGTTGTACCACAAATATTTGTAGATTATGGAAGCAGACGAACTTCCTATGCATCGGACTATATAAGGAGATGCTCAAATGAAAGTGGAAGTAGCAGACGAACTTCTCTCGCCTCAGCTGAATCAGATAGGCGAGGTTCTGCTAGTAGTCTCAGTAGTAGAAGAACTTCACTTGCGTCAGATATTGATAGAAGAGGGTCTGGAAGTAGTATATGCAGCAGACGAACTTCTTTATTATCTTCCGAATGTCCTTCAAGGAGGGGTTCCGGAAGTAGCAAAAGCAGTCGTAAAAGTTCAGATGCAAGTAGGTTTGGAGATACAGATGAATTATTGGCAGGTTTGCATTTATTTATGAGTTTGAAAATCTTGAAAATATATGACATAAAAATAAAGTCATAGAATTTTTAAATAATCTTTGGCACTTTTGTGTATACAAACTTAACTGTAGTCTTTTCATCATATTGTAAAATTTGTCAGTAATGATTTAATTCAGCGAGACATTTGCGCTAAAAGAGCTTGTCATTAAGCCAATTTTTTATCACAAAAGATTTTCAATGCCTCCAAGCTAATTTGCCACATTTTCAAACACAAAGTCATGTAAAGCAAGAAAGCATTATAAAAAGTCTAATATCTCATTCAGAATTTGCCTTATCCTCATTGAAGTGGCAAACAGATTTCTCTGATTCATTTCATAGTATATGTAAAATGTATAAATGTCTATCATAAACAGTATATGTTTACCGATATTGTTGTCTATAAAAAAAAGTTTTCACTCACTTCTCAATAAACTTGTTTCCAGATTTTTCCGATTCGGAAGCTCTTGAAGAAGAATATATGGCAGAAATGGAGAAACAAGATATAAGACGTTCAAGTCTGGAAGAAATGAGTGGCAAATCAACAACCGAAAAAGAGAAAAAGAAACCGTACAGACGAAGTCATTCATTAGCAGAAATACGTCGTCCAACACATGTATTCTTACCTGAAGGTTAGTACATTATAACTTATCTGTGTAATCTGAATATGTCATGCCTTATACATTTATTTGTATAATTTGTGTAACTCAGTCTATGTATGTTTAAGCATTTTGGTATTTTAAAAAAAGTAGTCAAAATGACACAAAATGCACTATTTCAGAAAATTAATAATAAGTATTGAATCTAGATTTCATTCGATTTATTGAAAATCTGAATGGTCACTGTACACACTTTGTAACGCTGATTTCAAACTGATTTATAACTATCGCCATTTCATTTAACTTTACCCTCTTAATAATCCTAAATTTGAGACTACGTGAATGACATCTATCCTTGTGAGCTTGAAATAAAAAATAAAACTAATTCTTCAAGTTCTGTTTCATATTTAGGCTTATACCTACATTATGACACCAATAAAATGCTTCATAATGAGTTGTATAACAAACGTAATGACTTCCATTCTTTTAATTGTCAACTTTATCTTTTAATGAAGCAATATACAGGCTTCTCCTGTTGATGATGCATTTGTTTCGCAATACTAAAGCATGTTCGCACTACTGGAATTTAATACGATGAAGCAATCTGCTTACAAAGATTGTTGACAAACAGATATTGCAGCCTATGCTTATCACGGGTCTCAAACGTGTTATGACCATCATTACAATAGTGTTGATAAGCATGCTGTCTCTGTGTCCAGGATTGCTTGGAAATATTTGCCGTCCAATCATTCCATGTTCTGTTCACTCTCAATTTTGATAACACACATGGCAGGTGTCAGTTTTGTTCTTTTGGATTGTAATTCGGACATAATCGGGTTTTTTTTTCATTCTTACTCTTCTTCTGGATTGTGATTTTGACATGATCATTATGTTTTTGATTTTTACTCTGCTTGGGTGGGAATTGTGATTTTGGTATGGATCAGTATGTTTGTAATTCATTTAGAAGGCCTTGAGACACTTTTAATTTTTAATTTTCCTTTTCCATCAAAAAACGAATGGCATTACATATGTTATTTTGATTGTTAAACATTTTTCTGTAGTGCGTTATCGTCTATTTAGTTTAATGACAATTGTACATGTTGAAACCACAGAATTTAATTTGATTTCTATATATGTAGTTGTCTATAAAATAAAAACGTTTTATATTAGATCTAAAAGTTGGTATCGTCTTACATTAATAATGAAAGGAACATAACATAACTATCCTGGTTTTCAAATGTCGTTTACAAAGAAACAAAGATATGATGAATAATAACGTACATTCCTACATATCAAAGTATTGTAATACAAATGTTATTGAGTCACACAGGTTTTTGTGATATATTTGACGTACCGTGGTTCTATGTTCCTTTCATTCCCAGTTTTTATTGTACACGTGGAGGGTTTGGCTAGAGAAACTGGAGGTGCTTATGCTACCGGAGCATCCGCCTCACTTCCTTCGTGGAAATTCATGTATTTAACCTAATTGCCAGTTTTAAAGTTTCTTTTTTGCTTAAGGATTGCAATTTGAACATGCGTTGGTATGTTTGTTTTTGGATTTCTATTTTAATACAATTTTAACATTTTGCTTGGTATTTTGATAGATGTGTACAATAAAAATTGAGTGTATTATTGTTGGCATAAGTGTGTAAGAATCAAATAAATAAAATAATGGATCATGTTCAAATCACGGTCCAAAGAGTAAAACCTGGCAAATTTATTGAAACATGTGAACTTTTACCAGAAAAGCGAGACACCTTGGCACAGTTGTTTAAGGCTTGATTAGTTAAATCAACTGATTTGTCAAAATTTGTTTTTTTTATTTGTCGTTGGACACACGAAAAATGAATAAAAAATTCATGAAACGGAAATGTTTTAAAACTGTCGATTCAATTACGATATTTTTCTTTTTGTTTTAAATTTGCATTAATTATTGATTGAATAACAATTTGGTCCTGCTGCTGCAGATCGGTAATAACCGCCTGTTTAGTTAGCTAAAACCACCATGTGTATAACCAAAAATCAGAATGAAAGGAACATTGAACATGACACTTCAAATAAAGCCAGGGTGGTTGCGGATACATATACATCAAACTTGTGATGACAGACTTGATGGGAATTATTGTAATTGTAACTGGAGATTTCAGCTATACAAACAAACACCCGATGATTTAACGTACTATACACCATAGAATCAATATGAATGTATGAAATGGAATAACGTTATCTGTGGCAAATAAAACGCTTGGCTTTAGGCATTGGAAATCAGAATAATTAGGTGAGAGTTTCTTTTGATCAGTTCTAACTATTCTCATTTTACATCTGCTCCCATCCTATAATAATTATAAAACGCGGGCGATGACAAAACGGATTTAAGAAAGGATGGGATTGAGTAAGAATTACACTTATTATTTTTCAAATGTCATAATTAGGATGGGATATGACACAATGTTTAAGAATAATTAAAGGAGTTGCTTTGAAATGAATTAATATAATTCCATTAATTTTAGAACTGAGTTTTAATGTACGAGCACCTGCATAAAAAATTCCGATTGCAGTCGAATTTAATTATCACGTGTCAAGTTATGATATATCATTTTTGTTTAATATTTTGATTGTATAACGACGCACTTCGGCTAATGTTGACTAGATCACATTTTCAACAAATATGCAAACAACGTTGACCTCTGCGCTTGACCTTTCATTGGGAGTATTCATAAACGACGATCCACTAGATACAAATACAAGTTAAGATTCGCAGTTTATACATTATGACGAGGGACCACTGCGGTAGCTCAGTTGGTAGAGTGCTCGCTCCGTAAGACGGAGGTCGTGGGTTCGAACCCCGACCGGGTCTGACCCAAGACTTGAAAGTGGGTAGTGACTGTCTTTTCGCAAAGCACTCGGCATTACGAAATGAAAGTCACGGTTCTTTCGGATGGGAACTTAAAATAAACGAGGTCCCGTGTCACGGTGGGCTTGGCACGCTAAAAAACCCTGCTGTATAATGCCATCAGCGCAACGCACAGGCAAAATTTCTGCACCTTCGCCTATAGCTGGCGACGTCTCGATATAAGTGAAATATTCTTGACTGGGACGTTAAACACCATTACTCACTCACTCATTATGACGAGGGCGTGTTATAGAATAAATAAATACCTGTGACCTCTATATATAAATACAATTGTCATATCAAAATTGACATTAAAAGTCAAGTGGATAGATCAATGTTGTTTGCCATACATATACATTCTAGCCAATAACATGTATTTAGTTTATCTATTCCTAAAGACTTGTGACCAACCTATGGATACATTACCATCATATAAAAAACCCAAAAGAACATCTATGGGGGCACTTCTGTTTTATAAAATATAAACAAACTTAACTATAGAAAACACAAGCAAGTATTTCAATGAAATTCTTCAAATAATTCACTCACTAAATTCTAAAATGAACACATGTATGTTCCATGAACACTTTGCTTATCAGCATCTAAACTATATATGCATCGTTTGAGAATTACAAAAATGCTTTAGTAGCCAGTTATCATAAATTATTTTTAAAAGCTAAACATAATGACCATGTCAAAAACTTTTAAATACTCATGTTTCACCGCTAATATTTTGTTCCGACATCATAATGGCATTTTTTTATTTTTCACTTAACTTCTTAAACTATACTGCATATTAACTTTAGGAAAGCTTCAAATGATCATAACTTTGAAGCTAATCTATATAGATTACAACACGAAGCCGATTTTTATTATGCAATTGTTGCTTCAAGACTCCGAATATTTTACTATTGTACTCTTGTGCCTCATTCAAAGGTATTTGGAATATTCAAATATTACAAAACAGTTAGGTTGCTATTTTTGCCTGAAGATCAAGCTAACTTAATTTGATTTCTTGATGTCTTTATATCTTAAATGTCCCTGCACCTGAGCATTGGGGCTGCTTAAAATACCGTCAGCAAATTGCTAAAAATATCGTATGATAGATACATAAAAATATTAAAAAATCATAACTTTCTTGGTTTTTTTATATAGAGAGACAAAATACTCATATACTTTTGTGATATTCGTATTGGCTAACGATTATTTTTTTTAATCATAAGCAATATATTTTGAATATTCAAGAGCTAATGATGATATAATAAAATTAAAGCACAAAATATACCGGTCGATGCTCAAACCACAATAAAAAAAGAATTAAAAACTGGTAATTAAGGTTACCAAAAACACGTGATCCACCAGGGGAGTAGACATGTGTCATATTTTATCAAAATAAATTTTTGACGACGTATCGAAGATTTAGATGTCAGGTGATAGGCTTTTCTCAACAAATAGCACTTTTTATTTTAAATATTTCCTTATAATACCTTGTTGTCTTTTACAATGCAAACGTGTTAAAAGCAGTAATGGCTTTATATCATTAAGCTCCCTCTGTATCAAATATCATTCTGGATATATTTGACGTCCCATGATTCAATATTACTTTCATTCTCAATTTTGATTTCACACGTGGATAAGATATGCTTACCCTTTTGGAGCACCCGATCTCAACTTCCTAGTGGAATTTTACAGGCTTGTTTTTCCTTGTTTTACAATTGGGATTTGAATTTGGATGGGCATGGATGTATTTGATATAGATAATCCGGGTGTTTCGGAAGGGTAAGTTTCGCCTGTTTAACTAGTTACACCCGCCACGTTTGCAATCAAACTTGAGAGTGAAAAAATTATGGAACTATGGGACGTGAAATATATTCATTGATTTTATCTTTAAATGCTACTTAACAAAATACAAACGTTTTATGATTTGCAGTTTAGACAACGCAAACCCCTGCACTGGCTTTCAATATTAGATAGACGGGTATAATTGTCTTTGCCAGGCAATGCATTTTTAATTTGTTTTAATTAAAGGTCGAGGTAGAGGAGATGGACGAAGGGTCACCCTGTCTTCATTAGTTGTCAGCAGTATGAATGCCTTAGATCACACAGTTAACCCAGTAGCCCCACCTTATCAACGGAAGAAACCTAAGTTAGTTACAGTGAGTACCACATTTATACATCTAGCGTATGAATGTCTTCATTAGTGGTGTTATGTATGTTTTTGTAATGTTTTATAGCCGAATACTATGTAAACAGAGCCTTGAAGATATACGTGCATTCAAAAATCAAAATAAGTATCGGAATTTAGATGAATGTAATTGTTTTACTATCATACCTTTAACGTTTTTGAAATGCAATAATCAGAAATTAATTAAAAATGATAACAACGAGTTTTTAGATCAGTGGACGATAGACTTTTTACGAATTTGTACGCTTCATTAAAATTTAAACGTCAGCTCAAAAAGCATAAAATGGCGGAATCAAGTCATCTTGAACATTTCTCTAGAAATACATCGAATTTAATGATTGAGGTACAAAAGGACGTCTCAACTTTAAATCTTGCGCTTTATTCATCGATCGCTATCTAAAATGGTTACATGTACTTCTTTAAGACTACGTGTACTTCTCTGAGACTTCAATATAATTGATTTGAAAGTTATTTAGTTGGTTATAGGAAAACTATTTACAAGAGTAGTACCACGTGCTTCTTGTGAACCATTGTTGTAGGTGACTGTCACAAAAGAATCTATTCTTGAAGAAAACTAAAAGAAGTATTTGATATATTTGGAAACGTAGTTAACCAGTTAATTATTTGTAACATATATTACGTCTTTAAGCAAATATACTCCTGTAGTAGGTAATTATATCATTATGTAGCCGTTAAAGTCCTCTTACCCTAAGTATGGAACATGAGTAGAAGAGATACACAGGCAATATACTCCCTTCTCTATGTCAATTCTATAGCCTCACATTTGTATACCAAGTACCATGATATGTAGATTGTCATTATTGAACAATCCTAGAATTA
This sequence comes from Anadara kagoshimensis, assembly GCA_021292105.1. Lineage (NCBI taxonomy): Eukaryota > Metazoa > Mollusca > Bivalvia > Arcoida > Arcidae > Anadara > Anadara kagoshimensis. The sequence continues at coordinate 9,897,296 of CM037858.1, read as the reverse complement.
GTTCGAATTTTTTTTGGAAGTAATTCACTCAGTGTTCATTTAGGTCTCTGTTATACGAAACATTGGCTCGAGGCTATAGATATATTGAAAAGATTAGGTCGTGCTTTAGAAAGCTTCACAAATACAAAGTAAATTATGGAGGGGCCAATATCGAACGAATTCCAATTAAGTTATATTGCCATTCAGGGGTATATCTTGTTCCTTATTACTATGTTTATCAACTTAATAATGTCATATATGAATTCCTGATATTGATACAAGGTCCGTTAGTCAGGGAAATAAAAAATACAAACAACTTATAGTACACACTTTATTTGTATAAATGACAACCTTCCCATATAACTATTTGATACTAGTATACAAAAATGCAATTTGTATATCCAGAAAAAATCCTATTTCCATCAACCTCAATTAAGATATTTTAATGGAGTTCAATAGCCATTCGTTTTGAGTCGTATAATATGATAATCATCAGTCAGTCGTTACGGATAGGGTCTAAAATTGGATAAAAACCATGCTTAAAATCCATTAATGTAAATTCGTCCTGAATAGGATAGAAGATGGAATTGTAAAATAGAGCGATTAAAATGGACTAGTTAAGATCTTCCTTGTGTAGTCATCTTTACGGAGATTAAGGATGGGATCTCAAATTGACTTATTCAAAAATTAAATCGCATAACGAGGTAACTGATGCCAATTCTTCTCTGTATTACCGTCAATTTGATTTGTTAGACATCCGTTTACTCGTGTGTATTGTTGCTAATACTGTAATTTCCGTGTCAGAAGTGATAACTCATCACAGAAATATAACAGACTGAATACGAATAACTTTACAATAGACATGCTTTGTTCATTTATGTTGTAGGTGGAATATAAGTCATAAATTTGACGTTTCTTTTTTTATTTCAGCTGTCTTTTTAGCGATTTTATTGTTATTGTTATTTGTTGTATGTTGCTTGTTAAATAAATGGGATGGTTGGAACCTTTCAAACTATAGTTCTGCATATATATTGCAAATTATACATTTTCCATTGACAATTTGTAGGTAATATATGTTTCGTTGCAGAGACATACCACTTTTATTTTCTGTATATAAAATAATTGAAAAAAGAAAAAAGGAAATTCAACGTTCGTTATGATTAAATACACATGTATGTGGAAGACTAGGAAAAATCAAAAACAAGAATATAAGAATTAGAGGGAATGTAACAAAAGTTGGTCAATCGATGTGAATCTTTCTTCTGAAATGCTGTCTCTATATATAAATAAAAATCATTGCCAGTCGTTAATTCCATTACTCCGCTGTTTTCAAACGCCTCTTGTTATTAACAAAGATGTGAAATGGTGACTTAAAATCACTTAATGTATGTAGATTATAATAGTTACGTAATCAGCGATGTCCGTGTTTTACTTGTGTCTGTTAAACATATAAATCACCTCCTAATGCCACTTGAAGCTAATACTGCCGTTATATAACCGGGAGCCATGTCTGGGTCATTATTCCTAAAGAATTGTTTTATTTCACACACGTGTATAAAACATAAAAGACTATGTTTCGAAGATTAGATAAAAGAAACATATATGCTTCGTCTGCAACATTTTCAAAAAACAAAAATTAATAAGCACAAAAGAGAAAAGTAAAACTAAAAAACTTGGTTCGTTTATTTAGGTATTTAGGGGAAATAGCTGTTTTATAAAACGACAGAGGGGCAGAGAGTGTTTACACAACTACCGACATTAAACGATTATTCTAACTTTGCAGGTGTTTTTCTAGGTTAGCTTTCGACAATCTCTTTAATAGAATAATCAACGATCACATTGCAATTGTCAGTCTGTTGGATTTTAATATAAGATGATTTTAGTGGAACAAATCATTCGGGTGCCAGTCAATTGCATATTAATCTAAGATTTTACCGTAGTAAATTATTTGAGTGCAAAAATCTTGCTATCTTGCAATATGATTTCAAGTTTTTACCGGAGCGAATTAATTATTTTTGAATTATTGTCTTTAGAAAGTTACAGGTAGGCGTAATGGATACGTAATCAATAATCTTAAACAGTTCATTACATATAAATATCGATACTAAGGTATTGAAGTTCACATTGCCAGAAGGATTATTTATTTTGATAGTTATCTCTTAAACAACATTGTTAATCAACCAGACTGACTTCTACTTTGAAGTAGCGGTTCTCTTAATGTTAGGATCTTCACCAGAAGGAATTTTCATTGAAATACAGGATGATAAGAAATGTCAAGAGGTCAATTCTAATTCCCTTTTTATATTATACATCTTATTTTCTTAGGACATTGAAAGTGAACGTGATCACTGTATAAGATTTTTTCTTTTTTATTCTAACTAGTTATAGGACGCTGATTACTGAATGACAATGAATCTCAGAATTAACGTTGTCTTATTATTTATGCAACGCTGATGCTGAGGATTAAGTATTTTACTTTCAACAAAGCAAGGAAGTTTTATAAATTCTCATCCGTAAAAAATGAATCAAAGTTTGGAAGTAAATGTCGTTTGAAAATCATTCCATGCACATGGAAACTGCACTATAACGGTTTGGTTGAGATTGGAAAATTGATAAAAAATACGTTGTGTCAATAATGTATTTTTGATTGGCTACCAATTATAAAAATTATGTATTTTCTTTGCCATAGTAAAATGGCCTTGGCAAAAATGGTTTTGCATTTAGGTATAATTGTCCATACCTTTCGCGATAAATATTTCAATACAAAACTAACAGTATTTGGATTGACAGCAGACATCAGAAGATAGTTGGTCGATTTCTTGTTCATAAAGCATGTCAAATACAAATATATTTCATTATAGTTTCGTCTACATACAAAATGTTTGCATTTACAGCTCATTTGTTATATAATTATATTATTACAATATCAAAATCAACAATAAAATTTTGTAATTAAATCTATTAAATTAAGAATATTTGCTTCGTTTTCCTAAAACTTCTTGGTAGATCCTTATGTAAAAATAATTTTATTCGTCCCTGAAAGGACAATTAAATATAGAATGAAAACAATAATAATTGTTAGATTTTATTACTCACGCCAAACTGTTGCTGTTAACCATTCTCTTTCTTCTACTTCTTTTTAGCATTATTAGTAGTAATATTCATTACACTTATTTCAGCGACAAGGTGGAGGTATAGGATTGCCAGATAAACCAGTGGTAATGCATGATTTAAACTTAGAAGAAATGATGCTGCCTAGATTTATGCCCCAGCTAGAACCAACAGGAAAGATAAAAGTACAATTTCAGTTATCTGAAGATAAAATGACTTTAACAGTTATTATAATTGAGGTAATTTGTTTTACTAGTAGTGTAATTATAACAGTGTTTAAGACTGTGAGTTCATCCGTTCACATAAGAAAGCTATGGTTTGATGGCCTTCAGATGAGACTCGTGAAGTCTCAATTGTTACTGTTTAGAAAAAAGAATTACCCACTATTGGGCCGCTATTCAAGAATAATTAGTTCTACTGTTGAAGTAAAAATAGATGTAGTTGATTATAAGCAATAAATAGTAGTCAGAAGAGTTTGAAAGGAAATGTGTTAAAATTCTGAAAATGAGCTTAACAAACTGTTACACTATGAAATTGATGAGTTTGATTTCTTTTCTACGTGAGAAGATGAATAGATTGTCCCTAGGACTGCAATAAATCGGTATTATAACAAATGAAATTAAATAATTGTTTCAAATTGCATTTATTGTTCTGGTTCTAGATACGTTTTTTTAAAAGGCATAATAAGATAGAAATTGTAATCAAGTGTTTTTTTAGGTCATTGTTATTTGTTAAATTCATAGCCATGCTAAAATGTATCAATCTTCCTAATCAAAATTCATCAGTTTTCCTCTATCAAACACAATTTCTCAAATTGAATGGTTGATGAACCAGCAATGTTACTGATGATTTGAACAAATGATAAGGGACATTTGTCTAGTCGATCAGTATAAAATTTGTCAATGCATGAAATTGCATGTCTCAGAAAGTTACCAAAGACATAAAATACACTTTTAAAGTAATAAAATAATGATATATTTTCTGTTCCCGTTGTATTCTAGGCTGATAATTTGCGGATAGCTGGTTTACCGCTAGACACTGAGATAAACCCTTATGTAAAAGCGTTCTTTGTCCCTGGAAGGACATTTAAATATAGAACGAAAACAATACCAAAAACTAAGGTAAGTTATTATTATTACATTGTTGTTGTAATTCACATTTTAATTTTTCTGTCTGGCCTGTGTATTGTAACACTACAAAGATTCTTTAGTGTTAAAGTGAGTCGATTAAAAACAATCATACCAGTACATATCCAAATCAAAATTCCAAAACCTGAGTTAAAACTCAGTTAAAAAAATTGTAACACTTGAACTTCAATCAGGGAAGTTAAGCTTGGTGTTCCAAAAAGAATAAGAACCTTCTGTCTAGCTATCTAGCAACACTTGTCACGTGTAATATCAAAATTGAAAAGAAATGGAACGTGGAATTTAGAGGTGTCAGTATATATGTATATCAATGCCATATTATATTTAGCACACTTTGTGTAGTGTTTAGTACATCGTTACTATGAAAATACTATTGCATATATTGTCTCAAGGGATAAGGCCAGAGACATTTGAAAATAAATGGTACACGATTCAGCACATTATGACATGTGAAGCCTTTAAATTGTATACCGTCAGAACAGACAACATAAACGAAATCAAATGTTGACGCTTTATGTTTAGCGGTCACCATTCTGATTTCCCAATAGAAACGTTATCGCAAAGAGTCGTATCAAATTAACTGTTTTTGTTTTATTTGGTAACAAATATATTTTATTGTATACAATGTGACAATCTTTGGGGAATTTCTTAATAAAGTTCTTTGCTAGACGTTATATGTCTAGTTAAGTCTTAAGGGTACACAATGGCTTCAAATTAATCAATTTTGGTCTTAATAGGAAATCCACAATATATACAGTAGGTGTTATGTTTTTTATCAAGTTCTTTGGCAGATTGTTTTTTCTTGAACTATGTCCATTCGATATAACTTTCTGGGATGTCATGTTCGCCTCTCAAATGCCCACATGTTGCAATTTACATCATCGCTGCACAAAAACAGCTAAATAGTCTCAATCATGAATTGCATTCTTAATTTGATTAAGTTCGTTTTCGAAATAGTTTTACTGTATATATACTGTCTCCTACACTAAAACATTATTCTGTACATGTAACTTATGTTCAATTTGGTTTTTTTTTTCAGACCCCCGTCTTTCTTGAAAAATTCGTAATAAATGATATAGTGCCAAGTGATTTAACTGAGGAATCTGCAATAGAGTTCCAGGTTTATTCTGCCCATCATGTGTCTCGTCGCCATCTTGTTGGCGTGGCCTCAATGACTCTTAAAGATATTGAAGGACTTGAGAACGGAATAGCAGATTTAATAATAATGCCACAAACAGTTTACAGAGTGAGTATGTTATAACAAATGTGATAGCCCAATTAAATACATGTACATTACAATTTCTTGCCTTTTGCATATACATTAAATCAGATTTAGAGAGCTGCAGCTGAAAACAACAGTTTTGGAATAACCAAAACAATCAAGATCCAAACACAATAAAATACATTAGGAATGATAATGCTTTAAATGTAGTGTGGCTTTTATTATCGGTCATAATAGCTTATTTGTTTCTGAACACTCATGTCACAAGACTTGTTGATTGGATGTTTTGTGCTCTGCTGATAAAGAGTTATAGACAAAGACATGTTTCTATAAGGTATTTTCTTATTACCAAAACCCATGTTATGATAAAAACAAGACAGGTACTTATGAACTATCTTTGTAGCAGGTTAACTTTCCTGAACATTAGAATATTACAAACTAAGTAGGCAATAATTGTGTATTATTGTCAGAAATATACTATTTGTTGCTAGTTAAAATATGAATTTCCTTAAAAACTAAGATATACTTCCTCATTCTCAAGTATTTCCTTAGCTACATTTGGTAATTTATATTTTGGTCCTTTTGGTTTCTTTTCAACATCTTGGTCCAAGCACTACTGATTAGGAATTGCAATCCGAAACGACTGTCTAATTAAAATTAAAGCTGGTATAATATGTAATGTAATAGCATTTTCGAATTCATTCCATTTACAGCTTCATCAAGGTGACATACGAATATCTGGCTGTTATCAACCTGTGGCAGGAAAAATTGTTTTTAATGTATTAGAGGCTCGTAACTTACCAAGAGTGTCTCTTCTTGGTGCAATAAGTAAGTATTTATGCTTTTCTTTGTCTAGCCGAAATGATTATATCACTTATTGACGACTTCGATGTCGATTGGATGAATATCAAAAATTAAAAATCTAGAGTATTCTTTTTGGTGTATTTATCAAGGATATTGCAAGCCTTATAAGTCCCTCAACAAGTATTATGACCATCATTACAGTATTGATGATAAATATGATGTCTCTGTGTCCAGGATTGCTCGGGATAAATTTTACGTCCTATAGTTCCGTATTCCTTCCACTTAATTTTGATTATACACGTGGCGGCTATATTTAGCTAAACAAAAGATACTTACCCTTCCGGAGCATCCGACCTTAGTTCCCTGGTGGAAGTTCACGTGTCTAACTTGACTTGTCAGTTTGAAAGTTTTAACTTTGTTTCTGGATTGTGATTAGGACATGGATAAGTATGATTGTTTTTAATTACTTACCATATCTGTATATTTTTCGACAATGAATATTCATACAACTTTAATGTGTTATTTGCTGCCATATTAATTTATTTTGATTGCAATATGAATATATGTAATGGATATCTTTATTTTAAATTGACATACTTTTACTAATCTAAAAAGTCAATTCCTCTTCTGTTTTGTCATAACTGATTTACCAATAACAAAAAAGAACAAAATATCAAAAAAATTATGATGAATTATAATAGATTGTTATGACCATCTCAAGAAAATATATGTTAATTACGTTAATGATATATTATTTTGTTTCTAGATCCGTACGTCAAAGTAGAAATGTATGTAAATGGCATCAGGGAGGCTAAACATAAAACGAAAGTACGACAAAATACTCAGGATCCTGTATGGAACCACCCCTGTGTCTTTGAAATCAATAGAGAAAATCCTAAATTACTAGGACATGTTTTTGTGTTTCATATTATACATAAAGATATGATGATGGGAGTTCAAAAAATAGGACAGGTACGTTATGTCGTTGATAAAGTAATAACATTACTGCTTGGGCTTTTGAATCTGTTTAGGGTGTCTATAAACTCCATTTGCATTGGTAATTGCCATGTGCAAAGCACATTTTTCAACAGTTACTTTTCAGTTATTCTTATTAGTTTTAATGACAAACATCTTGTATGAACTTCGATAAAGAACATTTTGGGGATGTCGTTTAAGACTATTTAACATTTTTCATAACTTTCTAATTTCATTGTTTGTTAATAAATATCAATTACAATTGTTAACGCATTTATATGGCATTACATTGAGGTGTTCGTGGTTCTCTGACTACATTCGTAACAACGTTGGGTATTTTTCAAAAACCTCGGTTTTATTTTGAGTTTTTACAAAATACATTTCACAACAAATAGAGATTTATGTTCTTTATTTTGTATTTCATAATTTCTTTTGAATTTTGATACAAAATCATATAAGAATGTATATATATTAAACTCTGTTTTAAGCTTTTATCTAAGTTTATAGTTTATTTATTTAAGGTTGAATTAAGATTGTAAAGTCATGGTATATTTATTTAATTAAGGTGATAGAATGATATTTATTTATTTATTTATTTATTAAGGTTGAATTAGGATGGTACAGCCATGGAGAACAGTTGGATCATTGGTATGACATAATGGAACATCCCCATAGACCAACAGACTATTGGCATCCTGTTATAAAGACCAGTAAGATTACGTCATGACACAAGACAGAACAATAAAGCTTCAAGGCTTCTAGGAAATGTGTTCTTAATGCTGATATTTCACATTGATGTTTTTACCCGACCGCTTCATATTGAAATAATTGTTGGAATATTACCCGTTCCACTATATGCCTAATCTGTTAACTTATCGATACGATTAGTAAATATAATCGTTGAAGCTATTCAAGTGGAATATATCATGTAAAAATATACAATATATGGGTAATTTGTTGCTGAATCGAATAGTGTTTAAAATGTTCACATATACACAATACAAAGTTTCAGTAATGAACTGCGTAAATTAGGCTAACTAAGCTTTCAAAAAACGATGTGTCCTGTGTACCAGTTGTCAAAATTTATTAGGGAGAGAAATAAATCTTATAGGTTAAGTAGTGACTTCAGTCTTTCGGTTTTTGATGATTAATCTTAATTAAAATATGTTTTGTTAACAGCAATATATGTTGAGAATACCATTCCATGCTGCTTCATCACTGGTACGTTGCTAAAAATAAATCAAGTGTTTCTTTTTTTACTATCCTTATCTTTTGGCCTATTCGAAAGTTTTGATGGCAAACTTTGACAGGCAATGTCGGAAATATTGCTTTATATGTAAAGGACCCACGACCAAGATTTTAGTTCACAAACGTTATTTTTTAGACACAAAACGAAAACACAATAATATTTTGTGTGGTCTATGTATTATGCTTTCTTTTACAATTAAATTAGTCTATTACTTTTCATTCTTTTTAATTTGATTTTCGGACATGGATAAAATGCTGGTTTTTGATTTATTGTTTCTTATATTTTGGTAATTGAAAAATGTTATAAAGATTGTTGTTGAATCATTATCATTATATGGAACAATCGGGTCTTTTATTTTCTCCTTCTGTTCGCTTCTTGACTATAAAATTTATTATTTTCTGAATATAGAATAAAGTGTGGATATTTATATAATAATTGCTAAAAGGAGATAAACAAAACATATATGATAAATGACGTCATACCTGTTTTGTGTAGGTTATTAATTATTGTATATAAGGATCATGTGATTCGTTGAGTTGTGATGGCCCTGTTACTTAGTTTTTAGTCCCAAGCAACATTGTTCATGTCGAAATAATGATGTAAGGTATACATCGAGATAGAAAAATAAATAGTCATTTCGTTTTTGTTGATTCGTTAAGTATGCATGAATATATATGAGTAGTTTGCTGGAAATCTTAACTGTTTTGTGTCAGATAATTGAGTGTTATTTGTGATTGTTTCTGATGGTTTATTAGTATAAAAACTGTAGGTGGATTCTCTGACAGGCTTAATTCTTTTTTATTAAGCTTAAATCCTTCAACGAAACTTGCTTTAACGAAACTTTTCTTCGATGACACAGTCTAGGTTAAATCAATATATCTATTGTTTCTTGAAGCTTTCTGACTTGTTTAATAGTGAATAGGGCTTTTGGCATTACCTTTCTAGAAATAGCATCAATAATAAAATCAATTTAAGAATATTTTTAAGAGTGATTGTAAGATGCCATTAGGGATCGTAATTATGATATCACATATAGTTAGAGTCTTGTACAATGTACTTCCACTTTTCATTATCCGTACATAATCTTCAAGAGACGTTTCTTTTTATCAATTACCGGGCTCATAAAAGTAGAGTGTCTATTATTTCGAGTTTATCGATCGTCTATGTTGAGTTGACCTCAATTCCTGTACATCATTACACAAGCCATCTATTTTCTTTTGATTTTTCTTTCCTAATTTTCAGGAGAGCTACTACTTTGATTACTTGAAATCACTTGAAACATCCTTAGCAATTATCTGTATATTACAGTTGATATTCCTGTGATTTTCTTTAAAATCCTTATCTCCATATCCAAAACATCTTTTAAAATTTTAATTATTCACACAATTTTGATTACACACGTGGCGGGTGTAGCTAGCTAAACAGGAGGTGCTTACCCTTCCAGAGCACCCGGCCTCACTTCCCTGGTGAAAGTTTACGTGTCTAACCTAATTTGTCGGTTCCACAGTTTTTACTTTGCTTCTGGATTGTGATTCGGAAATGGATTAGTATGTTTGTTTTTGATTACCATGACAATTTTAATAAGTTTCATTGTAACATATTTACATTAATGATGTTTTTGTTCTGTGAGATTGTAAGTATCTTCAGATACGCGTGACAGTTCAATTAATATTGACATCTGATTATTTCATTCTTTTAATATCTTTTGGTACTAAAATTTATTTTATTTTTTAAAATACTGATTTCTTCACTGTATCTCTTTTCTGTATTCAATGTCTAGTGTTACTGTGAAAAGTTCAAAGGTATGTGCAAATCAGAATCCCAAAAACAAAGTAAAATTTTGAAACTGGCAAATTAACATCTGAACCTGCACTAGGGAAGTGAGGTAGGTGTTTTCAAAAGAGAAAAGACTAGCAACTATTGTTTAACTATCTATTCCGCCACGTGTCAAAATTTAAAAAAATCGAAGCAAATCAGTTTTATTTCCAGTCTTAAAGTAAGCGGTGATCATGGTAATGTTTTTCAATTTATTTTAGCACAAATGCATTTCGTCAAATTTAAATGTGTTAGAACGTGTCTGGAAAACACATAATAAAGTTATATCATTAATTATTCCTTTTATACTCATTTCACTGAGTTTTTAAAATCATTTTTAATCCTTTGCACACTCAGACTAATGAATATATAATGAAGAAATATCGTTTTCATTTAGTTTTAAAGAGAGAAATCTTGCTTTTTATTGATTTTTCAAATAAAAAATAAACTTTTACTTGCGACGAAATAAAGAAAGCAATAGCCCAAACATTTATTTCATTTAAGAAGTGTTATGAACGCGTTTTCACAAATGGATACATTTAATCAATCTTCTTTTCAACAAATCTAAAGCAGTGGGGTTTTAGCCATTCTTTAAAAATTATTGTCATCCTGGGCATTATCAAATATTAAGTTTCATTGATTTTCAATTAAGACATTGTCGAAAGATTTCTTTGAAATATTTGATTTTAATTGATCTATATATTATTTTTAATTTCTGAGTGTTGAAAAGGAATATTTCCAATCAATCATCATATGGTTGTTATTAAATACACTTTAAGTCAACACAGTACATTTTAGATGCATCAAAATAGTGAGTCAACCTTCATAAAGGTTATGTCGTTTAAAACAATCACGAAGAGGAAGCGATTGCCTATTACGTAATAAAACTCACATGTTTTCAAACATTTCCCGTTTCAAACTACGAAGTTTTTTCTTGATGCCGAAACATGTCTGAATAACATTTTTTTTAAATTTCAATTTAAAATTAACATTTTTCTTTTTCATAAAAATGTCGATAGTAGGTGTAAATTGTAACACTGTGCTCTCTTTAAAAAGATTTCATCATTGTGTGAGTGTTTAGCTGACTTTTTACTTGATATCGAAACATATCTGAATAATAGTATACAATGTGAATTCAAAATGAATAATTTTCAGTTTCGTAGCAGATACAAATAGTAGATAGGTGTACATTGTATCACTGTTCTCTCTTTCGAAAAAGGTCCTCACTGTTTGTGTGGGTAGCTGAACTTGTCTATTATTTGTAACAATGAATATTTTTCATCGATGTTTCATAACAGATACCGATAGTAGGTTAAAGTTGTAACACTGCCCCCCACCTTCATAAAAGATGTCCTCAATGTAGGTGAGTGTACCTAGCTAAATGTAAAGGGAGATAATCAATACAAAATACAGTAAGTAACATTGTGTTAACTCGTGTACACTTATTTTTGTATAGTAATGATACTACAATCTTAGATGTACTTGTGATAAAATAAACCTATCCATAACAGTGTACATACATTCATAAATAGACCTGTATCTGTTAATCTATCATAAATGTACATACGTAAAACCACACTGTTGATTTTATGCATTTGTATGTCATCTAGAATAGAATAGTTTTTAACGAATAATGTATGTATTTGTAGCCATATCACAAAAAATAATGCTATAGAAGTTATCATTTCCATTTTTTGTTTGCAAAGGATAATTAGGTCAAACAAAAAAACTGATTTTGTCTTGAATATGAGTCATATACCATTGTTTCAATTGTATCATTAAATACATTTGTAAAAACGGTATATGATAATAGTACCATTTCAGCGAATTTAATGATAATTTTAAAAGACAAACTAACATGCGACACATGTTAATCTACTCGTTCACTGTTGCTAGAAATGCATTACACATTACATTGCATCTGTGTATATCATGTATGTACACTCCAACCTGCCTTAAAGGCCACCTCTATATAATCACCACCTGCTTATAAAGGTCAGTAGAATTGTATCCCAATTGTTCTTTATTCATATTATTTGAACGTGTATATAAAGGCTACCTGACCATAAAGGCCTCTTTTACTGGTTTCCTTGGTGCCATTATAGACAGGTTTGATTGTATTTGAAATGGTAAGACTCTCTTATAAATACTCGTAATTTGTATACTAGAAAGATGGTCTTAAGCTACTACAGTGCAGATCTGTCGAAAGTTTAACACTGGACTAATAACGAGTCAATGCCGAACTGACAATACATCTTGGCCTCTCGTAACTTCTATATCGGTAGCTGCCTCCAATATTGTTGGTTTTTTTTTTTTTTTTTTTTTTTTTGTCACTACTTATCGATATCTCAGTCGCTCGGAGCCGAGATTCGACTCAATTTCATTAGCTCAGTGATAAAACTTTCCATACGTCTGTACTGTGTTTTCAGTTGAGTCCGCTATTTTTCAGCCTTCGTTTTTCATGCACCTTATGTTTGGTCTAAATAATATACATACCAGGTTAGAACAGATGATTTCCTTTCTAATATAGAAATTCAAAGAAAGTTACATCAGTGTTCGTTACAGTGTCATGCCGATAAAAAAGGTTTTGAGTAAATCTCCATCTCAGTTGCATCTTGCAATTTGTAAATGAAACGAGGTATCACCCACTTGTAATTCACTTGTAACCCATTCATAAATCTGTTATATACCATTTTTTTTAAATTATTAATCAATATATCCAAAATGGTATATTGACTGACCAAATTCGAAAAATGGTATATGACAATGGACTCAATCGTGGAAATATTGAAATATTAAATATGTTTTTGTCTTGGATATACTCTGTCAAAGAAATGGCAGCGACGTAAAAGTGCATCATTCATTCATTGCAACGTAAGGTGACATTATCATATTTTTCATTATACCTAACAATTGTAATATAGTGTTGTACCCATGCAACCGTAAAGTCCCAATTAAAATAAATAATACAGAACAGACCTGTGGCAAGTTTAACACTAAGCTAACGAATTGGTACCGAATCCGCGGCTCATTTTGGTCTTTCGTTATCTATATCCCAGCAGTTGTGTTCTATCACTCTGTAATTTATGTCAATAGTAAGCCACCATACTGACTTACTTTACTTATTTCCGTCTCTCCTTGTGGAGAATTGGGCCAGATATCTTTCTCCTCCCAAGAAATTCTGTTGGCAGCTATTTTAGTAGCTTCACTCCATGTCCCAAGTCCAAGATCCGATCTTTCCCTTTCAACAGTCCTGCGCCAGGTCTCCTTCGGCCGCCCTCTTATCTCCTTCGGCTTTATTCATGTCCGGCGTAGCACATGTTTTTCAAGCTTTTAGATATGAAAATCAAAAAAAAATTCTATCATGCCATATACCGGTGTGAATATGCATTTTGTCGTAATAAATGAGCACCAAGGTACATACCATCTCAGTAGCTGAATAGCATAAACAGTAGCTATTCACATCTTAACCACTTGGCACACAAGCGATGGTGCCTTTTCGTTAGCTCAGTGTTAAACTTTTGACAGAGCTGTAGTGTATATTGAAATGTCTAATAATTGCTGGATTGTAAGTCTGAAAAATATGTCATGGTGGAAATCATTTAACATATGTGTTGTTACAATGCGATATATGTATGCTGAAATTACAGGCAAACAACATTAACCTGTCCGCTTGACCTTTCATTCAAATATTTATGATGGACGAGTATATTTATGTATAGGGAACCAAGTGATAAACACCATTACTATTTTAAGAGTAAACATCTGTAGTGTCTATGTATCGACTGCGAATATATGTTGTGTGGATCCTCAAATATAAATATTCTCAATAAAAGGTCAATCGGACCGGTCAATGTTGTTTTCCTATATCCTTTATTTTATTCCATTGTTATTGTTGTTTATAAAGAGTTTATTTATGTCTACAAATCATTATATCATATATATATGTATATACATAAAGTTAAATTTACCGAGGATTATGTATATCAGTGTGAGTGTGCGAGATGGTGTAGTTTGAGAGGGATATGAGTGACCCTAGCAATGAAATATATTTGAATAATTGTAAATTACGTGCGACAGGAAATAATAAATTTTATCATTAGTACAAAACTGAAGTGTTTGTTGTTAAAATCCTAAACATAACCATGCCGATCAATGCTGAAACCACAATCCCAAAAAGCAAAATCTTTGAAAACTGGCAAATTAATTATGGCCAGGCACTCCAGGGACAAACATGTCAATACATATCCAAAGCACACTGAAAACTTTGAAAACTAACAGATTAAGTAAAGCACGTAAACTGTAAACAAGAAAGTGAGACCGGGAGCTCCGGAAGGGTTAGCATTTCCTGTATAGCTAGCCTCATCAACCACGTGTGAAATCAAGGTTTAGATTGACAGGAACTTGGAACTATTGGACATCACATATATCCAGAAGAATTTTGGATACAGAGACATCAACAAAAGTGTAATGACAATTTGTTTAAATCCTTAATCCAGTTGTCTTAAGTGCATTGAACATTCCATAGTGGGCAACCAGATAAGCATCTTCAACAAGGATGTCGAGCAATCCCACGCCAATAACTACCATAAAAAATCAACTGATCAAGTTTCACTTCAGTCGGAACTACGGTTTTCTTGTAAATGCACGGAAACCATGAATTGGGTGAAAAAGTCTATTTTTAGTAACGGCGGTCATCTTGGATGCAGGATTACGCTGTCGAGCAATCCCACACCACCCACTATCATAACAAATCAACTGACCAAGTTTCAGCTCAATCGGATGTATGGTTTTCTTTTAAATGAACGGAAACCAGTTGGGACTGACCCACGCACACACATACAGACAAGCGGTATTACTATACCCCCCTCACCACTGGTGGCGGGGGGATAATAAAAGAGGAGATTGTAAGCAATTACTTTATTATTTTTAGCCGTTGTTCTGGTCCGCGTTCTCCTCGGGTAATAAATACACTGAAGGTGTCAAACGAGGCTTTACATACCAGGCTGTTCAAATCTTTATTCATACAATATAATGTAGTATATTGAAAATTTGATAATGATGGCTAGATGAAAATTTTCAATAAAACCGCGGATATATTTACTGTTGTTCAGGCTAATTAAACCGCAGTTTGTTAGTTGTTTGGTTCACATTTTAGCTATGTTTTTGATTCATATAACCAATACGCACTAGACAATAGATACAACGAATAAAGCTTTACATCCAAGTCAGTCTTTTTTCTTAATAAATGGCGTATGTGGAATGAATAAAATAGCCTTTCTATAAGTAAATAGTGGTTATCATTTTTGCCCTTACTCATCTATTCGGAGAAGATTTGACTTCTTGTAATCTTGCATAGTATGTTTCAATTGGTTTTAGTTGTAATTGTCTTTTGTAGCAGTCAAAGATGGCTTATTCTACAGAGGTGTCTAGCGTGCGAAAAGTGTCATCCGAAAGACTACTTTATTTTTAGTTTTGAGTTTTTAAGCTCTAGTATAGGCGCGAAATCAAAATCATTTTTAAAAATTCCTAAGTCCCGATTGAGGTTCGAACGCGCAACTTTTGACTTCAAAAGCTAATTTTTAACTTTCCCAAATTTCCAAAATTATAACTTTTTCTCCACATCAGACTTTTTTGCAAACTCGCAAAGATTGTATTTTAAAATTATTTTTCAGAAAAAGTTATGTAAAAGTTGGTACTCCAAAGAGAGGTAAACCCCGCCAATTTTCATATTTAAATGAATAAAGATAGACTTGCAAAGAAAAACTGTTAATAAAATACATCTTTGAATGAACCAAAATATGAAAAATTAAAATATAATAATATAAAATTTTTAACTTAAATACAACATTTCCACATTTATTTTTCAAAAATGTCTATTTCAGACGATATCTCACTAAGTTCGCATATAGAAAACGCAATTTGTTTTGTGCCAAATTCAATTTACTTACAATTTAAGTTTACTCGGTCGGCAATGAAAACGTTTTCTAGAATATTAATGTAAAATTATAAAATCCCGAAAAAGGGGTAGATCTGCCAGAAAAGGCCTTCAATTTAATCGACCATATACGATGCGAGATTTCAGACGCTACGATTGCTAAAAAAATACACGAGATTGTCATCACGTGTTGTGGTGTATAGTCCGCATACGGGTACCTTCGATAGAGAGTGTATTGTGACGGCATTGGTTACATTGCATAGTTACACTCAATTAGCGTAACACAGCGATCATCGTCGAAAGATTTCTGCGTAAAATTTTCTTTTCTGAAGTTAACAGACAAAGAAAAACCAAAAAAAGTAAGAAAATTAGTTTTAATTTTATATTAAGACGTTAGAAATATTTTTTGTTTAAGTTGATAAATATATTTAATGAAGAAAACCAGTAAACTAATGGTAGAAATTATGTCCCATGGAAATACCAGTATGAACATAGTGGATACATATTGCTTTACGCCCCAGTCAAGATTCTGAATTACTGTAGAACAACCTTTATTGTCTCACTGTAGACCCAAAGTGCAAATCGCGAGATAGTGCCTTATTGAATTGGTTTGGGGTTGGCATTTGACAATAAAGCTTGTTTTACATTATGTTGTACAGTGGTTCTGGAGACGGGTTTAAATAAGCTGCGCTTGTTTCTGAATCCAGTTTAAAGTTTGTTTTGTGTGTTATATTTGCATTTAACGATGAATAAATATTGTTTAAACTAAAGATATAGAGGCTGACAGTACCCGGAGAAACCAGACCCTCGGCGAGCAAATTTACAAACTTTCTCGCACCAAGATCTGCTCGAGTGGGGTTCGAATTAAAAAACTAAGTTGTATACCGCAAGTCTGCTCTTTTCACCCTCGGCAATCAAGGCCACACTGCGGAAAATATATGGTCGTGGAATAAAGCAATGGTATTTTACACGGGTGACGATCAATAGTTCATCAGATTTTTTAAGAGAGGCGAGCAAGCAAATCAAAATAAAACGAAATGTATTTTACCCCCAAAAATTTGAACCTGGATAAAACAAAAATTGAAAAAGAGTTATTGCATGACAAGGCAAAAATGTACATCTATAACTCACAAAAGCCTAGAATATGCTTTTCTGGCAATTCCTATTAAATATCGCAGTTGAGATGATGGAAATTGCCGAAACAAGAAAAACACTAGCATAGTAAATTACTTCGTCGTCCCGAACTGGACTGTTCCTGTTTTATACAATGGACAAATGAACTAAAACTTGTCATGCAGGGTTTTTTTGTTTTTTGCACAGGCGGAAAACCATTTGAAATCGGATTTCTTTTTATCTTAATTCTGAATTTTACAGATGTGTCAACCCGGCGAACTATAAATTAAATTGACATGGTCTTAGTTATATATGATAGCGCGTGTACTTAAAATAATATAAAACCTTCGAATATGTTTATGTGCATTAAGTTTTCTTGCCGAAGGACAATATTCAACTCCCCCGTAATTTCTGATAATACTTCGACATTATTTTGATCATGTTGCGATCTCCTTTCAACAGGAGTGCAACTCGCCCTTTGGCAAGAAACTTTGGCAGTATGCTATATATTCATCATATCTTAAGATAAATTATTTACCTTCGAAGAGAGAGAGAGAGAGAGAGAGAGAGAGAGAGAGAGAGAGGTGATAGTAACCAGGGACGCCGCAGTCAAGATTCATTCACTTACATTGTGCGGAAAGTTCTGGGTTATTGGAGGAAACCGGAGTACTCGGGGAAACCAACCGAATTTTGGCAAGCGAGCTGATCATACTAGGATCTGTCCAAAGGAAATTCGAGCCGGACCTTACCTAGGCGGGAAGAGGCACTGTGATTTTATACCACCAATTACCACAGTGTATGAACGGAATTGTACGCAAAAAGGTAGCTACTGTTCGGCGAAGCGAGAGACAATTAGGTCAACGAGTAAATTGTTTCTTATTTTCTTGTTGCGTAAATAACAACTCGAAATCAAATACGGTAAATAAGCAGTTGTTCTCTATCTTCTTCTTGGGCGTAATTGTATGATTTAGAATCTCAAAATAAATTAAATATTCCATTAAGAACAGTCATGAACACGTATTTGAGTAACGCTGGACCTATTTAAAATGTAGATTTATGCTCATTTAATCGAAAATATCCAAGAATTTTAAAATACATGATGAAAACAAACTTTTTTTTTCAATCAGTCTATATAGTTACAAAATCTACTTTGGCACAGAAACATTCAAAATATTGATTCAAACGACATGACTGACAAGATGTTACTGTACCGGTAGTTTATATTTTGTCTGTACCGGTAGTGAGTTTCTAGTAACAGAAACACTGTACCGGTAGTTTTTATTGTGATACTTTAACTTCAGTCTCTCTGGGATACTGGGGAAATTTCTCTTTTTCCAGTCAGTGATTTTAGGTACTTTTATGCTTATTATGCTACCGTATGATTTTATCTAAATAGTTGTATAAGTATTATGGTAATACAGCCACCACTTCCTTTTAAACATAACCCCTGTGGTAGCTTAGTTGGTAATCCAGCAGCGTTTCTTTCCTTTTTCGTTGTTCTCCTCCAGGTGGACTTAGGTCTTCCCTTTTTCCCTCTGGCTGCCACCCTAGTGTTGTCTTTCAGTCATTTGTTCCCTCTTTCCTTGGTATGTGTCTGAATCAGTTCCACTTTCTTCTCCTGATCTCATAGCTTATGTTGTTAAGTCTGGCTATTTTCAATATTTTTTTCATTAGTTATTTTCTGTTGCCATCTTATTCTTAGTATCCTTCTGAGGCAATATCATGGCCGTAACTAGGGCTTGGTTGTATGTGAGGCAGAAATTTGATGCGCTGAAGGCGCATATACGCGCCATAGGCACGTTTCTCTAGGGGGGTCCGGGGGCATGCCCCCCCCCCCCCCTGAAAATTTTTAAAACTTTAAGCCAAATTCCTGCATTTTCCTGGCATTTCAAAGGCTAAAAGATGTTTACTCAATTCATGTATTTTGATATCAAATTGGGTTGTAACTGAAAATAAAATATTTGATAGCCCTAAAGTCATAGAAGCCCGGTATAAAAAAAGAAAGAAGGGAATGATCTGAAAAAATAGATCAAGTTGATAAAGCTTCAAGTCTAATGCCAAAGTTTGAGCTAGCATCTCCGGATGTATTGGATATGTTCATCTAGTCAGTTGTGGTGAAATTCTTCAATGAGGCACCGAAGTGCCGCCTACCAAGAGTGACTTAACGTCCTCTATAAAAATAAATTCTGTGAATGGTGTAGTTAAACATCATGTGTTGCATTTAAATCTTCCCTTATGACTTTTTTACATACATAAAGAAGAAATGGGTTTTTTTCAAAGTTTTAGAATATGTAGATTAAAAAAAAGCTGAGTTACTTGTTAGTGACAGATATAATGACGACTGAAGATTTTCATCTAATAACTACATGACACTAAATCGGACATACTGATCGAGTCGACTAATCTATTCATCAATGTCAATTGTAAGCAAGTGGGATTTTTCTAATTCCAGTACTGTCCCACTTCTTAAGGACTTTTTCAGGACAAACGATTCCAATAACATCATCACGATGAATATGTAACAGTGACAGGCTACAGAACCGAGTTCCAGTCATTGTTGATCTATTCCACACTTTCAGTCGTCTCATGGCAGAGAATGATCTCTCGCATGAGCATGAACCTGCAGGGATAGTGAGTAAAAGTTTGACTATAATGTGAATATTCGGATACAATGTCTTGTCTGCTAATGGCATGGTATCTAGCAGAGATTTTGCATCTAAATTGCCGTTTCTGCATCTAGTTAACCACCTATCAATCTCTTGAGGAAAGTTGTCGGAATATGGCAAATCCGCACCATAGTTAAGTTAGTTAAAGTCTGTCCCGAGCCATTAGGCCCATCAGGCCGGAGCTTATCCCGGTTTCGGTGGCGTTAAGCGACTGAGAGTACAAGACTCTCCCCTGAATGGGACGCCGGTCCATCGCAGGGTTAACCCCCAGCATTTTGCTGGTACTCATTTATTTTTCAGCTGAGTGAACTGGAACAACGTGAAATTAAGTGTCTTGCTCGTGGACACAACACATCGCCCGGTCCAGGGATCGAACCCACGACCTTCGAATCATGAGTCCAACGCCTTAACCACTAGGCCACGCGCTTCCACAAATCCGCACCATAGATGTCTCTTATACTATCGACTATCTCTGGGGTAATCTTGTCAATGTTACATGGGATCAAATACGACCCATAAAACAACGGTTTTATTTCCTCTGGGAAACGAGAATTTATATGGGCAAGTTTTTTTTATTGTTATTGTCTGTTTCCCATAAAATTTTAAATCGGTTAAAAAAAAATAAAAAATAAAAATCGGCAGAATTCTAGGTGAGGCAACTGCCTCACTTGCCTCAATGGTAGTTACGGCCATGAATATGTTTGGAAGCCATTTGTAAGAAGTGTTCATCTTTCTTCGTTCTTTTCCACGTTTTACTTTCATAAAACAATACTGGTCCTACTAAGGTCTTAAATAGTTGCATCTTTGTATTTTTTCCAATATTTTTGGTGTTCCAAATCCTTCTAAGTCTATTTCTTTGAATTTAATTTAAGCCCTATCCTTGATGCCTCTTCAGTCATTTTTCTAGTCTTATCATTCAGGTCTTAGAATTTGGAGGATATAAGTGCTATATATTCCGCAAACCCAAGACCTAACAATAATGTTGTAAAGTCACTTCTTATTTCTCTTCATTTCTCTTCTCACTCCATTTGTTGTTTTCTTTATCATCCAATCTATAACTATTAGAAAGAACCCCTGACATTACACATCCCTGTTTTACACCATTTTTAATAGCGAACCACTCTGATGTTTCATTTTCTTCAATGACAGCACATTCGAATCACTCATACATCCCTCTTATGGCATTAGAGATTTTGGTTGGAATCCCATAGCTCTTCGTTATCGTCCAAAGGCTCTTCCTGTGCACCAAGTTGAATGCCTTTTTAAAGTCCACAAAGTATGTGTATATTGCACTTCTGAATTCATTTGCTTGTTCCAGTATTTTTTTCAGGATGCTCTGTTGTTACTCTCCCTGGTCTAAATCCTGCATGTTCCTTCCTGAGTCTCTTGTCCACTCCTGTCTTAATCCTTGCAATGACCATACAGCTAAATTCCTTGCTAATGACTGATAGTAAATACACTAGCAAATCTCACGCACATAGATTAATTCTCAGAGGGTAATAATCTTGTTCTCGTCGCGAATAGTAGCTTACGTTTAATAATATTTCTATATTATAGCTATCAGTTCTTGCATTATGGAAATTTGAGTAATAAATTGCCAAAAACATGCTACAGTATACGATATATTTTAATGCAATTGCAAAATGTACTATAATTAAGGGGCTATTGGTCTTTAATACTGTCATAGCATATTTTGCTTCAATAGAAAAGCATGATTTATAATTTATAATTGAATTACAAAAATTTCTAGTATCAAACTAAAAATTCCATCTAACTCGCATGGATGGCGTGGAAGAGCAAAGTAGCTACCGGCACAGAAACAATACAAATGTTGAAAACTACCGGTACAGTTCTAACTTTCGACCACGGAAGGAAAACTTGCTTTTTCAGTGTAAATACGAGTTTTGTAACATTCTGTACATGAGTTAGGGAATCTAAGAATTTTTTCTACATATAGGTACTGATAATGGAACATACAATGTGAAATAATACGTATTTTACATCATTTAACTAGAAGTGAGAAGCCCACGGCTCGACGTTTGATGATGTTCATCATCATATTTATTATATAAGTTGACACTTTTCTGAGAGCATATGGCTACCACTAAAGCTTTATAAAGTGAAGATGGATTAAATAAAAGGGATAAACTAAATCCATTAAAATTGAGCCAGAAAATTAGATAATCAACAACCTCGTGTCTCCCGATACACCTTCTTCTCGCTTCGACGAACAGTAGCTACCTTTTTGCGTACAGTTCCGTTCATACACTGTGATTACAAAATTTCTCGCCACTTGCAAAAAGAAATCGCAAGATCAATGTGTACAACGATCTAAACTGTTCATTATCATAGAATTTTAATGGTCACTGTATCTTTCAAAACTAGACAGGAAGTTGCATGGAAATATACTTTTGTTCAAATGTAAAAATAAATTATGTTTTATCACCTCAGCCGTAAAAATTAAGTACGGATTATACCAAGAACCCGTTTTGAAATAATAATTCATAAAACAATACCGACTTTTAGGGTTCATTCTCAAATCCGGGAGAAAACGCCTTACTTAGTCATTTAGTTAAGTATGCATGGTATATTGAATTCATCATTCCCAATTGTGAATTAAAATACGTAAAAATTACGAAAAAAAGAAAGAAAGAAGGAACTACATGATCAGCTTTATGTAGTACAAAGCTTTCGGAAAGTAAGGATCTATAAAATGGAATTCTGAACAGATCTACCACTTTAAGCAAATTAAATCAAATGGTTATCATCTGACGTTTAACTGGAGATGTCAGTCCTTTTCAGTTTGAATCCTAAATGTTGAGTGGTATAGGGTTTTACGTCCCAGTCAAGAATATTTCACTTATATCAAGACTTCAGCAATTCTATGTGTACAGAAATTTATACCTGTGCAGTGCGCTTATGGCATATGCAGTGAGGGTTCTTTATCATGCCGCACCTACTGTGACACGGGGCCTTGATTTTTAAGGTCTCATTCGAAAGACCCGTGACTTTCACTTCTTATTGCTGAGCGTTTAGCTATTCTAAAATTTTGTTGTATGGTTCTAAGCCTACAATGTGGTAAATAGGAAGAAAGATCATATAAATAAACAACAAGACGAAAACGAAAAAAAAATCATTTTCCGGAAACTGTATTGTCAACATAAAATTAAGAATTTATATTAAATTAAATACAATTGACTGTGGCCATGTCAGAAAGTGCAATGGTCAAATAAAGCCAACAGAGACAACAATGATGGACGTTTTATACATCATTCTTTAGCGGGATAGGCTATGTAGAAAAGAATGGTATATGTTGTGTTTTTGAATTCCCAAGCATTACGTAAAAAACAAAGAAAACCCAAGGGGGTCAACGTTTTGGATAGCGTGAAGATGGATACCTTGTGCTATGTATAGAGAGCTATATTTTTTAATATCAGAAATAAGTGCCTGTGTGTTATACTATAAAAAAACTCAAGAAATATTAAATTTAATAAAATGCCTATAAATCAGCGTGCCGTCACGCATGTCAGAAATGGATTCAGATATTAAAATTATGTATTTCAAACCGCGGAGAATACGTAATAGTCATTTTACTATTTGAGACGAATGGTTTTGAGATTTTGCTCCATACACATTAAATATCGACCAATCCTTGTGTTTGGAGTCGGGTTGAAGTTGTCACGTTTGCTAGTGTTATTTAACACTTTAATCCTAATTCAACCCCCCTATTGTGTGGTTTTTAAGTGCATGGCAGCGTGCCTCACCGCCTAGGTCCGAATTCCACTCGGCATGATCCTATAAAGTAAACGCTTGCTAAAATTTTTTCGTGGACTCCGGTTTCCTTCACTATCTAAGAACTTACCTTCTCGATAAAAGTAAAACATTATTTGTCAACTTCATTCCACTCAATGTGTGATCTATGAAAAACTGAAAGTTGGAAAAATCTTATTCCGTCTGTTTTCAAGCGACATCGTCTAAAGGATTTTGTACCTGGATCCATTATGACATTTTTACATGACGTCATACTGATTGTCCTTGTCACATGACTTACCACTTTTACATACGGGTTTTAATACATTGTGACGTCATTTGTGCCATTGGTAACATTCCCTAGCGATTTGGCGACTGTAGCAGTAATTTACATTTCAGTTTCCGCGATTGAGTAACTTTGTTTTGCTGTATTGTAATAAGGTGAGGAAATTTGAATTTTGTTAAATTCTCAAGTTAAAACAAGAACATAGCCTTATTGTGTTGCAAACCGATTACAATGGCATTCCCACTGAACACATATCAGTGATGTAATTCTGCATTCTTCTGTCTTATTTTACATTGATTTGTTTGATTATTCCGATCAATTACTGAAAAGTTTTAATCGGAGTGTAGCTATAAAAAAAATCTGATCTAAAAGTCTATCTGTTGAGTGTAAAATTTTTGACACGATTTAAATGTTGTAAAAACACTAGTTAGCGATTTATTCCAAAATGTTTAATCGAAAATCTATTTTTTCAGTCACAATGATTTTCACAATTGGAATTGGTCTTCAATATCTGATTAATCAATATAATGCTTACAAAAATGAAAAGGAAGAAAGACAGAAGCAAGAGAGAGAAGCAAGATTGAAAATTGGTGAGAAAAAAACATATCATGATGTTTGCCTGTTCTCAAAAATTAAACAAATGGTTGGAACAAGCTTATTGTTCAATATTTTGCTTTCTGATTCAGAATATATTATTCCTTGATAATTAGAATAAATAATATGATAAATGACGGAACAACGATAAAGATTTTCAGAAGAGGATTGGGCCAGGTTCCTTTTGTGTATATAATGCCCTATAGGTGGAATACTTAACGATTCCTTCCCCAAGTTAGTTCGGACCCAGGCGATTCCACCCGGAAATCACGACGGTTTGCTTTCAAAATTGAGACTATTCGCCGCAAATCTTAAACGATTTACCCCTTCTATTTCATTTTCAGATTTACTGAGTAGCAGTTATTAATTTGGTAACCCCTTCCTATATACATTGTAATACATTGGGTACGGGGATACATATCTGGAGAAGAAAAAGTCTGCGTTTTTACACGTCGTAAAAACTTGCATTACAAATGTCTTTTTTACTTTTGATTGCTACTCTTTACTGAATATTTCAGAGAAAGAGATGGAATTGGCCAAAAAGAACAACAACAATCAGAGAGCATCTACTAGTGGCTCTACTGGTGAAACAAACACAGCTGAAAAACAGGTAAATGTTCTCCAATGAAACAAAGCATACTGATACTAATCAAAAACAAACATACTAACCCATGTCGAAATCACAATAAAAAAAAACAAAGTAAAAATTTTGAAATTTGCGAATTAAGTAAAAAAAAAAACTAGACTTCCACCAGAGAAGAGAGGTCGGATTTTATTATTTGTTACAGTAACAGAATTCTCCCTGATAACAACATCAGTAATTGGTAAGAGCTGTTAGCCGGTGCTTTAGTTACATCCGCCACCGAAGCCTCATTTTCGATCGATCTTAACAAATCCAGTTTAAGAATAAACCCAGGTTTAGAATAAGTTAAATGACAAGGTCACACAGAAAAAAAATTGCATTTTGCAAAGCATCCCATGTCTCGTCTTATTCCTGTATTTCTTTCTAAATTTTAATAATGTATTTCAGCATACGATTATATATCTTTATTTATATAGAGAAAAGGTCAGTACAAGTCAATGCTACCATTTATATCTTAGAAAGTTTGCATCGTATGATTAAGTTGCGCTATGTAATCTACATTTATTGGATGTCTTTGAAACTTGAAGCAGACAGCTGTTGTTTTAATGCCTTCAAAAATGGAATTATATTAATAAGACTGAAACTTAACACTCTTTATGTCGTCATTCTAGAGGTGGGCTTATAATTATTTGTCAAGTGTCCTTGAGTATTTTACAATCTGACTTAAATACTGTTTGCAATGTCTGTATTATTATAATCAGTAATCAATTCAAAGTATGCTTATCCCCGGGGGGGGGGGGGGGGGGGGGGGGGGCACTGACTTTCAATTAAAGAATGAGGTGGAGGTTGATTAGGTATCCCCATGAAACCATGAAATACATTTACTTATCCGCATGTCAATCCATTTCAAAAACCTTTTTAACAAATGGCCTCAATGATTATGTATTATGTTGTTGTTGCTGTTGCTGCTGCTGCTGCTTATGCTACTGCCGTACTTGTTGTTGATGATGTTGCATTTGTAGCTGCCGTTGTTATTTTTGTTGTTGCTGCTGTTGTTGTTGCTTCTGTGTTTTTAGCTCACCTGAGCCAAAGGCTCAAGTGAGCTTTTCTGATCACAATTTGTCCGTTGTCTGTCGTCGTCGTCGTCGTCGTCGTCGTCGTCGTCGTTGTCGTCGTAAACTTTTCACATTTTCATCTTCTTCTCACGAACCACTGGGCAGATTTCAACGAGACTTGGTCAGAAGCATGTCTGGGTCGGTGCAATTCAGATTTGTTCGTGGCATTGCCATGGCTACCATAACTAGGTCAAGGTGACCTAGGGGTGCAAAAATCTTAAAAAATCTTCTTCTCCGAAAGTATTGATTGGAGAAAAAATCTGATGTGATATTTGGCTTCTCTAGGGTCTTAAGCCTGTAGTTTGTTCATTTCGTGAAATTCGGTCGAAAAATGGGTTACGCGTTTTTGCGTTTAATTTTGAAAAAATCGTAAAATAGCTTCAAATTGTTATAACTTGACTACTTGACCAGATAATGACATGGGGTTTTCAGTTTTGACATCTTCTTGTTAGTATCTTCAAAATGAGGTCAAGGTCAATTGTGAAGGTCGTGACCTAATTTTTTTTACCTCTGATTATACTTATTATCTCTAAAACTATAAACTTTTTGTATAGTCATGTATATTAAAATGTTGTAGGTATTGATACAACGACCATTTTGATGTATAGAAAAAGGTCATGGGTTCAAAGGTCAAGGTCACAGATGCGAAACAATTCCGAAATGGTTAATTATCTCGAAAACTATAAACTTTTTATATAGGCATTTATATTAGAATGTTGTAGATATTGTTACAACGGTCATTTTGATGTATAAAAAGGTCATGGGTTCAAAGGTCAAGGTCACGGATGCGAAACAATACCGAAATGGTTAATTATCTCGAAAACTATAAACTTTTTGTATAGGCATTTATATTAGAATGTTGTTGATATTGATACAACGATCATTTTGATGTATAGAAAAAGGTCATGGGTTCAAAGGTCAAGGTCACAGATGCGAAACAATACCAAAATGGTTAATTATCTCGAAAACTATAAACTTTTTGTATAGGCATGTATATTAGAATGTTGTAGGTATTGATACAGCAATCATTTTGATGTATAGAAAAAGGTCATGGGTTCAAAGGTCAAGGTCACAGATGCGAAACAATACCGAAATGGTTAATTATCTCGAAAACTATAACTTTTTGTATAGGCATTTATATTAGAATGTTGTTGATATTGATACAACGATCATTTTGATGTATAGAAAAAGGTCATGGGTTCAAAGGTCAAGGTCACAGATGCGAAACAATACCAAAATGGTTAATTATCTCGAAAACTATAAACTTTTTGTATAGGCATGTATATTAGAATGTTGTAGGTATTGATACAGCAATCATTTTGATGTATAGAAAAAGGTCATGGGTTCAAAGGTCAAGGTCACAGATGCGAAACAATACCGAAATGGTTAATTATCTCGAAAACTATAACTTTTTGTATAGGCATGTATATTAGAATGTTGTAGGTATTGATACGACGATCATTTTGATGTATAGAAAAAGGTCGTGGGTTCAAAGGTCAAGGTCACAGATGCAAATCAATACTGAAATGGTTAATTATCTCGAAAACTATAACTTTTTGTATAGGCATGTATATTAGAATGTTGTAGGTATTAGAAAAAGGTCATGAGTTCAAAGGTCAAGGTCACAGATGCGAAACAATACCGAAAATGTTAATTATCTCGAAAACTATAAATTTTTTGTATAGGCATGTATATTAGAATGTTGTAGGTATTGATACAACAATCATTTTGATGTATAGAAAAAGGTCATGGGTTCAAAGGTCAAGGTCACAGATGCGAAACGACACCAAAATGGTTAATTATCTCGAAAACTATAAACTTTTTGTATAGGCATGTATATTAGAATGTTGTAGGTATTGATACAACGATCATTTTGATGTAAAGAAAAAGGTCATGGGTTCAAAAGTCAAGGTCACAGATGCGAAAACAATACCGAAATGGTTAATTATCTCGAAAACTATTAACTTTTTGTATAAGGATGTATATTAGAATGTTGTAGGTATCGATAAAACAATCATTTTGATGTATAGAAAAGGTCATGGGTTTAAAGGTCAAGGTCACAGATGTAAAACAATACTGAAATGGTTAATTATCTTGAAAACTATAAACGTTTTGTATAGGCATGTATATTAGAATGTTGTAGGTATTGATACAATGATCATTTTGATGTAAAGAAAAAATGGGGTCATTGGGGTTTAGTATTTACGTTGTCTTTAAATCTATCAGCTAGCCATTAGTTATCAGGTGAGCGTATAAGGCCCATGGGCCTCTTGTTGTCATTGCTGCTGCTGCTGTTGTAATTTTTTCTGTTGTAAATGTTGCTGCTGATGCTGTTTTTGTCGTTATTGCGGTTGTTGTTGCTGCTGCTGTTTTTGTGTCACATATTCTTGGTGGTTCTAGATATTGATGACTTTTTCATTTAAACTTTGACGTTCTCATTTCCTGATTATTTAATACAAGATTATATTTATTTCAATATAGCCATCTGCCGGAACCAGCAATGGAAGGTCTGGAGAAAACAAACAAACCTACTGTGGTTTTAAGAAAGGCTTTCTCTTGTAAAGTAAGTGTCACGGATTATATGAAAACCTACAGATTTAAATCATTTGCGCTAAGAGAATGATCTGAATATCTCTTAAAGGTTATCCAACTGCATTGCCGTAATGATTTAAATGACATTTTACACACACACTCTCTCTCTCTCTCTCTCTCTCTCTCTCTCTCTCTCTCTCTCTCTCTCTCTCATTTAATAATCTTTTTAAAAATCCTCACACTATCTTATATCCTTGAGCTATAAATTACAATGTTTTATAGAATTCAGACGTACACAACATCTTAAATTAATTTTAAATAATAAAAATGGATTTCTATCGACTTTAAAAAATCAGTCAATAAAAAACTTGTACTGTTTTATTTTAAAAAAATCAAGTACTTTGTATTTTCTCTTACAGATGGATTGCGTTGATTATTGGTCCAGGAACAACATCGGACTTGTGATACTTTATATTATTGTTCAATGTTTATATTTTTAACTTGTTTGTTAATGTTACAAGACATCAAATTATGTATGTATGAATACCTTCCTTATAGCATGTATACCATGAGTATCTAGATTGTTTTTACGTGTTACCTCGAATGAAGTAAAGCTTTCAAAATTAAGAGATTTTTTCACATGCAAATTTTAAATTCTAAAAAACTCTCTCTCTCTCTCTCTCTCTCTCTCTCTCTCTCTCTCTCTCTCCAGTACACATATATGTGTATTCAACATCTTTTCAAAATCGTTTTACACATTCTTATCAAGGATTAATTCATTTATGGTGCATACCAGTATTTAGTTTTATCTTAATCTGAGGAATTAGTTTTTAATTAGCTTGAAAAAAATTTCAAAATTTTACATACACATATTCGTTTTTGTCGAATAGCGTATTTATTGGCTCGAAAAATAATGGAAAAAATATTTACATATTTGCAATTTTATTACAGATATATTTTAGGAAATCATTGACAATTACAAGCTCATTATTCAAACATGTTTTCTAAGTAAAAATATGTGCGAGTGCTTGCATACTTTGTTAATATAAGTCATGTAATCATATATCGTGCAATTTCATAGCTTTTGCGAGTTTCAAACATTTATTCATTCATTTGTACCAACCCACCTTGTCTTTAAATCAAGAACACAAAAATCAGGTTCTTATTACATATATCGAAAAAATACAGTATTTTATCCTTACTTGATCTAATTAATATATTTTCCTTTCTGATATTAAGTGTATAACTTTTTCATTTTTTGAGAATTTAGAGCCATTGGTTGGTCTTCGAGAAGAATAATGAGATTAGGCATTTTTATTCTATTTTTTTTGTCAAAAATGTAAATAATATGGTCACATATATTTATTATGTGTTAGGTCATTTTTTAACCGCCTTATCAATTTTAAAGCTATTTTATAGAGTAATAATTATAAAAAATAACATCACAATATTCGGTATAATTCACATGTGTGTATATATTATGACATTTGATTAATTCTTTTGAATTTTCAAGAGAGGTTTAGGTCAAATTAGTCAAGTCACCACCAGTAGTTATTAATGATGGCATTTGTCACCTGACATCCAATTTTATTTTATTTATTTTATTTTATTTTATTTTATTTTATTTTGTCTTATTTTATTTTATTTTATTTTATTTTATTTTATTTTATTTATTTATTTATTTTTATTTTTATTTTTGGTGCTTGATAAAAGAAATTTTTAACTTATACCCATTTTGTTACAGTAAAACCTGCCATAACGTCTGTCTCAACATAAAAACAATCTGTCCGTAACTTAAGACAAGTATTTAACAGTCCTTTTCATTTCATATTTCAACCAAAAAGAATCTCTGTTAAAAAACCACCTGACCATTAAGACCCTTTTTACATATTTTTAGACAAAAGAACATCTATATAAAGATCACCTGTCCAGCAATGTTTTAAGGCCCCACCTTTTTTTATACTTATACTTCAACCAAAATCAAACCTTTATATATAGACCACCTGTATATAAAGTACATGTTACTAAGGTTCCATCGGTGGCAATTATACAAACGTTTCACTGTGCTTCAGAAAAATAGTCATAAACTCATAGTATATTATGTATGATATATATATACAACAACAGAGTTCAAACTAACCGCTTATATAATTAGATCACCTGTGTATAACAACCAGATTTTTTTTAATTACAGACCAAGATTTATCATATAAAGTTTTAGTAATTTTGCGGCTCAAATATACCGGTTCCACGCACCTTTCTTATTTCTATAATATTTGAAAAAATTTGAGGACCAGCAAATCAAAATCAAAATCCTAAAACAATTTGTCTCGTTGATTCTGTATTTTTTTCTTTTATGATCACGAATGAAAGTTTTTTCTAAGATGAAAACACTGTTGCCTATCAAATCATTCATGCCTTTTATATTGTCACGTTGAAACTAATATTACCGACAATGTATTGATTTTAGACAACTCACATAAAAGGTTACAGGAAAAACATTTTTGGAAAGTTATTTATCTTAGAATAGCGATGAACATCACTAAAATAAAAATAATAAATTCGTTAATTTTAAAAACGTCAAATTCTAAAGGGCAGTAATACATTTTTGAACAAGGCAAAATCCTTAAATATAGTATTTGATTTCAAGCAAATCAAAAACTGCAACAATGATAGAACTTTGAAAGATAACCAGACTGACTGCTATACAGGTCCGACAAAAATATTTTAAACATTCCCGCATATGGATCACCTGGATGGCTCAGCGTATGCCGGTATGTGTGTACGTACGTGCGTGTGTGGGTCATTTACACCTTCGCATTTGAAATTGCCAGACACATTTCAATGAAATTCAGAAGTATAAATGGGCCGATGCAATTCAAATTATAGCCATGACCTAGGGGTGCAAGAATCTTTAAAAGTATTCTTCTCTGAAACCGACAATTGGAGAAAAAACCTGATGTGACATTATGCTTCTCTAGGGTCTAAACCCTATCGTTTGTTTATTTCTTGAAATTCGGACAAAAAATATAGTTCAAAGATCAAGGTCGCAGACACGAAAGAGTACAAAATGGTTAAGTTAAGTTTTGTACCGGCATGTACAAATGTACATTGAAATATTATAGCTTTTGATACAACAATCATTTTCATAAATACATGAAGGTCATCTGTTCAAAGGTCAAGGTCAAAGATGCGAAAGAACATTGAAATAGTTTATTATCTCGAAAAGATTTAATTTTTTTTGTATAGGCATGTATTTTAGAATAATGTAGCTATTGGTACAACGATCATTTTGATGTATATATGAAGGGCATGAGTTCAAAGGTAAAGGTCAAAAGATGCGACACAATACTAAAATGGTTAATAATCTGGAAAACTATAAACTTTTTTGTATAGGCGTGTATATTGCAACATTGTAAGCATGGATACAGCGGTCGTTTTGATATATAGTTGAAGGTCATGAGTTCAAAGGTCAAGGTCATAGATGCGACTGAATGCTGTCATGATTATTTATCTGAAACTATAATCATCTTGTATTGACATGTAGATTGAAATATTGTTGCTCTTGATACAATGATCATTGTGATAGATAGATGAACGCAATGGGTTCAAAGGTCAAGGTCACAAATAAGAAAGAATACTGAAATGATTAATCATCTTGAAAACCATGACATGTATATTAGAATAATATAGCGATTTGGTTCAAAGGTCAAGGTTACAGATGTGAAAGATGCTATAATGGTTACTATAAACTTTATGTAACGACATATATATTAGAATGTTTAATGTTTTGATGCAATGGTCATTTACATATATATAGATGAAGGCCATGAGTACATATGTCAAGGTCACAGATGCAAAGATTACGCAAAGATCAATTATCTGGAAAACTATAAACTTTTTGTATAGGCATGTATATTGGAATATTGTAGATAGTGATACAATTATTATTGTGATTTATAGATGAAAGTCGTGGGTTCAAATATCAAGATCACAGATTTAAAAAGATGCTGACTCATACAATTAGAAGGGTTGTTCTTAACTTTTTGCCGGACCTCCATATGCAGCGAGGGAGATGTCTTTCAAGACTAACGACAGCATGATTTTTCATAGCGCAATATATTACGAATATACAGTATTCCTTCTCAAGTTAAAATTTTAACTAACTGATAAATTACAAATGCAAGAAATATATTATATAATACATTATTTGATGATTTAAAGATTATATAATGTAATTACACAGACGTGTTACTTGATAAAGTGAAAAACTAGTTTGGGTTTGAGCCTAAAAGTTATTGGAACACATTCAATAAAAAAGTTGTCCCATCACCCGCTAATTGTTTGTTTAGGGTAGGCCTTTCCTCTTTGATTATGCGAAGCCTCCAGGATCACCAAGTCAAAATCCGAATTTCCTTTATACAGAGTTTTGAAGCACTTGGTGTTCCCGAACTCTGTACGTCTCTTACAATTTCCTACATGATTAAAATGGCATTACGTTTTATTGTGTTCAGCAGTGCATCTCTGAAGAAGTTAGTTATAGTTATACACTTGGATCCTCCAAGCATTGACATTTATAAATTACAGATACCCTCAGAACGCTATAATTTCTGTCTTTCGGTGAGAGGTTATTTCTCACTTTAAATCGCGAAAACACTATATTCTTTAGGTTTTTAAACGGTAAAAGGTGTATTTAATATCATCTGTGTTTTTAGTCCTGAATATATTATGATTTCCCGAAATTTTGTCCAAAATGAATTTTCTCACAATCTTGTAAATGGAATCTTCTTAATAACCATTTTAAATGGGATACATATAGTTTTTTTCTATGTCTTTGTTTAATGATAACCAAGATGATAAATATGCCCTATAGAGAAGTCCTAAAATTAAGCCTCTTTTTCCACTGGGTTGGGCACATTGCATTAACATTCAATAATAACCCGGTGAATTTTCTTTCTATAAATGCTTGTTTCAAGATCATAATCTAATGTTCAAAAAGGGTAAAGTATTGTCCTTGTTTTCTTCATATGTAAATTACAAATTTTTATGTTTTGAATTTATAAACTTAAAAAATTTTGAATACCACTTGTTTGATTTCAAAAATACAAAAAATATCATCCATGTATTTTTTATAAATCAATAGGGGGGGTTGTCCATTCATCCAATTTTGTTTCAAATGTCCAAGAAACAAATTTGCTAATGTAGGTCCTAAAGGGTTACCCATTATCATACCGTCAGTCTGGCGATAGTACACTTATTAAATGTAAATATATTGATTCATCAAATGGTATATTTGTGAATAAGGAGGCTACATCAAAACTGATAACTTGATTGGTTTAGCAGCAGATTATGTGTATTCAGAAAATTCCAAATTTCAGCAAAGACATTCCAAAAATTGTTAAAATTCGCAACGGGGTAGGGGTTTTTTTACATTCAATAACGTTTATTATCGCCAGACTGACGGTGTCATGATGGGTAGTCCTTTAGGGCCAACATTAGCAAATTTGTTTTTGGACATTTGGAACAAAATTAGGTGAATGAACAATTTTCTCTATTTTGCACACGTGACGGGTGTAGCTAAACATTAGAAGATCACGTGTTTAACTTAACCTCACTTCTCAGTTTCAAGGTTTTTCCTTGCTTCTGGAATGTGATTTGAACATGGATTAGTATGTTTGTTTTTATTATAAAAGATATGGAGATGATATATTTTGTATTTTGAAACCTAACAAGATGCATTCAAGCGTTTTAGGTTTATAAATTCAAAACATAAGAATTTGGAATTTACATATGAAGAAAACCAAGACAATACTTTACCTTTTTTGGGCGTTTCAATGCTTGGAAGATCCAAGTGTAAAAGTAACTCCATCAGAGCCGCATTACTGAACGCAATAAATCTGGTACTGTCATATTGAATCATGTGGAAAATTGTAAGAGATGTAACGAGTTCGGGATCACCAAGTGTTTCAAAACTCTGAATAAAAGAAATTCAGACTATGACTTGGTGATCCTGGTGGCTTTATATATCAAAGAGGAAAGGCCTCCCCTAAACAAACAGTTAGCGGGTGATGGGACAACTGTCTTATTGAATGTGTTCCAATAACTCTTAGGCTCAAACCCAAACTAGTTTTTCACGTCTGTGTAATTACATTATATAATCTTTAAATCATCAAATAATGTATTATATATATTTCTTGTTTTTTTTAATTTATCAGTTCGTTAAAAATGTAAGTTTGGGAAGGAATACTGTGTATTCAAATATTGCGCTGTAAAAACATGCTGTCGTCACGGTGTTTTATCTTATTCATAATTTTCCATTAAATTCTCTACAATTCCGAGAGTGCATTTATTTTTCAATGTCTAATCGAAAATTTGATTCCTGAAAAACAATGAGATGCCTAAAATCAATTGTTTTATTTATATCTTATGGTCAAAGTCTGGTGGCAATCATTGGTGAAACATAGGCAGTTGTTTCTGTATTGTTAGTTGTATTTCATTGTTCAAAATGTATGAAGTTTTCACGAGTAGAATCATTTCAAAATATTTTTGCGATACTCACATGGTAGCCATTACTATTTTCATATTTAAATGCCTGTCTGATCATAAATTACAAACATACGGGTAATATTTTTTGCAGTTATTTTCGAAACTCTTCAGAGAGGCTTACAAAAATAGTGTTGGACCATGGTGAACACTTTTTTTAATTTAAATTACTAATGATTGGAATTCCTATTATACACAGGTGATCTTTATATACAGGTTGTTTGTATCTAAACACGGCTGTTTTACTCTGTAAAAGATTTTCGTTCTTTCGTACCAGATTTACTGAATTTTACAAAACTTGATTTATACAAAAACGTAAATTCTATACAAAACATATGCCATTCTGCATAATGCAATACACATAATTTTTCAGTGGTTCTATTGTTTAAACAGGTGATCTTTATACAGTTAACAAGTCCTAAAAACGATGTCTTCTATGGTTTTAAACCACTTTATTATTTGAACACTTGGTGGCAATAAGTCGAGGTTTTACTGTAAATATGTGGTCTCAATATATTGTAGTTTATGATACTCTGTATAATAAGGTATACAATTGTGTATACCTAATAACACCCCCCTCACCTTCAAATAGTTTCCAGAGTGAACATTGTCCATTCTTAACGTCTCTCTCACTCTTTATATATTTTTTCCTTACAATTTTCAGCAATTCTAAAAAATTTTGAAATGTTTCATTTTTTCACAATCTTATTTTTTATGTTGTATTATTCGTTTTTTTCGAACTTAATACTGTAACAATTTCTTTTTTTAAGTCAAGCAAAATATGGCATTAAGTCTAATTGTTGTGACTAGGTTGTGTAGTTAACTTAGTACTTGTAAACTGTACTGTGTTAGTGTTTAATAATGATGCAGTAATAAACTTGTATCCTGTGGTTATGGCCTCAACTTCATCCACCTTTTTTGTAATAATGCCGATTTGACCTAAACCTCTCCAAAATTCATTTTACCTCATTAACCATGTTAAATCCAAACTTTTGTGAAGCAAAGTTCTAGCATATCTTTAAATTTTAAAAGAAGTATGATAATGTAAATTAAATTGTAACTGTACGTGGAATTATGTATATAAATATATGAATTAATGCATTTTGTGTTTAGTTGTATTTTACTAATTACTATGATTTCTGCCTTGCCACTATGGTAGCTCAGAGTGCTTTGTAGGTTGGAGGTCATGGGTTTGAACCTCGACGTGGGTCTGACCAAGATTTGAAAATAAGTAGTGACTGTTCTTTTACCATGTAGTCAGCCAGAAATGAAAGACACATGTCCTTTGGCAGAGACCTTAAAACCTGGTGCCCCGTGTAATGGCAGACGTGGCAGTTTAAAGAACCCTCTCTACACATTGCCCTGAACACACGGCAAAGGTAAAAATTTCTGCAACTTCAACTATAGCTGGTGAAGACTTGATATAAGTGAAATATTCTTGACTGGGACATAAAACCCTACTCAATAAATGTTCTGTCAATTATTATACAGTGGTGTTAGTAAAATCTTCTGGATATGTATACTTATTTTTACACCCAGTCAATGAAGTTAAAGGGATATATAGGAATCAATCTCTCTGTCCCAATATCGTACCCACTCTATAACTTCCACATATATATAGATGAATTTTTATCAAACTTCATCACAGATTCTGAAGTGTTTGTATCACAAGTCATAGTACATCATGTGATATGAATATTTCCAAAACAGCCAATTTAAGACTTCTTTTTATCTTGACATGAATAAGAAAATGTGTGATGGACCGGGTCTTAGTTTCCCAATCATTTCTTAAATAAATTTCCCTTACCTAAAATCTAGCAAATTTTGGCAATACAAATAAAAAATTTTCATTGATTTTCAAAATGACACCTGAAATGCATGGATATCTTGAAAACTAACATATTTATTTATATTTAAAATTTCCAATATTTAAGTTAAGGACACCTTAGTTCAGAAATGATTGTGAAATAAAGGACTGAATTTCATCTAATTATGTGAATTAAACAGCTAACTATCATGTTCTATTGGAAATGTATATACATGTACAGTCTGTGACTGTCAAATGAATATAAATGGAGTTGGCACCTTTATCCATAAAACTTTTAACAGATCCAGGCAAGTTTCTCAAAAAAAAAAAAAAAAAAAAACTTAAGTCAAACCTTAAGTTTTATCTCAACTTCTCAGGCCCCATTTTCCTTAAATTAAAACTAACAAATTTGAAATCTTAATATTTTGATTTTTTAAAGATATTCAGGAATTTTACCCACTAAGGTTGATTCAAGCTTACAACGTACACACTCTAATTTTGTCAAAAACCTGTATTTTAAATCCTATAAAAGAATGTAAAAATTAGCTAAATTTAAGTCAATTAGATAAATTTAAGTTAAGAAAAATCTTAGTTAAGGAATGATTTTGAAAGCAAAGGTAAAACAACATAAAAATAGGTTATATATAAAGAATTGTTTTATTCTTCATACTGTATATATCATATGACACCACCTGTTGGCAAGATAAAAATAATCTTATATCATTCATAAAACACTTCAATACAGAGTTCATACTACATGTATATTGCTTGAATATAAACATGGACTTTATACCGACTACGGTAATTAAAATATGAACACATTCAAATCCAATATCATCAGCATATTGATCCCTCTCTTTACTTTTTTAAAAATACAAGTTAAATAACTTGTATATTTTTATGATGATTCTGTCATTTATCTAGGGTGGTAAAATTTTTTAATACTTTGCACCATTTAGTAGTGAAACTCAATAAATTCTAAACTGTCACTAAATTAAAACTTGGTGTTAACTCCCTGGCATTGTAGGAGCACCTTCAGCATTCATCATCTGGTATTCCTGAAAACGTTGTGAAATTCTCTGTGTCATCTTCAAATATTTTTCCATACAATTCAATGAACATTTACTCTGAAAGGAAAAATAACATCAAGATAAGATATGTGACTTGTCAAGTAAACACCATACTCCTTTTTTGTGATGTTCGAAAAAAATGACAGAAAATTGTGGATGCTCTTTTCACGAGTTGCCAAAGTTATGCATGACAGCAAACATTTCTTGGAATTATTGCTGAAATTATTTCTTCATTATCAAAATACATAATTCACATTCAAATTGAGTACCTTTCTACTTAAGTGGTTAGTTGATTACGAATGTGAAACCAATATAATGCTTGTGATTTACAGTAGTCAAGTAGCAATCTGTCAAACTAAAGCTCCAGGGGGCATAACTCTTATCAATCTTATCAGTTTTCCTGATCCAAAATAATTATTTTATAGATTTGTTCAGTTCTACACTGTAAAAACATATACGGTAATTAAAAATAAATAAAATAAATACCCCTGTAAATAAATAAATCATTAATAAATTACCTCACTATCTAAAACTTTTCTTGTGGTAAAATCATTTGCACAGTCAATAAAACACATTTCTGTTAATTTATTATATTGTGCTAAAAATTCTTTAAACTGAAATACAAAAAACAGCAAACATTTTATAAGAGTTACAAGAAGACAATGTCATGTTGCTCTACTGATATTATGGTAGATCATTTGATAAGTGCTTGCTCTATAGGTGGGACATCTGGGTTAGGCTGACCAAGGAATACCACACCTAAGAACCCTCCCTGCACATTTTCATGAGCACACTGCAATGGTAAAAATTTCAACCACTGCAATACCTGATGACTTCTCGACATTAGTGAAATATTCCCGACTTGGAAATAATCAAAGTACTGAAAGTACTAAAATTCGCGAAAGATTAGAAAGACAGGGAGTTCAGTGTCTCCATCAATGTAGTGTCAGGTATATGAAGTTGTCAGGTAACTGAAAGGAGGTTGTTATGTTCACCTTGCATTGCTCCCAA
Source organism: Anadara kagoshimensis (assembly GCA_021292105.1). NCBI lineage: Eukaryota > Metazoa > Mollusca > Bivalvia > Arcoida > Arcidae > Anadara > Anadara kagoshimensis. The sequence goes on along the minus strand of CM037858.1, from coordinate 9,857,988 downwards.
CACAACATAGCGGGTTCATGTAGTGTGCAATGTGCAGACTATGAGCATGGGGCTGTTTTAATATTCACACATTGGACCAATATTAAGGATTCATGTAGGAAATAGTTCAATCCGAATAAATGCATGTATGGAACCATCAAGGATGGTCAAAGTTACTTCCATCGTCATGGAGACCCTAATATTAAACAAGAGGTCCATGAGCCTTAATGCTCACATGCAGCTGAGTACATATCTCATGCAGAGGTTCAATGGTCATTGACATTAATTAAAGAGAATGTCCAAATAAATTTTCAGCAGTAAGGGCCAATTATATGTAAGGATTTTTTGCAAATTTATTATAACATAACTAGTCATAAGAGTGCTACATATAATATATCTGAAATCTAGCTACAATATATTGTTTATAAACAACTAAAAAGGTAAAGAAAAATTTGAACCCATGACCTTAATCTAAATATCGCAATGAATATTAGGTCAATACCTACAATTTAGAAGCCTATACAAAAAGTTTATAGTTTTTGAGATAATTAACCATGTCAGTATTTGTTTGCATCAGTGACCTTGACTTTTAAACTCATGTCCTTCATTCATATATCAAAATGATCGTTAGGCCAATACCTACAATATTTTAACATATATGCCTATACAAAAAGTTTATAGTTTTTAAGACAATTAATCATTTCAGTATTCATTTGCATCTATAACCTTGACCATTAGACCTATGACCTACATTCATATCAAAATGAACATTGTGTAAATGCCTATAACATTCTGATATACATGCCTATAGAGAAAGTTTATCATTTTTGAGATAATTCACCATTTCAGTATTTGTTTGCATCTATGACCTTGACCTTTGAACCTATACCTTCGTTCATATATGGAAATGACCGTAAGGCAAATGCCTACAATATTCTAATATACATGCCTACACAAAGAGTTCAAAGTTTTTGAGATAATTAACCATTTCAGTATTCGTTTACATCTATGACCTTGACCTTTGGACTTATGACCTCTATTCATATATCAAAATGACCGTTGTGCAAATGCCTACAGTATTCCAATACACATGATGATGATGCCCATACAAAAAGCTTATAGTTTTCAAATATATTGACAAATACATTAATTTTGCAATTTCCCCCTCAAGTACCTTGCCATTATCTCATTTTGGCCCCTAAAGCTACAATATGTGCAAATCTAAAACTAGGTGCCCATAGTGTTTTACATGAAATATCTAAGTTATATCTCTTGTAGGTTCAGAGCAGATGATTTTTAAAGATTTTCACAAATTTCCCCTTTATGGGGCCCCAAGGGGACATAATCCTTGCATTTGTGCAAATCTGAAAACCCCTTACTTGACCATTACTGTCAAATATCATCCAATTTGGCTCTGTAGTTTTGGAGGAATTGATAAAAAATGTGAAAAGTTTATACATGACGCATATCGGACGAAGATAGATGGCAATTGCACATCTGAGCCTTTGGCTCAGGTGAGCTAAAAAGTTTATACAAGACGGATGAAGATAGATGACAATTGTTCATCTGAGCCTTTGGCTCAGGTGAGCTAATAAGCTTCTGATATCTTTCATGTCATAATTGAGGATATTTTTTAAATAAATTAATAACTTGAAAAAATTAACTATTATTTTATTATTATTTATATCACCAGAGTTGTGTTTTAAGAATTCGATAATTTTTGGAAGACTTTTTATTCCCGAGACCAGCATAATTTTAGTAAATCTTGTAAACAACAGTTTTTTCAATCGGGTGGCCGTTAGGATCCCCGCTGACTGGGTTTGACAGGTGACCCCTCTACAAAGGTTCTGTACATGATATAAATGTAGTTGACAGATGACCACTCTACAAAGTGATCGCTATCCCAGATTTCACTCTAATCAATTTATAATTTTTTAAGGATGACTTCACGGAATGCTCTGAAAAACGGGAAAAGCAGTATGATAGCACAAAATTCCAAAATTTTTGTCTTAATATGGGGAGACTCCTCACATCAGCAGGGATTGAGCTTAACTTTTCGATGAGCCATACAATGAACTGTCAAGAGTGATGGTTGATCTGAATATATCAGGCATATACATTTGGATTATTCTATCCCTTGCTTTACTTTTCGATATTCAACATCTGCAATTACATTGACGAATGGTTTTGCAGAAAATGTTGATCTATAGGTACTGCCAATGTCAATGACTGTATAATTTTGGCAGATTTTGATTTATTAGCAGGAACTTGTTTTGCATTACTAAAGGCTTGGGCCTGTTTGTGAGATTCAGAAATGTCATGTTTATTTACACTGTCAAGTTTATAACTAGTGCAACCCTCGGTAAATACAGATTTTTTTCCTGTCGAACTCTACACAATCGGCACACTTCATTCCGTCCTGCGTATCATACAACCAAGGCCTGCCATCTTCCCATGGCTTTTTATATGCTCCGATGCGTTTGGACTTATCATACTCTTGATAGTACTTTCGTTTTTCCGCAGGTCCTTGTTTAGCCTTTGGAGTCGATGCTCCTAAAAATTTCCACATGGCAGAAAGCCAGAAGTATCATTTTATACATAAATATCAGAAAAGGAAACGAAATGGCACCGTATTTGAATTCCGGTCGGAACACCGGTCCATTTACACTTGTTAACTATATGATACCCATTTTTCAATTTTACTATTATTGTCGCCAGTCAGAAATATAAACAGGAAATCGGTAAACGGATCGGAATGTCAAATACACCGAACTGAAAATTCTAATCGCCACCTGGCAGCCCTGGGCGACCTGTGTATGATACATTTATCGCCCAGAGCGAAAAACTGGGCGCCCGTTAATCTCAATCCCTGATCGGGAGGGTTGGCAGGTATGATAAAACCATTAAAAGTTAATTACTGCTAAAAATAGCTAACATCTGGGTCAAGAAGACGATCTCAACCAATCAGATTTCAGATTATAATATATACAAGGAAAAAAATCTGTTGACCGGGAGGGGGGATCCGCGTGACGTCATCAACATATTCTATCCTCAAATACAACAAAATGCAGCGTTCTCTTTTCAATCTCGTATCAATTTCTTACTAAATCAATATTACTCAATAAATAAACCCCATTTACATGACAATTTACCCATCAAATCCATAGAATACAAAAGTTATTGAAATTTGAATTATCTCCCTTTATTCAAACTTCGACCTACATACGAGAGAGAGTTGATTTTCTGTAACGGAAGAATATTCGGGTTGAGAAATCTGCATGTAACAGCTACATTCGAGAATGATCAAGATCATTCGCGAATAAAAACCCAATTAATTAATCAATCTACTTGTATTATGATTTCTAGTATAAACAGATGACCTTGGCCATTCAGTATCAGTAACTTTGATATTTGTTTTTAAATAAGTTTATATCAGTTGTGCATTTACGGCTTTAAATAAAATTTTAATAATATTAACCTTGATCCTTCAGCTTCAGCCATTTCTATATGAAAGTTGATTGGCTAGTTCAATGTTGTTTCACTTCACGGCAGCATTTTTTCAGCTATTTGTGACAAGAAATTTTTTCCAGATTGGCAAGCGAAGATCACTTTATCCATTATAATGGTACTAAGTAATCTAGTAAAGAACTTAGACAACGAAACCCTTTCTTGTGGTTGTCTGGGATCAAATCCACCTTAAGGGTAACAACCTTAACCACTCTGTTATCAACATGATTACCTTTTTTGTGTTTAACTATAAATCTTAATGTGATAGTTATATTTAATGCAAACTTTTGCTTTGTGGTAGAGTCCACATTAATAATTACATAATCTTGTCCTTACATTACAATTGAAAATAATAGTACTAAACTACTTAATTTATTTTCTCGGCAAGATTGAAATGGTATATAACTCACCTGTTTTACATAAGCTTCTGGCTCCAGTTGAGGCATACCTGCTGGAGCAGCCATTTTGTCTTGTAAAGTGTATCAATATCGGTAATGTTAACTGTAGAAAAGAATGAAAAAAAAAGTGAAATAAATAAATCATCATTTGACAATTTTCAGCACCTTTTAATAATAAAATTGTAAAGGTGGTGGATACATGAGGTTTTCTTCAAACATGTACAGAATAAGAAATAAGACAGATGGTCACTACTGTAACAGTTTTCATTGTATTAGGAGAAATCATACAAGTATAGTCAATGTATGGGTACAAATATTGACATGCATAATGCTAACTTCACACAAGTTCTCAAGGTAAGGAAAAAAGACCAACTATTAACTACAATGATAAAACTGTCACTGTTGTGAAAATTTATTAATTCAAAGAACTTCTTTTGAAATTGTGAATATCACTTTTTGTAATTCTTGTATTTTAACCAACAGTAATAACTGTTTAAATATGAATCATGGCGAATTCTAGTGGATAATTTTATTATTAAAACTGTGCTTAAATATATGAGTGCATGATCTGTTTAAAATTTGGAGTTATCTCCCTTTGATTGTTAATGCCTGTGTAGCACTAGCCCTATCGTATGGGACGTTCCGAGTTTGATCCACAGTCAGACCCTGCATTTACCCTCCTTCATGTTAGTTAGTAACCAGTTGGGCCCTTGTTAATTGTGGACTGCCAATTAAAGGCCATAGGAGGGAATTTGTGCGAGATTTCCTAATTTGGGCTATGGGAAAATAAGGGTGTCTCTGGCTCTCAAATGTTGGAGCCAACTTTCAAATTTAGGAGCCAATTTATATTTAAAAGTGCCAAAAAACTAAGAAACTAAAAGCGACTAATGTAGTTCTTCTAATCTGACAGTTGTATAGATTGATCTGGATTAACAGTTTGCAACACTTGTGCAAAAAAAGAGATCAGCAATTTAAGTCTGCCTCATGATGAAATTTCTAAAAATGTTGGAGCCAGAAATAATTTAAACATTAGCAATTGGCTAAATTATGATTGACAGAGCTAATCTGAATTAACAGGGAAAGAAGGTAGCAGTCTAGTAAGCTCATTCGGTAGACAGTTTGCCTATATTGCAGAAGGTGCCAGGTTGGATCCCCTGGTAATTTAGTGGCTTTCAACCAGGTGAGCTAAAAATGTCACGTATCCCGTTCGTCTACACGAGGGCACAACAACTGAGAAGGAACGGGCACCTGTCATAATTGTTTAATATACACACGCGGCGATTTAGTAGCTTTAACTAAAATGCCAGTTAATTGTAATTTAAAAAAAGTAAACAAATCACATCAATATAATCGAACTAGATCAAAATTATTGTTAAAGTCCTACACTTTTTGGCTTTTTTATGCGAAAGTCATGCCTGTGCACATCAACCTTGTACCACAAACCGTCAAACAACCGAACACAAATGTAAGATCGTTAGGCATTGGTCGGATTTAAAAGTCGTAAATTTATGATTTCACAAAGATATAAGTTTTTGTTGATATTATATACTTTGCAATATTTTACAATTGTCAGTAAATAAGCAATGTTTTTATTTGATTAAAGTATGAAAAAATGCAGTGGTTTGAAAAATCAAGTGTTTTGCAACAATGAAATAAAAGTTGCAACAACTAATCAGCAACGGTCTTACAGATTACACTTGGAAATGACATTGTTGTCATTATGGCCGCGGGAGTGAATTTCAAATGTGGACTACACCTGATTCAGTTCATGGATTGCATTGTTTGGCCTTGCTGCAAATGTAGATACGACGTTTCCACAAGGTATCTATAGTGTTTCGAAATTTCTTTTCAACTAGCTGTCTCGGGATATTCTAAAAGTATGCACAGTGACTCAGGGCTCTACGATTGAAATTATTTTTACTGGCCTGCCACATACTTTTGGCAGCACTATTTGCCTAAATATCAATTCACTTGAACATTAACTAGACTAGAAGCATTTCTCAACACTGCTTCATGATGTCAATATTTTAAGGGTCTTTCAAGGGATTTACATTTATTGTGGTATCAAACCACAAATCCAAAAGCAAAACAAAAACTTTGAAAACCGGCAAATTATGTTAAACACGCAAACTTCAACAAGGAAAGTCAGACCAGTTGCTACAGAAAGACCAGGATCTTGTATCTAGCCTCTATGTAACTACACATGCCATATGTAAAATTTAAGTCTTTAATTTTTACGTCTTTTACTGGTTACGCACTCTGATTTTCGGGCAACTGCCTTTCCAAGATTCTGGGAACAATCATTTATGATCATTATGTTTTTCATATGGTCGGCACTGACTCTCTTAGACACAACTGTTTGTTTAGGTTTATTGATAGCAGTAGACTTCCCGAAGTATTTTGATTTTAATTTCAAATTTGAAAAACAAAGATATTTGCCCATTTTGTTTACCTTTTGCTGTGATGTAAATGACACATAGAAACCTGATCATATAAGCGCTTAACAACTTTACAAATTGCAGTATTATGATCTAAAGTGCTTTAAAGATGTTGCTTGAAGAGAATAATTTCGTCTTCATAAACTGAAAGGACAATCCAGATTTTACTTTATTCTGTTCTCGCAAAGGGGCGAGTCAATATGATAAAATCACTCAAAGTTTAAAAGAATTACTCACATTGTAGAGCCCTGTGACTTCAACACTTGACTGGTCAACCATCAAAATTGCAAAGCCAAAAGGCAAAACCCATCTCATATTTACAATCTATTGCTCTTTTAATTGATCTGCAGATCTATTACACCAACTTTCATATATTGTGATGCCCCTATCATGTATACTCATATGAGATAACATCTATTGATCTTATTGAAGTTAGATTATTGGGTCTCTGGGGCAGGCCGGGTTTGATCAGGTGTCCAGCTAGAATTGGAAATATGGGTTCGGAAATATGAGGGTTCCAATCTTTGAATTTTCCTCGTTCTTGTTACAATTGGTGAGAATCACAGGCGATTGCAAAGGGACAGGATACTGCAACTACTTAGAGCCAGAGATAGACAGCAAGCTACTTTTCGGACAATGTCCTTCATCAAACTGAACAATTGAAGCTCAAAAGCATGTAGCTCATTCCGACCAAATCTTGGTCGTGGTTCTTGTGGATGAATTCTGAGTGATATGAAATTTGTATTTACATGTTTTTCATAGGATCTGATTAAATGAACTCCTAAATTCAACTCTATCACTATCGAATGTAAATACTTAAATTAACCTACAGTACTACATCCCTCATCCAGACTATTGGCAGCTATTTTAGCACAGAAATTACAGACCATGCCTGGAATTACTTTCAAAATAATGAATCTAAACAAATGCAGCAAACTAGACTTCTGTTTAATTTTTTGCAAAAGTTGTAATATTCTTTTATTTTTATTATTTCAGAATATAAATCACCAGAGTGATTGAATGATGAAATAAAGATTGAAAGATGGAAGAGTCAAGTTATCTTGAACTGCTGTCAATTACTGATGCTGCTGTCAAAGCTCTGAATAAATCAACTAGATCCAATTCTTTGGCTAGTAGCAGATCTTCTCATTCTGGACGAGGCTCAGCAAGACAAAGATCTGAAGGAGCAAAGTTAGACAGTCCAGGACCAGCAGGCAGACAGGACAGGGGTACTCCTGACAGTGGGATATGTAAAACATACACAGCTGGTGAAAGCCAGCATCATAAAGTGACAGACGATGATAAAGATGAAGTTATCCCCCTTGATAGAAGCTCCGATGAAAGTACTACAGCTAGTGATGTACTGATAAGGTCAACATTAGCAGATCCAGCTGATCAAAGTGTTCATGATGTGATGATGCAAAATGTTAGCAGTGTTTCTAAATGTTCTAAGTCATCACTAGGTGCTGATAATTTTAATAGTTCTGGACCTCAGAAAGTTAAAATCTCTACAAAACGTTTAAGAGAAATCAAGTCACCTTTTGAAAATGATAGAAAAAGCCCAAGAGAAAACACACCGCCAGCTCTAGGTAGTAGAAATGAAAAGGATAAAAAGAAATTTTCACCTGGGGCCACAAATAGATTTTATGTGAAAAATGAAATGTCAAAAACCAAAGTTCCTAAAGATTTAATTCAGACTTTACCATTTGAATCAGGAGATGAAACTGACACAAGTCAAAATAGCAAATCAGCTGAAGAATATAGGATGACATCAACTTTACCAGTGTCAGATCAAAATCAAATGAGCAGATCGCCAAGATTTCCTGGTGATACAATGGCCAGAAAAGACATAGATAGGAATATTAATGTCAATGCAGGTAGTAGGAAAAATAAGGTTGATGATGACAGGGAAAGACTGGTGACAAGTAAACAGTTAAAAAATGTTCAAGACAAAAAACGTGAGATAGGAAATGTTGTAGACAAAAGGCATCAATTAGGAAACGTTCCAGACACAAAGAGTGAAGTGGGTAACACTGGAAAATCAGATTCAGATGTTATGAAAAAATCTCCAAGATTTCCCGGAGACAGAAGTGAATTTCCTTCAAAAGATGTAAAAGATACAGAAGTGAGCCCACCTTTGATTGATGGTGGTATGGATGATTGGGAACGGAAGGAAAAGCTTAATGACAGCATTGATTTAGTGCCTAGTAAAGAAACTGGTAAGAAGTTTATAATAAAATGATCAATGTCAAAATTTATCGTATAAAATGCCTATGACTACAAAACGATATATGGACCGCCACAGTGGTAATCCATTTGTATTAAAGCTGTATACCAGAGGCAGTAATTCTTATCATTTTTTTGTAAATTTTTATTTGTGTCACCTGAAAAGTATGAAGCATAGCAGTCACATGGTTGTCATTTGTCCTCATTGTTGTGAATAGTTTATAAAAATTTTGGTTAAAAGTTTTTTAAATATAGCACTTTTCAGGTGATATAATGTTCTACTGATCTCTTGTTGGTGATTGTTGGAGTTTAACGTCCACATGTGGCCATAAGTGATCTCTTGATAATTAATAATGGTTTTTATTATAAATTTTGTATATAATAGGTGTGATTGATGTAAGCGGTAATTCTGGGTCACTAGGTCAGCCCGATATTATTACGGTGCCGGAGAGAATCGTCACCATATCAGCTCAGAACTCCATGTCTTCTAGTAGTGACATCAGTGATAATGTTATAACTGTGCCAGAGAGGATTGTTACTATATCAGCTCAGAATTCTGTATCTGCCAGTGATGTCAGTGATGCTGGTACCATAGATGAAGAAAAGATACCACCTAAACTGTCGACAAGATTTCATCATTTCTCAAAGGTAGGATTAAATCATTAAAGTCAAGATACCAAATAAACTCGGCGGAGTTCATCTATTATGAAAATGGATGTAACTAATTTAGGCCTTTAACAAACTGCAAAATATTCCATGAAAATTGTCCTATATAATATATGCTTAACAACATTACTTAACCTAAATGCTCTCCATGCCAGAAGGCGCATTAGGCCGCAAACACTTACCCAGTAACAACATTGGTTATTATAAATTAGCCTATATTTAAATAATTCTTCTAACTGAAAAACCAAGATTACCTTGGACGAAAGATAACTAAGTTACTAACCTGACAGTACTGCGAACGTGTTTAGTTTCGTGTGCATTTATTTTCGTGATGTAGGAAATTTAGACATATTCGCATAGTTAAATTTTTGCATTCTTGAAATATACACTAAAACACAATAAGCATGATTTGATTTTCACTCAGTATTAATTTTCGCGCAAGACAAGCAACCGCAAATTAAGTGGAACTTAGTAAACCACGAAAATATATACGTTTACAGTATTCACGGATGTTTTGATAGCATAATAGGTGTTAAATCACACATTTAAACTCAATACTATCATTGTATTTAAGCTATATTTATATACCCCATTGCTGGTGTCATTTTGTTTCTCGCTATCGGGCACAGATTTACATCTATCTTTAGCTCACCTGACCAAAGGTCATGTGAGCTTATGGTATGGTGCAGCGTGTGTATGTGCATGCGTGCGTTGTTTACACACATTTTCGACTTCTCCTCTGAAAGTACTTGGCAGATTTCAATGAAACTTGTTGAGAAGTATATATGGGCCGGTGCAATTCATATTTGTTCGTGGCGTTGCTATGGCTACCATAACTAGGTCAAGGTGACCTAGGGGTGCAAAAATCTTAAAAAATCTTCTTCTCCGAAAGTATTGATTGGAGAAAAAATCTGATGTGATATTTGGCTTCTCTAGGTTCTTAAGCCTATAGTTTGTTCATTTTGTGAAATTCGGACAAAAAATAGGTTACGCGTTTTTGCGTTTAATTTTGAAAAAATCGTAAAATACAGTTGAATCTCGTTATCTCGAACTCGGATATCTCGAACTACCGGATATCTCGAACTTTTTTAAAAAGTCCGAACAGAGTTGTTCTTTATTAAACCAAAATCACTCCGGTTATCTCGAACTCGGATATGTCGAACAATATTTTCGTTCCCTTGAATGAAAATCCTAGGAAAATTACACTCGTTAACTCGAACAAAAAAATTAGGAAAATTAAATTTGTTAACTCAAACAAAAAATTTTGGAAAATCAAATTTGCAACGCCTACAGATTTTTTGGTAGAAAAAACACATTCCGACATAAATAAAATATTTGACTGTCGGCCTCGTGTTGATTTTAAAATTACAACATTGCACTGAACTCCCAATTTCCTTAAGCCCTTAATTACTATCCCTTGCATAAGCAATTAAACCATCAAGCAGATTAGCAGTTGTTATAATTACTGCCAAGCTGAACACAGGAACATGGCTGCCGAAAGCGTGTGATGTGAACATTACTCAATACAACCGGAAGATTGGGGTGATTAAAGTACACAAAGCGAAACTGGTATGGAGACCACAGCGGACTCCACCATTTGTCGGCTAATAACAATAGTGCAATCAGTTATTGACAGATTTGAGTAATTAAAGAAAATCTTATAAAACGAAATGCATAATTGAATCATTTATCATTGCATCTTAAAATGTCAATGCCGATGACATACAGTTTGACAAGATAAAACCGGAAGCGACTTCCTGTAGGCGTGTACGAGTTACTTCCCTTTTGTTGCCGTTTTTAACATCGGTTATCTCGAACTCCGGATAAGTCGAACTTTTTGCATTTCCCCGTCGAGTTCGAGATAACGAGAGTCAACTGTAGCTTCAAATTGTTATACCGGTAACTTGACTATTTGACCGGATAATAACATGGGGTTTTCAGTTTTGACATCTTCTTGTTAGTATCTTCAAAATGAGGTCAAGGTCAATTGTGAAGGTCGTGACCTATTTTTTTTTACCACTGATTATAATTATTATCTCGAAAACTATAAACTTTTTGTATAGTCATGTAAATTAGAATGTTGTAGGTATTGATACAACGATCATTTTGATGTATAGAAAAAGGTCATGGGTTCAAAGGTCAAGGTCACAGATGCGAAACAATACTGAAATGGTTAATTATCTTGAAAACTATCAATTTTTTGTATAGGCATGTATATTAGAATGTTTTAGGTATTGACACAACGATCATTTTGATGTATAGAAAAAGGTCATGGGTTCAAAGGTCAAGGTCACAGATGCCATTCAAAACTGAAATGGTTAATTATCTCGAAAACTATTAACTTTTTGTATAGGCATGTATACTAGAATGTTGTAGGTATTGCTACAACGATCATTTTGATGTATAGAAAAAGGTCATGGGTTCAAAGGTCAAGGTCACAGATGCGAAAACAATACCAAAATGGTTAATTATCTCGAAAACTATTAACTTTTTGTATAGGCATGTATATTAGAATGTTGTAGGTATCAATACAACAATCATTTCGATGTATAGAAAAAGGTCATGGGTTTAAAGGTCAAGGTCACAGATGCGAAACAATACTGAAATGGTTAATTATCTCGAAAACTATCAATTTTTTGTATAGGCATGTATATTAGAATGTTGTAGGTATTGATACAATGATCATTTTGATGTAAAGAAAAAGTCATTGGGGTTTAGTATTTATGTTTTCTTTAAATCTATCAGCTAGCCATTAGTTATCAGGTGAGCGTATCAGGCCCATGGGCCTCTCGTTATGTTTTCTGTTGGTAGTAAAATTCTTGATCTCACATTGTATTTCAGGCTGTCAAGTCTCCTATTTTTTCCTATATTTTCCTATTTTTGAATGGCCTCCTATATTTTCCTATAATTGGCATTTTTTCCTATATTTTCCTATATTTGGCCTTAAAATGCTGTGTTGTAAGTTCTTTGATTTCTGGTTATGTGCAAACTGGCCAGTTTGAGATATCTTAGAACCCATCATATTCAGCTACATTTTTATTTCAGCATTTCCCAGGAGTAGCAGATTGTTTGTACCATCTAAAATATGGTTTACATGTTATGGGTGTCACTTTTGATAGGCAATGCACATATATATTGGACTTTAATAAGGCTTCCTATAGTTTTCACCTTGTCCGTCCGTCTGTCCGTCTGACCATCTGTCCATCTGTCTGTCTGTCCATCCACAATTTCTTATGAACACTAAAACCCAAAAACTATATAGACTAGAGATCTGAAATTTAATATTGTGGTTCTAGTTGTAACATTTATTCCAAATATTTCAGCTGCTAGGTTCCACACAAGGTGGAGGTTGCTCAGTACAATCAATCTGCTATTTCTTGGGTTAAGATTGTAATAACTTGATTCTTTTACAGTTACACTACAGGTACTAGATAAAGCTACAATTTCCTTTCTTAAAGTTAAAGATGCCAGGGGGAAAGACAAAATTTAATGTATCCTGGGGTTTGAAAGATGATGCTAACAACGATAAAATAAACACTTGGTGTCAAGCTGGATCTACGCCTTATAATGCATATTGTAATTACTGTAAAAAGGAAGTATCAGTGGACAACTCTGGACTGGCTCAGCTGGTACAACACAGTAAGACTACCAAACATAAAGATGCCAGGAAAATATTAGTCAATCCAGCACAATCAAAACTTAGTGTTGGAAAACCAGAACCATCAACTTCTGGAAAACCAATTTTGAGTGTAACAAATCTTAGCACAGATGTAACTAAAGCAGAAATCATTTGGGGGCTCAAAGTTGCTAGCACTGACATGAGTTATAGATCATGCGACAAAATAGGACAGACTTTCAATGCAATGTTTAACTGCCCAATATCAAGAGACTTTCAACTGTCTAGGACAAAGGTGTCTTATATGATTTCAGATGGATTCGGACCGTACTTCTCCAAACAGTTAATATACGATGTAAACCGGAGCAAGAGCCCTCTGACAATTCACTATGATGAAACTACAACATCACAGGTTAAAAAGCAAATGGATTTGCATTTCCGATATTGGTCACCAACTGAGAATGAAGTGGTTAGAAGGTTTATTCAGCTTTATTTTTTTGGCACGCTGAAGGTGAAAAAGTCGGCAACTCTATAATTTCAAAATTGGAAGAGGATAAAGTTGATACAAAGTCTATTCTAACCCTAAGTAGTGATGGTCCAAATGTGAATAAGACTATATTCCGAACAGTGAATAAAGCTTTGAAGGAGTCGGGTAATCCAGGAATGATGAACATTGGCACCTGCAACTTACATGTTGTCCATAATAGCTTTTGTAAAGCACTTGAGGATTTTCACGCACCAGTGGATGAACTGGCTGTTGATATCCATTCATTCTTTAAGTATTCAGCAGCTAGAAGAGAAGACTTCAAATTTGCACAACTAGAAGAGGACGTAGAAACTCACACATTCCTTCGGCATGTCCCTTGTAGATGGCTGACTCTTGGAGTTGTGATAGATAGACTGATAGAGCAATGGGAACCATTGGAAAAGTACTTCATGGATTTAGCAAAAAAAGACGCATCCAATGCTCCCAAGAGTGCTGCATTTAAAAGAATATGCACAAGGATTCAACAAAAACAAACCATTGTGGAACTTCATTTTCTCAAATCTGTAATGCCAGTCTTCCATTCTTTTTTGGAACTTTTTCAAACTGAGGCTCCTCTTATTCACATATTATATGATGAGATGAATAGATTGGTGAGCGCTATGATGGGAAGGTATGTCAAAGTAGAAGTATTGAAAGATAAGACTGGGAAATCATTAAAGGACATTAAACATACTGAAATCTCAAATCAACTGTCTGATATTGACATTGTTATCGGAGAATCCACTAGATCCTTGATGAAGAAGTTGGACCATGGAGAAAGAAAGAGGGTGTTCTTAGGAGTCCGAAAGTTTTATGGTACAGCTGTTCAATACTTGCTTAGTCATTTTCCCTTTGAAAGTGACCTTCTGGAGAATCTTGGTTGTCTACAACCAGCAAAGAGAACAGACACGTCATCCATAGTAGCCATAGAACAAATTGCTAGAGAATTGCCTATGATAGAGTCTGATAAAGTGACATTGGTTGTTGATGAGTGGAAAATGTTGATGAATGAAGATATCAGTGAAAGTATGTGGAAAGAAGAGACAGATGGTGAAGTCAAATACAGAAGGATTGATCACTACTGGAGAGATTGTCTTGATATTAAGACTGGCACTGGGAAAGTTAAGTATGCTAATTTATCTACAGTTGTTAGAGCAAGTCTAGTGTTACCTCATGGCAATGCTGATGTTGAAAGAGGTCTGTCAGACAACAAAAGACTAGTAAGCAAAGAAAGAGTGAGACTGTCAGAGAAATCTATAGTGGGCAATAGACTTGCCAGAGATGCTGTTAAGAACTGTGATCCTATTAATATGCAACCAGAGTCAATACCAATTACTAAGGAAATGTTCAGCTTTATCAGATCTAGTCATTTGAAATATCAAGAGCGAATTGAAGAGGAGAAAAGAGAAAAAGAAAGAGAAAAAAGACAAAAAGAGGAAGAACGAGAACAAAGGAAAGAGATAGAAAGAAATAAAACTGCTTTGAACAAAGAAAAGGAGACATTAAAAGAAAAGACAAAGAAGCTAGATGACTTAGAGAAAACATATAAAAAAGATCTGAAGGTAGCAGAAGACCTTCTTAGTGAAGCGAATGAAAAACTTGCTAAGGCTTTAAAGAAGAAGGATATGCATGCTGCATCAGTTAGCCAAGCCATGCTTGAAACTGCCCAAAACAAAATGAAAAATGCGAATAAGAAACTAAGTGAAGTGAGAACTGATCAGAAAAATGTGGAAAGTAGAAAAAGGTCCAACATAGAGAAGCTGCAAAAAGTAGGGGTGCCAAAAAGATCAAAAACTCAGTGAAATGACTGACAGTGTTTATACTTGTATAATAAATCAATTACTGGAACTTTTATATTTTATTTTGTTGAATTGTTTTAAGGATAAAACTTAATTTCATTAAATTGTCATGTTTGTAATAAATATAAAAAAGGAATAAAGTGGAGTGAGAATATAGGACTGGCTGTGAGGGGAGGAGGAGGCCAGATTAGGAATCACAAATAGGGTACATAGACAATCAAAAATGGTTCTGTTTTTTGTAAGTTTATTGATAAAAAAGGTATTACTAATAGGAGTTTACAATTTTGTAAAACGACCTGAATCTATCAACACAAAAGGTGAATTTTGTATTCAGATTAGAGTATTATATAGGTTTTTGTTAAGAATTGACATTAAAGACAACACCAGTTTTGAAGGTTTTATATCTTATTTGTGATTCAATAGTTCATATTAACATGAATTGTATATATATTTGTATACATTGCATACAAAAATACTATTTAAACTGGTGGAATTGAAGGTTTATTGTTCCTATATTTTCCTATATTTAAATTATGTATTTCCTATTTTATTTTGAAATTCCTATATACGATTTGCGAAAAGTCACTTGACAGCCTGGTATTTGCATGCTCTCAGGAAATTTGAATGATAGGGGAAGCCTCATACCGATTTTTTCTTACAGGGAATAGTTTAAAAATTGTCAGGAAATATATACCGTATACAGTAAAACCTGTAATTTTGTCCATCTGTAAAGGAAAACATGTGTTACACAAGCACAGATAGTATATATGTTATAAAAGCACATTTATAAGAGCCTATATGTCTATATCTAATACCAGTGCTAATATCACATTGTGAACTTTTGTATAAAACATGATTCATTCCAAAAGGGGTCATGTGGCCATTGATCCCTTGGCCTTAAGGCCTTAGTGGACCATATTTAATATTGATGAAACGAAAAATATTGATGTTGTGGATTTTTAGAGGGAAAGTATTTTGAAAATGTCCTCCTTTAAAACATCTCAGATAAATGTTTAAAAGTGTGAATTAATTGAATTTATTGTACTTGCTAGGTAAATGGGGTCAACTTGCAACAAGGCAGACCAGTGGAAGGAGTTGATGAACCTGATAAACAAAAACAGTCCAAAGATGTACAGATATCAAGCTATTCTCTGTCTGAAAAAGAAAGACTTGTCAAACAGTCATTCTTTAAAAGGTAAGATAGGTATTCAAACTACAGCAGTCTCACTCCCTTGAGAGACAATGATTTTTTTCAAGGCACTCAAGTTTTCTCCACCATTCCTTAACTGACCACCCCAATATAAGTAAAAGAATCTTGCCTGGGATGTAGACCCCATTCATTTTAGCCAATGGTCTACAGATGACCAGGTCTAGTACAGATCAATGGATTTTTAATGTGTTATTTTTACTCACATGTATCAATATCACGTGTATTGTTGCTTTCTGTTGGATTTCATGAATATAATTCACCCTCACCTTTGGAACTTTTGTCTGTCCATACACTTCTTGTCGAGAGTAATTCTCAAAAACTATGAAGACTATTTTTAAAACCTGTTTTGGGTTACATGTATATGATATATATATACAGGCATGAGCACACAGGACCAGTAAAAAGAGTTGTACAGCCTAAGTTTGTAAACAGAGATAAGAGCACAAAGAAGGAAGAAGCTAAAGACAGCAGTGGAGGACAACAGCTGTCCAGTAATACTGATGTACTGACAGCCGCTGTGGCAGCTAGCGCAGCAGTTGCAGCCACTCAGCCATTCCTCAAGGTTTGTATGCATTGTTACTGTTAATCACTTTATTTTAGGAGCTTCATTTAGCAGAGTAGTTTGTAGCATGTCATTAGGAATAACAGTCTAACTGTCTATGTCCAAATCCTACTAGCTAAGGGTAGATACTTGTGTAAGAAACCTTACAGTCTACTTGTATGCTCCATCATCTCTCACCTATCACCAATGCTACTGGGGTTCGGAGTCCCAGTTGTGTCACATTCTGGAAGATACTTGTATGAGAAAGTTTGTCAGTTCACTTGCCAAAGATTGGTGGTTTTCTCTGGATACCTGGATTCCTCTATTATCTTGTGCCTATTACCTGTGCATCTAGGGTTCGATTCCCAGTTGTGTCACATTCTGGAAAATACTTGTATGAGAAAGTTTGTCAGTTCACTTACATGGTTTTCTCTGATTACATGGTATCCTCTATTATCTCCCACCTATCACCAATGCATCTAGGTTTTGATTCCAAGTTTTGTCCCAATCAGGTAAATACTTGTGCGAGAACATTTGTCAGTTCACTTGCCAAAGATTGGCGGTTTTCTCTGGATACCTGGTTTCCTCTAATGTCTTGCATCTATTACCTAAGTGACTAGGGTTCAATTCCCAGTTGTGTCACAGTCATGAAGATACTTGTGTAACTTGCCAAAAATTGGTGGTTTTCTCTGGATACCTGGTTTCCTTTATAATCTTGCGCGTATCAACTGCAACCGGGTTCAAATCCCAGTTGTGTATGTGATAAGATATAGAATCACCTGCTTCATGGGTTTTCACTGGCTCTGTGGATTTACTTCCCACATGCTCAGAAAACCAACCCAACAATCTAGATTAACTAAGGTTTTAATAACTTGTTTCTAAATTGTTGTATTATAAGTAAAAGTTTATATTTTGAATAAATATATCCCACATTATTTTAGACACATACTGAAAAACAAAAATTGAACCAGCATACAAACAAATTTTCATCCTCCATATTGTTATTTTGTTACAGGCTCAGTATGATTTAGAGACGAAAATGGCTGAAATTTTAGATAAGATACAGGAATTACGAGGGAAAGAAGAAAAAGGACAAGAAAATGAAATAGTGAAGGCGTTAGAAAAACAATCAGCAATGCATACACAAAGATGTGAAAACCTAGAACAAATGCAATTAGAGATGAAGGTAAATCAGTTAGTGTAGATCAGAGCCCAGTTGTTTAAAGCTAGTGTTGATCAGGGCCCAGTTGTTTAAAGCTAGTGTTGATCAGGGCCCAGTTGTTTAAAGCTAGTGTTGATCAGGGCCCGTTGTTTAAAGCTAGTGTTGATCAGGGCCCAGTTGTTTAAAGCTAGTGTTGATCAGGGCCCAGTTGTTCAAAGCTAGTGTTAATCAGGGTCCAGTTGTTTAAAGCTAGTGTTGATCAGGGCCCGTTGTTTAAAGCTAGTGTTGATCAGGGCCCAGTTGTTTAAAGCTAGTGTTGATCAGGGCCCAGTTGTTCAAAGCTAGTGTTGATCAGGGCCCAGTTGTTTAAAGCTAGTGTTGATCAGGGCCCGGTTGTTTAAAGCTAGTGTTGATCAGGGCCCAGTTGTTCAAAGCTAGTGTTAATCAGGGCCCAGTTGTTTAAAGCTAGTGTTGATCAGGGCCCAGTTGTTTAAAGCTAGTGTTGATCAGGGCCCAGTTGTTTAAAGCTAGTGTTGATCAGGGCCCAGTTGTTTAAAGCTAGTGTTGATCAGGGCCCAGTTGTTTAAAGCTAGTGTTGATCAGGGCCTGGTTGTTTAAAGCTAGTGTATCAGGACCCAGTTGTTTAAAGCTAGTGTTGATCAGGGCCCAGTTGTTTAAAGCTAGTGTTGATCAGGGCCCAGTTGTTCAAAGCTAGTGTTGATCAGGGCCCAGTTGTTTAAAACTAGTGTTGATCAGGGCCCGGTTGTTTAAAGCTAGTGTTGATCAGGGCCCAGTTGTTCAAAGCTAGTGTTGATCAGGGCCCAGTTGTTTAAAGCTAGTGTTGATCAGGGCCCAGTTGTTTAAAGCTAGTGTTGATCAGGGCCCAGTTGTTTAAAGCTAGTGTTGATCAGGGCCCAGTTGTTTAAAGCTAGTGTTGATCAGGGCCCAGTTGTTAAAGCTAGTGTTGATCAGGGCCCAGTTGTTTAAAGCTAGTGTTGATCAGGGCCTGTTGTTTAAAGCTAGTGTTGATCAGGACCCAGTTGTTTAAAGCTAGTGTTGATCAGGGCCCAGTTGTTTAAAGCTAGTGTTGATCAGGGCCCAGTTGTTCAAAGCTAGTGTTGATCAGGGCCTAGTTGTTTAAAGCTAGTGTTGATCAGGGCCCAGTTGTTCAAAGCTAGTGTTGATCAAGACCCAGTTGTTTAAAGCTAGTGTTGATCAAGGCCCAGTTGTTTAAAGCTAGTGTTGATCAGGGCCCAGTTGTTCAAAGCTAGTGTTGATCAGGGCCCGGTTGTTTAAAGCTAGTGTTGATCAAGGCCCAGTTGTTCAAAGCTAGTGTTGATCAAGGCCCAGTTGTTCAAAGCTAGTGTTGATCAAGGCCCAGTTGTTTAAAGCTAGTGTTGATCAAGGCCCAGTTGTTCAAAGCTAGTGTTGATCAGGCCCAGTTGTTCAAAGCTAGTGTTGATCAGGCCAGTTGTTCAAAGCTAGTGTTGATCAGGGCCCAGTTGTTTAAAGCTAGTGTTGATGAAGGCCCAGTTGTTTAAAGCTAGTGTTGATCAGGGCCCAGTTGTTCAAAGCTAGTGTTGATCAGGGCCCAGCTGTTTAAAGCTAGTGTTGATCAGGGCCCAGTTGTTTAAAGCTAGTGTTGATCAAGGCCCAGTTGTTCAAAGCTAGTGTTGATCAAGGCCCAGTTGTTCAAAGCTAGTGTTGATCAAGGCCCAGTTGTTCAAAGCTAGTGTTGATCAAGGCCCAGTTGTTTAAAGCTAGTGTTGATCAAGGCCCAGTTGTTCAAAGCTAGTGTTGATCAAGGCCCAGTTGTTCAAAGCTATGTTGATCAAGGCCCAGTTGTTCAAAGCTAGTGTTGATCAGGGCCCAGTTGTTTAAAGCTAGTGTTGATGAAGGCCCAGTTGTTTAAAGCTAGTGTTGATCAGGGCCCAGTTGTTCAAAGCTAGTGTTGATCAGGGCCCAGCTGTTCAAAGCTAGTGTTGATCAGGGCCAGTTGTTCAAAGCTAGTGTTGATCAAGGCCCAGTTGTTTAAAGCTAGTGTTGATCAAGGCCCAGTTGTTCAAAGCTAGTGTTGATCAAGGCCCAGTTGTTCAAAGCTAGTGTTGATCAAGGCCCAGTTGTTCAAAGCTAGTGTTGATCAGGGCCCAGTTGTTTAAAGCTAGTGTTGATGAAGGCCCAGTTGTTTAAAGCTAGTGTTGATCAGGGCCCAGTTGTTCAAAGCTAGTGTTGATCAGGGCCCAGCTGTTCAAAGCTAGTGTTGATCAGGGCCCAGTTGTTTAAAGCTAGTGTTGATCAGGGCCCAGTTGTTCAAAGCTAGTGTTGATCAGGGCCCAGCTGTTCAAAGCTAGTGTTGATCAGGGCCCAGTTGTTTAAAGCTAGTGTTGATCAGGGCCTAGTTGTTTAAAGCTAGTGTTGATCAGGGCCCAGTTGTTCAAAGCTAGTGTTGATCAAGACCCAGTTGTTTAAAGCTAGTGTTGATCAGGGCCCAGTTGTTCAAAGCTAGTGTTGATCAGGGCCCAGCTGTTCAAAGCTAGTGTTGATCAGGGCCCAGTTGTTCAAAGCTAGTGTTGATCAGGGCCCAGTTGTTCAAAGCTAGTGTTGATCAGGGCCCAGTTGTTCAACGCTAGTGTTGATCAGGTCCCAGTTGTTCAAAGCTAGTGTTGATTAGGGCCCAGTTGTTCAGAGCTCGCCCTGTTAGCTTAACTAGCTGATTAGTGAAATTTCAAAATGTTAATAAAATGACACAATTTTATTGTAATACATATATTTATGACTTAGAGTAATTCTATCTGCTAATAGCAATTGTATGCATTTACTTTTTACAAGAAATTTTAAAAAAATTGGCGAATACAAAAACATACTTTAACATAATTTTTTGCTAGCCAACTATTTAACCTAATGTGGCTTTGAACAAATGGTCCCAGATCACTGAAAAATAACCAGTGTGGCTGTCATTCCTACTGGAAATGCCCACAGAGAAGAATTTTGCCACAAATGAAGTTTTAAGAATTTTTTTTATTTTATTCTCCTACTTATAGTGTATTTGTATCACAATTAATACACTATGGCAGAGTTTGTTCCCACTGTGGGAACTTTATACACGTATAAAGCTTCTTAAAAATAAATTATTGACCCAGAAATATTGCCACCCTAGGCTTATCAAGGCCCTCAAAAAGATTTATGGCCATCAACACAATGTTGTTCATAAATTGTTGTCTCTGTATCCAAGTTGATTTATCTCATTTCTTATTGTACTTGAAATTTTGACTTACTAAAACCTATGTGATATATTTGACGCCCCATAGTTCCATGTTCCTTTCACACAATTTTGATTACACACGTGACGGATGTAGCTAGCTAAACAGGAGGTGCTTACCCTTCCAGAGCACCCGGCCTCACTTCCCTGGTGAAAGTTCACATGTCTAACCTAACTTGTCAGTTCCAAAGTTTTTACTTTGCTTCTGGATTGTCATTCGTCATGGATAAGTATGTCTGTTTTTGATTTACATGTATTATACAGATTAAAAACGAAATTCTTCCATTATGAATATTTGTCTACTTCTGCATTGTTTTTTTTTTATGAAATACTTATATATAATTCTGTATTGTCATTATTATTTTCAGGCTAGGTTATTGTCGCTATCAAGGTCAGCGTCAATCAAGATCACCCTCACCTACGTCTTTTAGAAATAGAAGTTTTTCACCACCCAGAAAATCTGAATTACAAGACCACATAGGAAAGCATTTAGTAAATCAGAGTTCAAGATGAGTCACAAAGAAGTTATAGAGAAAGAAAGAAGCAGTATATGTCGACACAGAGGAGCGACACGTTTCACCGTTTTCCACACCAGCCCCTCGAACGAAAGCACCAACACCTCAAGCATATGATACCTCAGACATTGATCTTAGAACAGGGTCAAAGTCTTTTGCAGCTGAGAAAGATAAAAATTGTAAGTTTAGAATATGATGTGCTTCCAATCACTCCACTAAGGTCCTTTTTCTTTTGAAATGTATGAAATATGATCACACAAATACAATGTTTGTCAATTAAATTTAAAACTTCAAATTGTAAGTGTTGTATTCTGCATAATGAAATAGAATGAAAAAAATTAAGTGAAAAAAGTTAAGTGCAAAATAGTCTTTAATTTAAGTAATCAGTTTCAGTTAAAAGTCTATCTTGAGTCTACATGCTCATCAGACCAGTGCTTCTTCAGATTTTGGTGGTTGTAAGAGTGGAGCAAAGAACTGAGTGTTTTATGCCACAGTCAATATCCTTGCACTTATATTGAGGCAGTTGGTTCTTGGATGCTGGATGAAAATCGAAGTACCTGAAGAAAATCCCTGACCCTCAAATTGAAAATAAATCATCAAACTTTCTCTTACTAGGATCTGCCTGAGTGACATTTGAAACTAGGTTGCTGTGATCTGTAAATGCATGTGCTAAAATAAACATGTACTATTTCTGTCTGTTGAATTCAAACTTTATAATGAGTTAATATCAATATCAAAAGGTTAACAATATTAAAATTTTGTTTTATGTAGCCCGAGGTATATTGGAAGAAATATTAGCATCAGCAGAATCACCAAGAAGAGGAATTCCAGCTCCTATAATGCAAACAAGGTAAGACTCAAATTAAATAGCTTTATATTGTGGAATCATTCATTTTTCGTGGTGATTCAATTTTCAGTTTTTGTGTACACCCTTTCCAAAGAATATACCGGTAGATGTTAAATAAATACTGTATATTACAAACCTACCTTAAATTGTAACGGTAAAACATGAATTTAGCACCTCCCAAAATGGTATTTATCTTAAAACCAGGAAATTGGAACACCGCAAAATTAAATGATTTCACAGTATATACTGATTGATAAAGTAATGAGCCATAGTAATATTGTTGTAAACTAGATATGGAGATCACTTTATTTATCAAAATAAAGACTAAAGAAATTGTCCTAAAAGTTGATACGAAACACATAGTATCTAATCAAATATCACAAAGAGAGGTTTGTATTTTTTAATCACAAAACTTGGAAGCAATACAGTATAGAAGCTACAATGCAACGTTCTATAAATAGTGGAGACAAGAAACAGAAGATGAGGAGGTGAATTCTTTACTATCTGCATATATGGTCCTAATACAGGTTAAATTGTTGATTATTATCTCCCCTTATACCAGCATATATTCTAAAATTGTTTGAAAATTGAAATGGGTTTTAGATTTGTGTGGAAGGGAATTCTGCACTATCTACACCTGCTCAATTTATTCATTTTTATCTCCCCTTATACCAGCAAATACATAAAGAGGCAAGGAATTCTACACTATTTACAATACAGATACTCTTGATACAGGCCATATTATACATTATTATCTCCCCATATACCAGCAAGGAAAAGTCTTATATTATCTACATCTTGTCACGATACATGTTAAAATTTTATTATCTCCCCTTACACCAGCATATTCTAAAATTGTTTGAAAATTCATCTTAAATTAGACCAATTTTGACTCATTTTACCACTCACTGTCTTATTGAATAGAGTTCATAACAGCCATAAAAACAAATATTCCTGTCCATGTCCAAATCGCAATCCCATAAGCAAATTAAAAACTTTCAAATCTACCCCAGTTATAACTATTAACTGCCACTTAAATGTGGGATCTAAATTCAAATTACTGCTAGATATATTCTAAACAATATAAAGTATGCCACTTATGTTACAGTATAACAATCAAATTAGTATACAATTTATTGTGAAAAAGTTTGAAACAAACAGCTTTTCAAATTATCAATTTTGATTGTAATTACACTTTTATAATTACACATTTTTATACCAGAGAAGAGATTATTTTTTCAGAGATTGTCGTACTTTCTAACAACAATTATACCAGCCAAATAGGACAGAACTTATCTATTTTATCATGCCTAAATTGCTTTTACAATACATACCCTATCTTAACAAAAATTACATTATTATAAATTCATATATTGGAAAAAATGCTTAAATATCTGTTTTATAGGTATTTAACAGCAAGATTTTATATGTATAATAAGGGAAATGCAGGGTTGACACTAACACTAGCCAGAGACTAGTTAAAATTGGTCAGGGCTAGTGAATCTTGTACTTCCTGTAGACCAATTGGCTAGCAGGTTCTCTCAAAACAATTAGATCATATACTCAATGCATAGCTTTTAAGACCAAATCCTAATTAACGAAAATATAATCTAAACTTCTCCAGATGACAGGACACTGAAATGTGTATGGTGATACAAATCATAGCAAGAACTTATACAATGTTATATCATGATATGTTTTATTTTGAGAAAACTGTATTATTTAAAACTGGAATAATAAGGATTGAATGGTTTAAGTGTAAGGGGGGGGCAACTGTATACTTCAAAAAATGAAAATAAGGATTACAGTAAATGTTGATGGTATATAAGAGAGATAACTGTGATGTTCTTACTGTCTGTTTTAGTGTAGCCTTGATGTGTGTGTGTGTGTGTGTGTGTGTGTGTGTGTGTGTTCGTTCAGGGTTTTGACAGCCTTTGCCTTCAGTATGCACTGTACATGTACATAAACAGATGACAACACAATATTATCATAAGGTGGTGGTCAGATCATAGAATAAAATCTGCGGAGTAATGACAGGTTTATGACAATTTATGAATTTTACTATCAATCAAATGAAAGCTGTACAACACAAGTCTGGAGATAAAAGGTGTACATGGAATGATCATAAATTCCATCAACATGCAATCAAACTTGTCTACATACCATACATTGAAAGTGGTTAAAGAAGAATAGAATTGCTCAACCAAATATGTCTTTTGACCATATAATTAATTGATTGATTGGTTGAATGGAGTTTTACATCCCAGTCAAGAATATGTCACTTTTATCGATACATCACCAGCTGTAGGTGAAGTGGCAGAATTTTTAACCTTTGCAGTGCGCTAAGGGCAATGTGGATGGAGTAATCTTTAACATGCCGTGCACCTTTGTTACGCAGGGAATTGGTTTTTAAGGTCTCATCACATGACTTTCATTTCTAAATGTTTAGTGCTTTATGAAAGAATAGTCATTACCTATTTTCAAGTCTTGGTCAGACCCCAGCTGAGGTTCGAAGCCATAGCATCCCACATATGGAGTGAGCACTCTACCCACTAAGATACCGTAGTGGTATTGACCATATATGTGAGCTTGTAAAAGTGTAACAGTCTGACTGTAGACTCTGAAAGGAAAATTGTAAAAGTAAATAGCCAAATATTTCTTTAGACCATGTATGTAAGTAACTTGTTTTTGTGTACAGCCAAGCTGGCCTTTAGGTCTAACATAGAACATGTAAAAAATGAATTTGATAAACAAGTGCCCTTTAGATGCAAAGGATTTCAAGTGACAGAGTGGAACAAGCTATCAGCTATCACCATACAACCCAGGTTAGATGCCCAGCATTATGCTCAAGAAGGTTTTGCAGTAGTTTCAATATAGGCAGCAAGGCGACAAATGTTGTCTGCTACTTGTTTGGATTTAGATCAAGTTTGCCGCCTTCTTACATCTTAATATATTTTACAACAGATATCATTCCATATTTGCTGCCACCTACCGGTACTTTAAGAAATATTTCTTCTTGAAAATTTACCGAAAGGGCAAGTTTTGATTCATGTGCTTTAACACTTGGTAATTGACTGTGTTCTCCATTTTCCCTCCCACACTATGATCCAGACTGTGTCAATTTTCAGGTCAATGAACTAGAATGTTTAATTTTTATTTGTATAGCTTTGTTCCTAAATCATTGTAAAATAAGTAAAGTTTTTTTTAATTACATTGTTGAAAATTTGAGTAGGTGTTTAATGTTGGGCGTCATTTCAACACAAACAAAGCTTTTTACAGAATTTTTCCAAAAGAAAAGAGGCTGATTATGAAACACAGTTGTCTTGTTCACAGAAAAAACCCTGAAGACAAATTTGAGATGTAGTCTTTACATCTATTTATATATAAAGTGCAATTAAGTGTCTTTTTCAACCTGAACTTTAAGTCTTTGACTTTTATAGTCTGCTTATTGTATTGGTGGATGATCCAGTGGCAATAAGTCATAGGTTGTGGGTTTAAACCCCCATACTGTTTCATCTCCTAATGAGAAACTTCTCAAGCCTAAGTATCAACATAAGTAAAATAATTATAACAAGGATGTCAAAACTTCCTCACTCACCCAATCCTTGCATGTTACATAAATTCTATTTCACTGCATTTCATGCTATTTACATAAATTTTCCTCCTTCTCATTGTGAAATCCTAATTTAAAATTTACATAGTATTGTTTTTGTGACTACCCTGTATTTGTTTTACATTTGACAGCGAATTGTATCTTAGACACACATTTCTTGTTTCTTTAATATTTAGTATTTTGACTGTTGACTTTCTGTATTCATTTTGTATTTTCCTGCAAAAAAAAACCCAAAACAATGAACAAAGAAAATGAATATATAGTTAAGCATGTTATTGTGGCCACCACTATAAAAACCACCTGTCCAATAGGATTAGTATTTTAAGGTCTTTTTGTTTCACATTTCAACCAAAAAAAGACCACCTGTCTATAAAGTCCATATTTCTTAAATCCTATAAGTGTTCTTTTTATACAGGTTTAACTGCAATGTTTTATCTCGAACACATTCCTTATTTCTTGATTAAACATTTTATTGAATGTTGTGTCTTAGACAGGCATTTCTTGTTTATGCATTGTTTGACATTTTTCAAGTTCATATTTCCTAGGTCCCATGGGTGGTCTGTATATACAGGTTTCACTGTAATGTTGTGTCTTAGACTCACATTTCTTGTTTATGCGATGTTGACATTTTTCAAGTTAGATAACAAACTTCATATATCTTAGATCCTGAGGCTGGTCTGTATATACAGGTTTCACTGTAATGTTGTGTCTTAGACTCACATTTCTTGTTTATGCGATGTTGACATTTTTCAAGTTAGATAACAAACTTCATATATCTTAGATCCTGAGGCTGGTCTGTATATACAGGTTTCACTGTAATGTTGTGTCTTAGACTCACATTTCTTGTTTATGCGATGTTGACATTTTTCAAGTTAGATAACAAACTTCATATTTCTTAGATCCTGAGGGTGGTCTGTATATACAGGGTTTTACTGTAATGTTGTGTCTTAGACTCATATTTCTTGTTTATGCGATGTTGACATTTTTCAAGTTAGATAACAAAGTCCATATATCTTAGATCCTGAGGGTGGTCTGTATATACAGGTTTTTACTGTAATGTTGTGTCTTAGACTCACATTTCTTGTTTATGCAATATTGACATTTTTCAAGTTAGATAACAAAGTCCATATATCTTAGATCCTGAGGCTGGTCTGTATATATAGGTTTTACTGTAATGTTGTGTCTTAGACTCACATTTCTTCTTTATGAGATGTTGACATTTTTCAAGTTAGATAACTGATATGTAATATAATTTATTGATCAGCCTGACTTTTAACGCCTACACAGGTAATTTGATTTGAGTAAATGCATTACTTGTCTGAATGATGGCTTCAACTTGGACCTTTAATTGACTCAAGTTTCTAAAAATAAAAGATTTTAATGATTTAACGGTATTTAATTGCAGTCAATGTATGAAGTTTTTAATTTTACATAAACTGAATAAAAAATATGCTTGTTGTGTAAAGTACATAACATGCCAATGGAATTAGGATCACAAGTTCACATACCACACAATACTCCATAATGTTTGACGTACAAATTCATTTGCTATTCCAGTGCATTGATTGAATGAATGGGGTTTTACATTTCGATCAAGAATATTTTGCTTATATTGAGACATCACCAGCTATAGGTGCAGTGGCAGAAATTTTTACCAAGGCATTTTGCTAAGGGCAATAAGCAGGGAAAGTTCTTGAACATATTACAACTGCTGTGACCCAGAGCATAGGTTTTGAAGGTTTCTTTTGAAAG
Source organism: Anadara kagoshimensis (assembly GCA_021292105.1). Lineage (NCBI taxonomy): Eukaryota > Metazoa > Mollusca > Bivalvia > Arcoida > Arcidae > Anadara > Anadara kagoshimensis. The sequence goes on along the minus strand of CM037858.1, from coordinate 9,829,934 downwards.
ACTCTGTGACTTTCATTTTTAAATGCCAGTACTTGGTGAAACCAAATATATTGAGAGAGTCAGTTCTGGAATGGAAATTGGAGTGCCTGGAAGAAAGAAACCATCATCCTTTGGCAAGTGACTTGACAAACTTTCTCACACTAGAAATCCCCCACCCCCACCCCAATAAAATATCATATTAATTAATGATATCATATATGTGACACAGTCAATTTTAAGGTATTTTTCTGCAACTATTTATCATGTGGGTGTAAAGATTGATACTCAAATAAGATTTAGGACATCAGGCAGAAAGAAAAATACCATTGTTGGTCCAGCATTGGGATTTTGTGTTGGTATAACATTGGATCATCAATGGCGACCAACAACTTTTTTGATGAAGGGCTATATACAGAATTGTATATAGATTTGCATAAATAAACAGAATATTTATCATTATGCAGCTGATGATATTTTAAAACTCAGCGGAAACGCCAATTTTAGGTTTATTAAGAATAATATGTTATAATAAAACAAAACTGTCCACTTTGGCTTTAATTTAATAATCAATTAGGGAGAGTACATTAAGTAAAAATTGAAAAAAGTTATTTTCACAGAGTAACTGTATTGTATTGTTAATGTATTAATTATGCAATTCCTAACACTGCTCATGTATTGGATGAATCATTTGATATGAATATTCTTTATGAAAGGTCAACCAGACAGGTCAATGTGTTTTGACTTCATAATCTGGCTGTGTATACAGAATTATCCATTACAGAATTGAAAATAAATAGTAATAAAAATTTATAATGCATGTATTAAAATTTTCTAGATTTTTCTCATAACTCTCATATTTGCTTGTAGAAACATTGAATTTTCTGTTTTTGTTTTGTTTTGTATTGTGTTTCAGTTATGTTTAAAATAATTTACTAGGCCGTTCAAACAACATTGACCTGTCTGTTTGACCTTTAATTTAAACATAATTTACAGACCAGTACATTTATGTATTGGGAGCAGAGGTGTTTAATATCTCGACATCATGTTCACTGTTATGTATTATGGTAACTGTGAATGGTTATGCTAGCTGTGTACTGGATGAATCATCATATGTAAATATCTCTAATGAAAGGTCAAGCAGGCAGGTCAATGTTGTTTGCCTGTACAGTTTTGTTGTATGTGCATGGTAAACATTTATAATAAATATATAAATGGGTTAATGGAATAGAATATCAAATTCAGCAATCATTTCCTATAGTAAATAGACCATTTTACTCAAATTCTCCTGTATTTTTCATGTACAGCTAAGAATTATTGTAGAATATAATATAACATTGCATTGCAATTTACTTTAAAATCAGTTATTTTCATGGTGTTCAATTTTTTGTTGATTTCATGGATACCCTCACCGATGAAATAGTGCCAGTATGTTAATTACTAAGAGCTTTTCAGCATGTTGAAAAAAAAATTTGGTTTCACAATTTTGGTCCAAGCACTACTGATGAGGTTTGTATCCCAAAATTGGCCAACTGGTGTTGTAAAATTAAAACTCCATCAGATCAAATTTTTAAATAGGAGGTGCACATCTATATTATATCACACAGATTGTGTGAAAGTTTCATGAAAATCCATTGAAGGGTTTAGGAGGAGTTGCAGATAAGAGATATATAGGTACCCTAAGGTGTAACGGAAGGACGGACGAACACCCCTATGACTATATACCCCCCACTTTTTTTAAGCGGGGGGGGGGGGGGGGGGGGGGGGGTATAATTATAGGAACAAATTTTTGTAATGTACACCATGGATTAATAACTCAGCAAAAAAGTATTTGTGTAGAACCATGAAAATGGGATCACAAGAGAATAAATGACTCCACTATATCGTACATTAGGACCTTTGTAAACTGAATAATAGAAAACAAAATGTTCTAACTGCACAGATTTATAGAAACAAACAATAATAATAATGTTTTCTGATAACAAGCATTTTGGTTTACTCAGGGTTTGGTTTCCACATGTTTCACTATACCTGGTACAATCCAACCTGCCTTAAAGGCCACCTCTATCTAAAGGCCACCTAATATATAAAGGCCAGTAGAATTGTATCCCAGTTGTTCTTTATTCATATTATTTGAACCTGTATATAAGGGACACCTGCCCATAAAGGCCACTTTTACTGGTGCCCTTGGTTGGTGTTTATAGACAGGTTTGACTGTATATGCATGCACCAATACTTGTGACACCCATAGATATTTTGCATTGTTTGATTATATTTGCTGTTCTTTCATCATTCTATGTATCTTATTAATTTCTTGTCCTAGTTTTTTAAATTTATTTTAAATTGGATCATTCAAAATATGGTTTAATTTCCGTTCAGAAACTTATTTGAAAATTACAATTTTAATTCTAGAAAAGTATTGCAGAACACACATATTCAATATTTAACACTTATGCTTTTGGACAATTGGCTAGTAATGACCTTGACACAAAAGTTTAATAAGTCACCAGTACAGACTGTTCAATATTCTGTTTGATGTAGGGGGACCATTTGTGTTACTAATTCACAAGTTGACCGCCTCAACATCAACATCCCTCTTGTACATAATCAGGCGTTAAACAAGCTCATTTTCTGAGCTATAACACAAAGACTGATCTAAATACACCATGTCACAGCATACAAATTTATCCTAATTATCCTATTTTCATCACTATTTAATAGCTTTTAAAATTCATTATTACAAAATAAAACAAATTTTCACATTCTACACATGTTTTTGAAACTTTTCATCCTCACATGGAAACCAGGACTTGGAAGAAAAAGATTTTTTGTGTGTATGACAGAGCTTAAATTTTGTTCAACAAAGGATTTTTCTTCACTTTCTTAACAGTTAAATGAAACAGAAGAAATAGTTTCAAAAGCAAAAAAAAATTTCCTTAATAATAAATAATTTTGAGTGGCATTTGAATTGCAAAAAATTTGCATTAAAAACTTCCGCATATAGGTCGATCAAAAATTTTTCCATATAACAATTTTATGGATGTACATTTTTTTTCTCGATATTTTTAGGACACACAGGAGTAATTTTCTCTTTTTAAAAGTGGTAACTGTTCACTTACTGTCTAAGTAAATAAATAAATAAATAAATAAAAGAGTGATTATATTATATTTGTTAACATCCAAACAACAATCAATAGCATCCAAAAATTTCATTGATACCATAAATAAATAAATAAATAAATAAATAAAAGAGTGATCATATAATATCCGTTAACATCCAAACATCCAAAAATTTCATTGATATCATACAGAATAATGGTAAGATAATTTTGTGGTTCTTGAATGATAGTATCCAAGATGATGTTATCAGTAAGATGTGATGAAGTATGGCACGGCGCTGGCAGGGATGTAAGTCGTGTTGTAATGATCAGTGCTAACAATGTTTGATCCATGACTATAGTCTGCTTGTACCACCCACATATAAAGTTCTTATAGCATACTTATTTCTGTTAATAAGACGCCATAAATAAAACAGAGAAAAACATTTTATTATTATCCACTTGACGTAGCTCAATATTCTGCCTACTTACAATGACATAATAATAGGAGTCAAGGGTTTTTTAGTTTTGTACTTGAGAGAGAGAGGAGAGAGAGAGAAAGAGAAAGAGAGAGAGGCCGAGGTCCTAAAAGGATTATTAATAGAATCTATCATGAGTATCCGTGTAGGATAGGAAAATCTCACCCGAGGGGTTGAATATTTCAGTCGGAGACGAGGCTTGCCATGTATTCAAGTGGAAATCTTTATCTCAAACATAGGAAGATGGAAGAATATGTTGTCTTACCGGGTATTTGCACTGTTGACTTGTATTTTCCTGATATAGAGACAAAAATCAGACAATGTATATAGTAAAGCATGTTATAGTGGCCACCTCTGTATAAAGAACACCCATCCGTTAATATCAGTGTTTACAAGCCCTTTTGATTTATATTTCAACCAAAAATGTTCCCTATATAAATATCACCTGCCCTTTAAGACCAGTGTTGAAGGTCCCTTTGCTTCACATTTTAACCAAGAACAACCTCCATATAGTGTAAACTAACTTTTATTCGCGTGTTTCGCGAGGACAAATTTAATCGTCGCTAATTTGTTTCCGAAAATGATTTTATTAATACCAAATGTTCAACTAATTTCCATATCGCGAAAGTTAAAAGTTGCGAAATGGTTTTAATAAGAGAATCGCGAATGTTATTATCCGCAAATAAAAGTTGGTTAACAGTAATTACTACCTGAGTGTATGAAGTCCATTTTTCTAAGGTACCATGGGTGTTCTTTTTATACAGGTCTTACTGTAGTTGATGATGTAATTGTCTTTTATTTACCTATGCAGTCAAACCTGTCTATAAAGACCAACAAAGGGAACCAGTGAAAGTGATCTTTAAGGACAGGTGGCCTTTGTATACAGGTTCAAATAATATGAATATAGAGCAATTGGAATAAATATTGACTGACTTTTTGAAGCAGGTGGCCCTTACTTAGAGGTCTTTAAGCCAGGCTTGACTGTATTCTAATAGTGACCTGACTTTTATAAGAAAAACATGTCAAGCCTTGAGTGAAAAGGTATAATCCAAACAAACAAAATCAGGTGTGATCAATATAATTTGTCATCGAAACAAGCAGCTAAATTTATTTATGGTAAAAAAAATCATCTAAGACCCAGCTGTCCTTGACAAGTAAATTGAAAACATCATTTTTCAGCCAAACACTGAGTGTATAGATGCTGGATCTGTCATAAACAGCTTAACATACATACACAAGGTCTTCATTCCAGACAGTATCACATGTTTGTAGATTTGTACTTTTCTGGAAAAGATTGGAACATTCAGCATGATATAAACCGTCTTATGATTGCAAAGATAATTAAAAAATGAAAAGACAAAATGATTTGTCTCCATAATGGGGTCCAGTCCCTAAGTCTCTGTTATGTGACCAGAATAGTTTTATTATTTCCAGGTACAAGATAAAAAAAAAACCAACATATCAATCCATGTCAAAACCACAATCCCAAATCAAAAACTTAAAAATAAAAAGCTTGAAAAACTGGCAAATTAAGTTAAACATTTGAAATTCCATGAGGGAAGTGATATTGGGTGCTCACAAGAACATTCAATGTTGAATAATTATCATGGAACCGAAGTATCTTTTGACATAACTGACGGTGGCGATCTTTTCTGATGTCCGACAGATTGTAGGTTGCAAAGTCGGAGATTTTCTAAGAGACATGTAGACCTTATAAGAATGAAATAAAGAAACATGCAGAATAAAACATATACTTGGCAATAGCCTGAGTCACCATCAACATGACACAACAAAATTTTCAGGTTTCCTTTTATTAGTTGAGTTGAAGTGAAGTTGAACTCGACTATGGATATGGTGTTATGTGTGGGTGGACAGGATGGTTTTCCAGACATTTTTCCTAAACGCTTGCAGATATTGAACTTGTATTTGATATGCGGTTCAACTATCATACGGTCCAGATCAAGTTTGAGTTTTGTTCCAGTTTAGTGATTTTTGATGAATTTATGGGCTGTGGACTCAGAAATTTATTTTGTATGTGAATCTTACATCATACAGAATATGGAATTGCAACTTGACTTGTGCATCCTAGTGCTTTTAATTGATTTATTTTCACATAAATGGCAAGAGCAACAAGATTTATAAAAATAAAACTTACACAAGTAATTTAATAAAATGCTTTTGCATGTACACTGACTGTCATCCGATGATGCAAAAATTAAATAAGGTGAATAAGTTGCAATTACTTCTCACAAAACTTAACTGATGCAATTTAGTTCTCACAAAACTTAACTGATGCAATTTACTTCTCACAAAAATTAACCCATGCAATTTACTTTTCACAAAAATTAACTGATGCAAAAAATTCCCGAATTACAGCATATGAAATAAGAAATATAACATGAACATGAACATGAAGGTCTCCATTATTGATCAGCTTGATCTAGATGTACCGGTATTTTAAAAAAAAATTAGTGTCCATTTATGTGGTTACAATATGTTGGTATTACCATAATTCCTATATCCTTCTTTATGCCATAAACAAAAAAAATATGTCTCAACAAGAAGCTAAACTAAGCCGACTAAAGTAAAATATGAAAAAACAGGTCTAAATCATGCATAAATACAAGGAGAACAAAAAGTATTCAAAAACTGTACATGCTATCAACAGAACAAAAAACAATGCAGACAATCAGCAGAACAAAAAGTTTACACGCAATCAACAGCCATTATCTGTATTATTTTAAATTGAAGCAGATTATTCCAGTATGTATAGGTATAATTAACATTGGTTTACAGTTTTGTCTGCTCTCGTAACTTAGCAATGCGAAAAACTTAATGAATAGAGTTTTTTTTTTTTTAAAAAAGTCACGAATCTTGTTTTGTACATGTCTTCCTTGGAAAGATAATCAGTATAATCGCGAAGAATGCAATACTATTGTTACATCATTTTTTTTCAGAAATAGAAGTGTTTGCATATTGTATAGTTCATTCAAATTGATATTTTATCATTTACGGTATACATGCAATGAGAGAGTGCTTCACTGTTGTGTTTGTAGAAATGCGAGTAAGGAAGATTTTTTGTTTTTGGGAAAACAGCCAGAATTATTGTTTGGCATAAAAACAAAAAAAATACATACGTATGATGTAAGATTGATCTGTATTCTGCTAAAAGACTTTGTTACTGGCAAACATTTCAGCAATGTGTGTATATATCTATTTTTAGATTAACGCTTAAAAATAAACAAGGAAATGTTTGATGTACGTGTTGTTTGTTATGATTTATCCTGGAGCTGCATTGGGAATTTTTCTGGGGCATCCTGAAAAATATCATGCATGTATTTTTGATTTTTGTTTTTTTGTTTTTATTGACATTTGGTTCATAGGTTGTAAAAACTATCACTTTATAGAATTGCAAAAAAGTGAAGCACATTGCAGCTAAGAGCAAAAGTAGCAAAATAAATTCAGAGCAAATAGGTTATAGTTATTGACATTTGGCTTGTAGGTTGTAAAAACTATCACTTTCTTTATAGAATTGCAAAAAAGTGAAGCAGATTGCAGCTAAGAGTAAAGTAGCAAAATAAGTTCAAAACAAATAGGTTATAATTATATTAAGTTTATTGACAATAATTTTGACTCGTGAGTTGTAAAAACTGACACTACATTTGTATTTACTTTATACAATGGTAAAAAAATTAAGCCAATCACAGCTAAGAGCAAAAATAGTAAAATAAATTCAGAACAAATATGTTATATCAAGTTGTTGACATTTGACTATTGAGTTGTAAAAAACTTATACAATCTTTCTTTATAGAATGGCAAAAAAGTGAAGCATACTGCAGCTAAGAGAATAGTAGCAAAATAAATTCAGAACAAATATGTTATATTAAGTTTGGTATAAATAATAGAGTCAAATAATAAAAAAATAATTAATAAATAAATAAATAAATAAATAAATAGAATTTGGTGCCATGACCTTTGAGGGAAAAAAGTCAGGTACTTCTAGTGTCACGACCTTTGTGGGAAAAAAAGTCAGGTGCGTCTAGGTCTTGGATACATGTTTTGGCAATACCAAGGTTTAGTATTGTGTAGCAGCCTTGACCTTTCCATGGGATATCTGTTTGTATATACACTAATGTGTATGTCTTGTTGGCATTTCAAATTTGTCTCTAGCAAATAACTGCAACAAGACCACTGTGTTATATGTTGTCTGCTGGAGCTTTTCTGTGTCAAACTTAATATTCATTGGCTTTGAGTTTTAATAATTATTTTGCAACCTACCAGAAGAAATGTTTCATTTATCTTCCATTGAAGTCTGATAAAAAAATATATTAAATGTACTGTGCCGATTTATTGATGGTGAAAAAGCCATTGTGTGTCTTGGCTAGTCTAAAAGGTTTCTATTTAGACTAGACTAGAGGAGGGAGGGAGGGATGTCATTTTAATTTAAATGCATAACAAACTGTGTTTGTTATCTCAAGAAATAAAGAGTTAACTGATCAAGAAAAAGTCAGTATGAATTTAATTTTACCACAAAATTGGGATAAATATACACTTTGTATTTTTTACCAGAACCTGTCAGTGGCCACACTTATATAACAAACTCCTTCTCGTGTAAAAAATAGTCATTATACATTGGGGATGCTATAGCATATTCAACTTAAAAGTACAAGTTTCATACAAAAGCCTTAGGTTTTTAAGTTCCATACAGAAATGTCAGGTGGTTCATGTTTTTCTATGGACACTCTAGTTTTCTCCACCATTTTAGATTAGACCATCTTGATATGATTTAGATAACCATGTTAGGAACTTGAGACTCAAATAAACTTCAATTTTCTAAGTTCAGATTTACACAGATGGGCATGTAGACATACATGTATTGTCACAATTATTTTCTGTTGTTTCTCGTATTGCGATTTTACTTATTACCATATTACATCATGACCGTGTCAATGTACAATGTATTTGTTTTTACAAGAATCACCTGCGGTGTTGACACTTATAAGGTTTATGATCCCAGATAAATAATGTATTCTATGACAGTACAAGGATTTACCTTGAAGAATATAACACTAATGTAATCAGATTGCATTACTCATATCAACTTATTTATTTTTAGATTACAAAACACAACAGGAAATGTCACATTTTTACTATTTTTTTTATCATTAGACATTACACATGTACATGCATTTGTCACAGTGTTTAAGATTACAGGTAAATTATACAAACTATACATAGATATTTTTCATCCTTTACAGTATCTGTATACACCCCCCCCCCTCCCCTATAAAAGAGGAGAGGTGTAGATGGTACATAGGAATCATCCAGTCCATCTATCTGACTGTCCATCAGTACTTCCCATTATTATGGCCACTCTTATGATTATGATCAAACTTAGCACAGATGTTTACTAACATGAAGCAGAGTTAGGTATGTTAGGACAAAGGTCATGGTCACAAGGTCAAATTCCTGTAGGTGATGTTGGGGATTGTTGTATTTGTTTGTCAAGAGACTGCTCTAGTTACATAATTTCTGGCAATATTTCTTTGAAAAAAATGATAAGTTTCACAAGATTATAATTAAATGATCAAGAATATTAGCACATTGGTCCATGTGCATGAATGTTGTCATTTAGTTTAAGAAAGAATTAGTTCACCTGTGTGCTGCATACTAATGTTTGTGCAGAAGTATAAATCTAACAACATAATTCACCAACATGCCAGGTGATACACTACAGTGTCGGGTAGATCTATTACTTCTATTGATGGTGGTGGCATTGGTATCTAAGTGCCAGTTAACATATCACAGTGCCTCTCACCACCTAGGTTTCAGTCCCACCCCGGACCGATCCTAATGTGATAAAGTTGGTCAGTTTGCTTGGTAAATCTGGTTTCCTCTCCAATCCCATTACTGACTGTCTCAATATAAGTGAAATTATCTTGACTTTGGCTTAAAACTGTTACTCTACTCTACTCCACTGCATTGGTTATGAATTGCATAACTTGATGCCTTCCAGTAAAAATGGTTCCAATTAAACATTATGAGATATTAACCAGGAGAACATAGCTCCCACAATCCATTACACAAGTAAAATATTTTGCCATGAAGTATTCACATAAACCCTCTTTTTTGGAGAAATTAATTAGATGATATCACAATCCAAGTGATAAAATTGTATCAGTAACCTTGATAAGTGCTAAATGTAACGTTGTGTTGTAACAATAGTCTCGTAATCTGCTAAGTCATTGTTTTGATTTACTGGATAGGTCATTGTTATTGATCTGTGATAGTCCAGTGTAATAATGTATGAAATTAATTGGTAATTTTGCTGTTTGTCTGTGGTTTCAATAAAACTAGCAATTAAAGGATTTGGATTAAACTTGTTGCCTACTTCGACTAAGTTCATATTACTCTATACCGTTGCTGCCTGCTTTAAGAAATTTGTCTTTTTGAAAACTTACTTAAATGGCTGCTAAGTTAAATACCAGTTGGTCCATGCAATGCTTTTACATATTGCCAAGTCATTGATGTTTGTTTACAATTCTAGTAGCACATTTAGTTATTGGTTCAAATGTTTGTTTCCTGTCTGACACCTGTTGTTGTTGGATTGACTGTCAGGCTGTTGCTTCAAAACCTTATTGGTGTCAAACAGGTGTTGGTGTTTGTTTTCTCTTTGACACTGTTTGTTTGTTTTTGTTGTCTGTCAGATTAACCATCTGGCTAATATTTGTTAAGAATTCTAATAGTTTATTGGTTCACATGTTTGTTTTATTTCTGACACACCAGTTGTTCTTGTCTGCAGGATTGACCATCATATCATTTCCTCAAATGCTCATTGATTTTAGTCAGGGTTTGATGTTTGTTTCCTTTCTGATGCCTGTTGTTATTATTGTCTGTTGGGTTGACTGTCAGGTTATTTCCTCAAATGCTCATTGATTTTAGTCAGGGTTTGATATTTGTTTCCCGTCTGATGCCTGTTGTTATTGTTGTCTCTTGGATTGACCATCATGTTATTTCCTCAAATGCTCATTGATTTAAGTCAGGGTTTGGTGTTTGTTTCCTTTCTGACACACCAGTTGTTCTTGTCTGCAGGATTGACCATCATGTTATTTCCTCAAATGCTCATTGATTTCAGTCAGGGTTTGGTGTTTGTTTCCTTTCTGACACACCAGTTGTTCTTGTCTGCAGGATTGACCATCAGGTTATTTCCTCAAATGCTCATTGATTTCAGTCAGTGTTTGATGTTTGTTTCCTTTCTGACACACCAGTTGTTCTTGTCTGCAGGATTGACCATCAGGTTATTTCCTCAAATGCTCAATGATTTCAGTCAGGGTTTGGTGTTTGTTTCCTTTCTGACACACCAGTTGTTCTTGTCTGCAGGATTGACCATCATGTTATTTCCTCAAATGCTCATTGATTTCAGTCAGGGTTTGGTGTTTGTTTCCTTTCTGACATTGTCTCTTTGTTGACTGTCAGCTTATTTTTTTACAAGCTTATCAATTTCAGACAGACTTTGTTGTGTGTTCTTTTCCACTTGTTTCCTTCCTGCTTCTGTGTTTTTTCGTTTGTTTCCTTTCTGCTTGTTGTTTTTGTTGTTTGTTGGAATGACTTTCAGTTATCACTTCAACAGCTCAGACATTTTAGACAGATTTTGGTATTTGTTGCCTGGCTGACCCATGTTGTTGATATTCCTGTTGACCTTTAGGTCATTTCTTCAAAACCTTATTGATTTTAGACATGTTTTAATGTTTGTTTCTGCATTCACACCTGTTGTTCTTGTTTTCTGTCAGAATCACAACCAGGTCATTGCTTCACAAGCTCTTGATTTCGGACAAGTGTCATTGTACTTACTATTTGTCCAGATTTAGCTGCTTGTACCATAGGGTCAATGCCACCAACATGTGTATAAAGATCATGCTGTTTACTGTCACCACAAACATGTGTTGTTTTTAAGACAGCTTAAGGAAGTTATTGTTGGTTGAAAGATCAGTAGGATTGGTAGTGTATGCTTAAAACATGTTACTAATGCTAAAGCACTATCATTCACGAAAACAAAAATTCTGAATTTTATCTGAATATTTCTGAAACTATCTGAATTTATTGAATTTCCTTCTGAACTTCACTTCCACAAAAACTTAGTGTCTGAATTTTTTTCTGAACACTTATCTATATTTTCAATTTTGAATGCATTCTGAGAATGTAAAAATGTCCAAAATTCAGGAAAAAATTAGAATTTTACAGACAAAATACAGACAACTTTTTTTTGTGAGGAAGACTTCTGAAGTTGTTACTGTACTTGTTTGATATATGTATCTCTCTCTCTCTCTCTCTCTCTCTCTCTCACAGAGGAATTTAGTATTTCAAAGTTTGTTCTTTAAATAGCTAGAACATGACAGAATTGTGTTTTGTTTTTTCAGAACAACACTCGAGACAAATTAATGATCATGTCTGAATATTGATATCATAAATGAATATGACATTTAATTATTTAATTATAATTGACATTTATTATGCTAATTGATTGGAATAATTATTTTTATGATTTTATGACACCATAACTTACATTTGGGTTGTTTCAACTTGATTACTTTTTTTTAATGGGGGGGGGGGGATAAAATTGTTATACATGTATTATTCTGTGTTCTGTCCATTGACTTGACTATTATGTGAAACAAAAATAAATCTTTTATTTGAGAGATGATTTACAAGTTGTAAGTCAATTTTTAACATAATGGTTTTTCTTTTGAATTTCAGTCATTAGCCGTTTTAACTTGCTTTGTTCTTGAGGTAATAGATACTACTGTCTGCATAAAAATTATGTTGTCAAATTTTAATCTGATAAAATCTTGAAATGTTGAGTGGATTGATGTGGAGTAATGGTGTTTTAAGCCCCATTCAAGAATATTTCACTTTTATCAAGGCAGTTGGTTTATAGTGATATTGGAGAAAACTAGAGTTCCAGGAACCTCACACTAACATCTGCCGGAGTAGGATTCTAACCTATTTTAAAAAGTGATGAGAAGAACTGTGGTTCATCAGCATGTTTTTTTAATCACTTGGCCATCAAAGCCCCAACAAATTTTGAGTGATTTATCCCCGCCTAAATATTATAGTTAGGTGTAGATCATAATTAAAAATGAAAACATGAAATCTGGTACAATAGAAACCAGAAATTATGACCAAACTGGTGGGGTATTTTTTTTGTTTTGTTTCTGAGTTTGACCTAGTTTTGTCAATTATCACAGTCTAGTGACTCATACCCGTATTTTAAATTAGCTATTGATTAATTGCATGACACAATTCCATTCAAATTTTAATTGCATTTTAAATGCTAATCAATTGTATTACCCAGTTTTAAAAAAATCATATTAGTCTAACTCTATTACAATGTATATTTAATTTCTGAGGACTATCAAGGGTAATTGTTATATATATTGATTTGTATTACATAATAGGTCTAGATCAAACAGTTTTCTTTATTATTTTTTTTTAAATATTGGTGATATAACAACAATACTTTCATAACCTGGTTATAAGGTTGTTTTCTTGAATATCGCGTTATAGCCATGGCTACCAAGACTAGGTGACCTACTAGGGTGCAAAAATCTTATAAAAGCTTCCCCAAAACCCATGATGGGCCACCCAAAGGAATCACTGGCCTTTATAGACAGGTTCAAATAATATGAATAAAGAACCATTGGTATACAATTCTACTGACCTTTATACACAGGTGGCTTTTATGTAAAGGTGGCCTTTAAGGCAGGTTGGACTGTATTTATTTTTTTATTTTTTTTAATGGTGTTTTTATGCCCCAGACAAGAATTTTTAACATATATGTTGACCATATAGCAAGTCTTCAGTTCAAGAATGATGGAAAAAACTAGAGTGCATTAAGATATAGAGAACCATTGGCCTTTCAATAGTGACCTGATTAACTAGAATCAGTCCAAAGTGGGATTCGAAACCTTGGTGGTAATAGGTGCTGTGATCTTTACCTCTCTGTCACTGAAGCCCCAAAAAACGAATATAATATTTTGCATGCATATGGATACAAATAATCTGGATCAAGTTTCACAATCATTTCTTAACTAAGATTTTCCTTCACTCAATTCTTTCAAATCCAAAGATTTAATAACTTCCTTAGTTTTTAAGATATTCAAGAATATATGGCATCATTATAAATTTCAAAATATTAAATGGCACAACCAATAAATTTGTCCGACAAAAATAGACCACATATGTCATACATTTTGAAATTATCTTTGAAATGACATCATGCATTTTTGGATATCTTGAAAACTAAGGAAATTATTAAGACTTCCTGTTTGCCAGATTTAAGTTAAAGAAAATCTATTGTGAATCTAGGATCTAGCCATCATGATTGTCCAAAAGTATATTTAATATAATGTTTTCTGTTAATGTTGATTTCAAGTAGGAGGTTAAAGTATTGACAAGTATGGGTATAAAATTGACATATCACTGACATTGCCTTTTATGTTCCGACACTGGCCGCCATCACGGTACCAAAGAAGGGTCACATGCGAGGCTGGGTGCTCCTCCTGTTTAGCAAGCTACAACCATCAAGTGTGTAGCTAGCTAAACAGGAGACCCCCTCACATGTAGATAGCTAAAAAGACCTGTCACATGTAGCTGTAGCTAAACAGGAGACCCATTCACATGTAGCTAGCTAAACAGGATACCTGACACGTGTAGCTAGCTAGACAGGAGACCCGTCACATGTGTAGCTAGCTAGACAGGAGACCCATCACATGTGTAGCTAGCTTGCAGGAGGTTTATTAATCACATTTCAATAGATAATTTATGAAAGAATTCAGGTACCAAGCCACCTTTGTATAATTCATGATTTATAGTTATACAGTGTACAAGAATAACAAAATCGGTATTTTTCACAAAATCAGTATTTTACAAGTTTTTATTTATTTGACTATGATTAGGTATAAAATAAATCAAGCCGTTCGTATTATATTAATTACAGTGTGTTTCAGGATTTTCTTTGGGTTTAAAAGACCTAACTTTTTGTTCCCTCTAAAGTATTTGTACAACACAGGAAGTTTGCGTGACGAGATGTCTATGGCATAATCAATTATAACTGTTAGAAGGAAGGGCTAAATTGACTGATATACCATAGTATACCCCCAGTAGTCTGTTGTTATTGATCTTGGTAAATTCTAGCTAGCACGCAACCTTAATTATGCTACCATTGTTTCCTGTTATTTCGGGCGTAATGATATTGTGTATTCCATATAGCTCCATGTCATGTAATCGCCTCATTTTGTGGCAGTTTTGTCACAAAGATTACATGTTTTACCATTAGGAGAGCTTTTAATCTTTTATGCATGCATCATGCAATGGGGATATTTATGCCAGAAACATAATATATTTTATAATGACTTGTATCAGGTAAATTTCAGACATTGCTAAAGAAGAACCTATTTACTTCAGCCATAAATATTTTATTTGCCTGCCAATTTTCTTTAAATACAAAAAAATATGCATATTGTTTTGACACAATACAACATTACTGACAGATTTCATCACCAGGCTTGTGGTAGGTTTGTAAAAAAAAAGTTACCATTTAAAATCTGACTAACCTGTATGTCTCGGTATGTTGGTGCATTTTTAATTATTCGTGTCAGAAAAACTGAAAAAAAAGCTGAAATTTCATTGCTTTAGAACAAACATACAGAATTAATATACATACTATGTGTTATCTTCATCAAAATTTCTTATTACCATTAAAAATTGTCAAATAATCAGCAAAATAATTGTAGTCATTTAAAAACTAGGCCTGAATTGTGCCATTTAATGACATCACTGACACTAGTATGTTATTAGTTGCCCTGACGCTGCTTTGGTACCATAATGTCCACCAGTGTTGGAACATAAAAGACAATGTCGCCGATACATCAATTTTATACACATACTTGTCAATACTTGAACCTCCATCTTGAAATCAACATTAACAGAAAACGTGATTTTCCAAATTTTAATTTGTACATGTTTGACCCGTTGTTCAACTCTGTTAAAACAGGACAACAATATGCCAGAATTTTATTTCTATTTATGTTCCTCAGTTTTAATGGGTGGACATGGCCAAGTGGTACTGTCACTGGGTTTTAAAGTCAAGGGTTGTGGGTTTGAACCAAACTCAGGACTCTTCTGATGAGTACTAGAGTAGTCTTTCAGATGAGACTCAAAACAGAGGTCCCGTGTCACAGTGCAGGCTAAAGACATCTCTGTAGAGTTGGAAAAAAGTAGGCCATCTGTGGCTGCTACAGAGGATGCTTACAGTTAGAAGTGATTTTAACAGACTGAGCAACATAAATAGAAATAAAATTCTGACATATTGTTGTCCTAGAAATAAAATTCTGACATATTGTTGTCCTGTCTTAACGGAGTTGAACAACCATTCAAACAAGAACACAAATTGAAAAATGTAAAATAATACTACTGTTGAACCTGCCTTAAAGGCCACCTCTATATAAGGACCACCTGCTTTTAAATGCCAGTAAAATTTTATCCGAATCACTCTTATTCATGATATTTGAACATGTATATAAGGGCCACCTGTCCATAAAGGCCACTTTTTCAGGTTTCCTTGGGTGGCCTTTATAAACAGGTTTGACTGTAATAAAAATAGAACTCTGTCAATCAAATGCTTTTTTCAGATCTAAGCCTAGTAAGATATATACATGTATATATATATATATATATATATATATATATATATATATTGGCAGGTTTCTCTAATTTTGCAATTGAAAAATGAACCCCACATCAAAGAAAATATTTAATATACTTGGACTTTTGGATCTTAAAGGCCATGGACAAGGCATATAAAGAGCCAGTGTAAGAAATGTCGGAAGCATTCAGATTTAGGATCCTAAACAAATACACTTCACAGCAGTATTCTGTCTGGCTTTATCCTGGTAACTGGAAAAACCCACTTTTACTTTTGTTTTTATCAATACAATGTCTCTTGAGAGCCAATTACCCCCCTCCCAACATCTGCAAGGATTTCATGTCATTTTTACAGCGACTTTGACCTTTCCAGTATGACCTTGGTTTAAGGTTATGACACATGAACCATGAACATTATTGATGTGAAGTTTTATGACAGTCATCCAAAGCAGTTATGAGATATGGCCCAGACATGATTTTACAGACATGTTGATTCCTATGTAAAAAGCCAGAAAAAAAAAACAAATGGAGAAAAGGATAGACAGTGTGTCTAAAATTATCCTGGATATATTTCTTGCCCTATAGTTGCACTGCAAACCGTTACAATATTTCATCACCAGGTCATAAAAAGTTTCTTACTTTTCTATCCAACAGGTTTTTCATAGATATTTGTAAATGTTGTGTTTTCATAATGGTAATGTATTTTCCTTTTGCTTTAATATCAACTATTGACACATAAAGAGTATAATTGTTACAATATATATTATAACAAATAGAATTATTTATTACACAAGTAATGCGTGTGTTGTTAGTAAAACCTTGAAAAATGTCATCAAATGATGTAAAAATACTATCATATAACTGTTATACCAGCTGTCAATTTTAATTTCAAGGCGATAAATTCTGTAATTACAAAACAAAATGTACGCAGAAGGGAGAGCTGTTTGTTAATCAAGGGTAGAGTGTTTTTGCAAGTAACCAGGATGGGTGTCCATAATTCAGGCCAGGTTTTAACTACCATTGTCATGGTACCTTGCTATACTAGGTGGTATACTAAAGGTTGTACCAGTATTTAAATGTAGATTTTTATTTTTGTAGTGGTCACCCACAATAGCTGGCAGTGGGCTAAATATTGAAGCATTTGTCTGTTTCTATTTTCCTTGTTCTTTGTGTATGTTGATTTGTTTCTATCACATTTTTCTAGCTGCAAACTTCACTCTACACATTACTGCTAAAAAGCTTTACGAGACAATCAAAATGCTTCCTTATGTTCCATTTTCTGGTGCTTATCTGCCTTACTTTTGAAAAGACAAATCATTCCAGAACATTTGTTTGTATGGTTTTTTTTTCAAAAAAAAAGAACCATGTGCTGAATTTTTTAAGCTCTCATGAGAGC
This sequence comes from Anadara kagoshimensis, assembly GCA_021292105.1. Lineage (NCBI taxonomy): Eukaryota > Metazoa > Mollusca > Bivalvia > Arcoida > Arcidae > Anadara > Anadara kagoshimensis. Next base: position 9,812,283 of record CM037858.1, on the reverse strand, counting down.
TTCTCTTTCTATAAAGGCTACTAATTTAGGCAGAACACACTACACTATTTTTGAGGTTTGTTGCAAATAAGACAAGATGTTTTGAGATGATCCCCAATGAAAAATATCAATGTTCTATTACAGTGGATTCTTATGCTTTTGCATACAATATTATTGTTGCGTTAAAGAGGAACTATTGTCTTTCTTATTTTTACTGTTTTGTCCTTAACTCATAAATGTCCGAGGGAAATGATATATTAATATTACAGAAATAATTAAGGCAGTGTTTCAGCGTGTTTTTTCATCGTATATATACGGTACAGACCTGTCAAAAGTATAACACTAAACTGACAAATTAGTGCCGAATCGGCTGTTTATCTCGTCAATTCATAGCCATCTTTCGACAACTGCTTTCTATAACTCGGCAGCATTTCACTATCGCTAGTTATACACATCTCTGTCACTTGACAGTCGAGCCTCGACTCCCCCTCGTTAGCTCAGTGTTAAACTTTCGACAGGTCTTTTCCTTAGTGTTCTAGTCATGTGTGCCATATTCCGTGACGTTTTGTTTTATGTCATTTTGGATATGATACGTTGTACTATTAAATAATATAACGCATTCATTGACTGTTAGCGACTTTTGTTGGAATGTTGACATTTGATGAATACACCAATCATTACACCATAGATTTAAGATTGCTTTACGACATGTTTTGACTACGTTAGGACTTATTTTGATGATCTTTGTAATGCACCGCCATAACTAAACTTTCTAATTAGATTTTAAGACATGAGTTTTGTCTGAATAGCTAGCATGTAATGAATGGGTCTTTCGGGTAACTGAGAAGCTGTTTAACAAAACTCTAGAAACACGACAACATGAGTCGTGTTAATGTTCACATATATATCTTCACAAAAAAGCTTTTTTTCCGCTAACCGTTTAACCTCGGAAAATAATGTTCCTCGTTTCCGAAGGAAATGTTCGTCGTTCCCGAAGGAAAAAATAAGGTTCTTCTAACTCATACCATTTAATCCCGGAAATGTGCATGCCTCGCTTAAAACTTTGCTTTTATAACCAGAATTTCAATTTGGCTTTAGACTTTGTCATCAGCAATGTTCAATATTCAGTTGTAGAGTTGGTTCGTTGGTCGAATGTTGCTTTACATCGTATCGGATATTAGCGACGCGATCGTTCTCTTACTTATTAATACCATAGGTATATAAGGTCGTGTCCAAGTTGTAGTACCAAAAGCAAAGTAAAGACTAAAAAACTGGCGAATTAAATTAATACTTCCTCCTGGTAGTTCGAAACATCAATCCATATGGCAGATAAATGTAGTTGACCTAACTAGAACTCGCAATCGCCAGACGTTTTACACAATCAGCAACCCCCACAGTTTTGTGTCACTGATCGGGTTTCATAATCATGCAAATTGTTGTTGTACCAGTGCCAGGGAATTCACAAATTCACGTTGATCACATTATTATTCACGCTGATCACATGATTATTCACGCTGGTCACATGATTATTCCCGCTGGTCACATGATGAGACGTGAATACCTTTTTGTGAGAAAATTGAAACCCATGAAAAAGGCTCTTAATTCACGCTGGTCACATGATGAGACGCGTATACCTTTTTGTGAGAAAAATTAAAAACCATGAAAAAGTCCAAGAGCCAGATTCCAGGACCTTTGCAAGGCCTATAGGTTTCCCAAGTTAAATACCGTTGTCGGGAGTCATACATCAGGCGTTGCTATTATATATTTTGAATGAAATATTCTGTCATATTAATTTTTTTTTAACAATTTTTTAATTTTGAAATTTCATTCAGAACATTTAAAAAAAATGTAATGTGACAATGCTTTTTGGCATTATGCAATATTTAATTAAGGAAGCCATATCGAGCGTGAATAACGAAGTAACAGTTACAATGCCATATATCACGCTTCAATGCTCACATAAATGGCTGTACTAAACTTATATCGATTTAAATATAATGTTTCTAGTTATAATTATATTTGTTTTGTGGAATTGGCAGAATACATCAACATTTCAAAAATAAACCGTTAATATGACCTTTGACCTCTGTATTTGGGATCATTCATAACAGCTTTACTTGCCTCCATAACCGCGCGTAATGCAGTTTACAAGTTTTTGATACAATAGCAACTAAAGTCAAACCTGCTTTAGGGCTACCTTGATAAAGAGAGCACCTAGTCATTTTTGAATCTGAATTGCTCTTGTGATACACGTGATTTGAACCTACAAACTAGTACAAGGACCACCTGCCCCTAAAGACACTTTTATAGGTTCCCTTTGTGGCCTTTATAGACAAGTTTGACTATATATAGCTGTAGCAAAGTACGTCATAACTTGGTTTTGAGAAAATGTGCATTGCAAGTTTTTTTTAAACTAGATCTACAGTTTATGTAATTTATTTATCTGTAATAAATTGTATTGTAGGTTTCCTTGGTACATATTTTTTCAAATTATACAATAGTTCTTTCAGCAACTGTCTTCATTCCCCGCTACCATACAAGTTCTAAATGTCCATTAAACGGCAAAGATTCATAGCATCAAATATCAAAGTGATAACCCAATTTATACCATGAGGAATAGGATATAATATTTTGAGTAGGCAGCGTTACCATGGAAACAAATCAATATAATTTGTATGTAGGATGAAATATGGCAAAATCCCATATATCGTCTTAAAGCGTTTTGTACTAAGGTGATGACGTCACTTGTTTTTGAGCATCATGTCCACATTACTTAGACTCAATTAGCACATGGCGATGGCAGTTTTCCAGCCAGGCTGTATAAACATAGACGGAACATTGTTTTAACATAATTGGTACAAGGCCACACAACGATTTAGCACGATTACCGAGTACATCTTGGAAATTTCCTTGTATATCACTATTCATGAATGGTATTTACCAATATAACATCTTTCTCCTTCATTTCAATATTCATACATCACATGCCAAAACAAAAACGATCCAATTTGGCATAGCGTGAATGGAAAACGGCCCAGACTTTACTGTGTGTAATTCATATTCATGCAATCATGGTGCATTTAAATATTATGTTTCCGTAGGTTATGAAATCGGAACTGAGTTTTTCTTGAAATTATTGATTCATGTGTGTATTGCATTGTTTGGTTTTAAATAATTATGTATCATTTGTTTGTTAGTTTGAATAGTTTCGAAGTTCGAAGTGCTATGCATACTGTATCGACAAACGATACCAAACAGCATTATTTTTAACAAATCCTATTCAGCATGTTATTAGTTTTAATTTTTTCATAATGTCCATCAATTTTGGTATGCATGTTGGTGGGAAGGGGTTCATACTAGTGAAATTTTTTTTAACAACTCCAGATTCGCAATAGCTTCCAACGAAAGTATTTTCTAAAGATTACTTTGCACACTTGTGTTAGAATCCCAGAAAACAATTATCTAGTCGTTCGAGACATGGAATGCTAAAGAGGTATGGCGGGTTTGATGGAATTTTGTCCTAAATGGACCGTTTTGGTTTTTGAAAAATAAAAGTCTAAATATTCTTGCACTTAAATAATAAAGCAGCAGTATTTTATGTGGACTTTCAGATTTTGGCTCAAACAAAGGTCTATTTTACTGGTATTTTTCTTAATAAGCTCATCTTTGTGCTATATTATGCTTAAATATGAAAAATTAGGGGGTTTTCCCCGTCTTTGATTATTATTTTCAAAGTGTTCTCCTCGGAAGACCATTTTTACGTTATTGTTTCTGAAAATATTTTCAAAATGCAATCATTACGAGTTTTCAAAAAATTGGTCCTCTTAGGAGAAAATGGTCAATTTTTGAAAATTAGGGAAAATTAAAACTGGCCACTGCACATAACTGATGTTGCATTTTAACACGACTGGCACTAACTGCTGTGGTTAGCTCAGTGGGTAGCGAGGACGCTTTGCAACTTATACGGCATGGGTTCAAATCTCATCCGGATATCTTTTTTATTTATTCTTCTTCTTCGTATTTTTTTTATTTTTATCTTTATAAAATACAATTTTTAAATTTTTCCTTTACAAATATTAGTTTTTAAAAATGAGCATTTTCTTCCTCCAAAACACTACTAGCAGATCAAGCCAGGTTACATTTTTATAAATCTACACACATCACCCGTGAATTTTTAGTGAAGCGTGATGAAAGTAAATACTTTATTGTTCTAGTTTTTCTGTTTATTGTATAAAGATGAAAAATGAAGATTATGTATGTTAAGGTTTGTTCAATATTTTCGGCTCTTCAAGGAAAAACAAGTTTACAAAAACGAAGCGCTTGTTTTTCATAGACCTGGTCTAATTATAGAACGCGAAATCCTCAGGTGTTTAAAAATACATTGTTACGTCATTCATCTGTTCAAGCAGGGGGCAATGTAAAAAGCACCTATTAAACCCGCCATGCCTCTCAGGACTCCTTGGTCTATTATGAAATGGATAAGTATGTTTGTTTTTGATTCATAATGACATTTTAACCCAGAACTAAATACTAGCCATATTATTGGCAATCCATTTATCATTGGTTTTGAAAAAAAGATGTAGATAACCTTTGCTGGAGTTTCGCTTGGCATGCTTGCCATTCTTCTCCCGTTGCCATGCATTTGGGGATTTTTATGATGGTAGTGCATTGGTTCCCGTTCATCTCCCGTTGCCATGCATTTTGGGATTTTAGTGCATTGGTTCCCGCTCGTCTAGCGTTGCCATGCATTTGGGGATTTTTATGATGGTAGTGCATTGGTTCCCGTTCATCTCCCGTTGCCATGCATTTGGGGATTTTTATGATGGTAGTGCATTGGTTCCCGTTCGTTTCCCGTTGCCATGCATTTGGGGATTTTTGTGTGAGCGTATTTGTTTGTTGGCTACTAAAGATTTGTGTGGTATACTTGGCCTTCGTCTTCTGTCAGTAACAGCTTCCTCATACATGTATATGCTTGTTCAGCGTCTCATGCTACTAGTATTTGAATGCTCGTGTGGTTTGTATACTTAGTTCGAACAATATCAATTGGAGGTTTGCTTGTTTGATATGTTTGGTGTCCCCGTCCAATGCCAGTTTGGTGTACGCAAGATATGCTTAATTAAGTTTCAGGACCTACTTTCCAGCGATATCTTGTCTGTTGTGTCTGTTTCCAGATGAATGTTCGTGTGATGTGTTTTGCCTCTGAGGAACTCAAGCGATACGGTTGGTCTCAGTCCAATGTCCATGGTATACCGATATGCATATGAGTTGCATACTCCGTTCTCTGAGTATACATGTACAGTCAAACCTGTCTATAAAGGCCACTCAAGGGAACCATTAAAAGTTGACTTTATGGGCAGGTAGCCTTTATATACAGGGTCAAATAATATGAATAAAGAACAATGGGGATACAATTCTACTGGCCTTTATAAGCAGGTGGCTTTTATAAAGAGGTGGCCTTTAAGGCAGGTGAGACTATTCAATTACCATCTAATGTCAATGCAAGTTTGTGTGCATTGTCAGTTGGATGTTTGTTGAATAAGGTTGGTCTCCTTCCAGTCTGATTTTCGTGTGATGTTGACGTTGATGTTTACTGAAAGCATCTACTTAACCACCCGTTTCCAGACATAGTTTCGAATGGTTTTGTCTATGTGTATTAGTGTTTCTTGTTTGTCGCATGTTTTGCACATGTTTGGTCGACTACGACTTGGGGTTAAGCATACTATTTTATTTTAAATATATAGTTAGTGCGTTTTATTCGGCTCATTGTACTCTCCTTTTAGTACATCTGACAATTACGTTGCAACACGTGGAATTGACAATTTTGAGTCGAACACATGTGCATCCGCCAGCTTCCTTGTACGGTGCCTCAACAATTATTTTAAAAATACCTCAATAAATTATGAATTCAGAACCATTCGTTTACAGACTAGTTTTTTAATGAACACACATTTTCTCATATCCGTGTAGGCAAGGTCGTTACATACCATCACGTAGTACCGCGATACACGTGACACGCTCTACTCATGTCGTATACACTTCTGATAAATTGTATGACATCAACCAGTAATAATGCATTCATCATTCGAATTTTTAAGTTTGTGTGAATGGGGAATTAGATAAAATTTTCAGAGGCTGACAGCTGTTCGTCTTATATGTCGTAAACATCGTCTGCTAAGAGTGTACTTGATGCATTTAGATATGTCAGAAAATATGTTGGCTATCCGCCAAGCACTACGTTTTCCGTGACGTCAGCATCTCCAGCAGTCTTGTTTGTTTCTAGGACACGCACGCAGGGGTCTCGTGGAGTCGATAGATCCTTGTATTGATTTCTTGTCAAGTTACGGAGAGAAAACACACAATGTTGTTATGTAGTGCTAAAAACTAAATTTCCCTGCTTTAATCTTACTTTATTGATGAATGCCATGATATTCGTCATTCGCGTCGTTCAAATCTAAAATCCTTAATATGTCACGATAGCTGTTTTGGCACGAAAGCACGTAAATTAATATCATTTAATCAAAAATGGGGATAAAAAGTCGACAGGACACGCAAATTCGCAATAATACTAACAAAAGCTGTTTTTCATTTCCATGATAATGCATACAGTTCGTGTCTTGAGCAAATTCATTTCTTTCCTCAATCCTATTTATTTTCCCCGAGATCAAGTACACACAAGCCGTATTGTTCTATTCAAGGCGTTGAAATACACTGTAAATCATGATAAACACGCCCCCGGCAAATAATCCATTATCAAGTGTTTCAGGTAGACTACATACCATAACCTAATAATGTGTTTAAAATTAGTCCTACAGTCATATGTATGCAGTCCATGGTATCTAAGGTTGTCTGATTGTGCATGTGACCTGGTTATTTCGTTTACCTATTTTCCGTTTTTCTGACCTGACCCCCACAACATGAAGTAACAAATAAATGGCGCGTAAGGCATTGTAAAGATTTCTCAGTGATATAATTATGCATGTTCACATTGTCGTATCCCATAGTGATTTAGCTATCGAATTCCTCTGTAATTTAGCTGCGTTGTTGCGTGATTGCATAGAGCTCTGTGCAAACGTGAATATCAACAGAAAGGTCGATTGAGTTTACAAATGGACGTACGCGCATGCGCAAATTTATTGTATATCGTAAAATTTCAAGTGGATGGCGGTAGTGTGTGATAACGTTTATGAATTAAGTGAACATTGAACATGATAAGTGACATTTTTCAGGACGATTGTGGAAGTAGTCGGAGATTTTGTATAAATGATTAATTCGGACTTAATTATTTAATCGGAGCACAATGTCAATGCCGCACAGGACACAAAGACAACAGTGTTATTTGTGTGACCTGCCTCGTATGCCATGGGCAATGGTACATGATTTTTCAGAGCCCGTGTGTCGGGGATGTGTCAACTATGAAGGAGCCGATAGAATTGAAATGGTTCTGGATTCAGCTCGTCAAATGAAGAGAACTCATGGATTCCATGATAGCCGTCCATCGTTAAAATCTCACCCTGGACACGGAATGCCACCTAATAGCAGGAACCCACACGAACCAATGGGTTCGATGGATCCCCCAAGAGATCCCAGGGGGCATTCAGGACCAGTTGAAAGGTATGATGTTAGACAACGTAATATTATGAATGAATTTAACCAGTCGTCACAGAGACTTGCTAATGGGGTACCACATCCTGGTCCAAACGGGCGATCAGAAGATACCCCAGATCATCCTAGGGGTCCGAGTTTACCTTCTGTATCTAGAACGGTATTTCCTCATCATCAACCATCTATTCATAGTACTGCAGGATTGGGTGTTCCTCCACCTATTCGTCATCCATTTGGACCTGGCTTGGGACCTCCACATGCAATGTTGTTAAATGGCAAACGTGATGATCACGGCGAAGATGAAAGTGTTAACCATTCTGAAGATAATCCGTTTAAGTTTAGTTCCCCGGAAGAAGTGGCCAAGCGACCTCCCAATGTGAGAGACACGCTTGCTGTTTTGACATCTGTCGTACCATTTGAAATAAGGTTTAAAAAGGAACATAATCACTGTGGACGAGTGTTTGCTTTCGACGCTGTGACAAAGAATGGTATGGAATATGAACTTAAAATATTTTTAGAATACCCACTAGGGTCTGGAAACATTTTCAATAATGCATCAAATGCTGTGAAACAAATGCATGTTGATTCTATGAAGGATATGGGAAAAGGGGTTTCATCTGGATATAAGTACCTGGAATATGAAATGAAACATGGTTCAGGTGATTGGAGAGTTCTGAATGACTTACTTCCGGAAACTGTAAGGTATTTTAAAGAACCTGTCAAACAAGACATTATTCCTGTCCCGTACGTTCACCTTAACTTGCCCCCATTACCGAATCCATTTGCCCCAAGGCATTTGATGGGGACAGCACGATTACCCAATGGTGGTGGTCACAATGTGTACGATTCACAGGGGAAAAAGCGAAAGGCTTCACCAGAGCCAGATAGTGACTTTGGAGAACAGCGTAAAAGACAACAATGGATCCAGAGCCAGACCGAAGCTCTAAAGTTAACAATAACCTCTGCCGGCTATGGATCAGCTAGTTCTACGTCAGTGTCACCGCTTAGTAACCACACCCCGACACCACCCGATGGTACAAACGGGCCATCACCAATGGCAGCTTTAATGAATGTGACTGATAATTTAACATCTGGTTCCGGTTCGCCTGGTCATAACGACAGCAATAGTAGGGGATCTAGACATAGCAACCAATCGCCAACTACGGCACAAGCTTCAAGGAGTCGACTCACCACTGCATCAAATCAACCACCAGTATCGGAAGCTGGAATTGGCGGAAATATGTCGGATTCTGCTGTTCCGAGTACAGAATCTCTCAAATGTACAATATGTCAGGAACGTTTAGAAGACACTCATTTTGTACAGTGTCCCTCGATCTCAGAACACAAGTTTTGTTTTCCGTGTTCAAGAGATAGCATTAAAAGGCAAGGCGCCGGGGCTGAAGTCTACTGCCCGAGTGGAAAGAAATGTCCCCTTCAGGGATCGAATGTGCCGTGGGCGTTTATGCAGGGCGAGATAGCAACGATTCTTGGTGATGATTACAAAGAGATGAAAATCAAAAAAGAAAGGGACACCTGAAAATATGATACCAAAGCCTATTGGTATTGATTTTGTTGTACCCTTTTTGGGAGCAACGTGGAATCTTTTCCAGAAGTATGAAGTGTAGTGAATTACTCGCAAGTTTAATCAGTTGAGGGTGATACACTAGTAGATGTCTCCATATTTACAACAAGGATTTGTGATAGGCGTTAGTGGCGGAGCAACATTGCCAATTTGAGGTACACCGGAGGCTTATGGAATTCCAGTGTTTATGGGATTTTTAAGCCGGATGTTTGAGGTTAACGGATTGGGTCACTGAAAACAGCCCATTGTGACTTTTTTAACTTGGATAATTGGAAAACAGCTTGATGTGACTTTTTACTTGAATAATTGGAAAACAGTTTGATGTGTCTTTTTCACTTTGGTCATTGGAAAACAGCTTGATGTGACTTTTTGACTTGAGCAATAATGCATATGGAACGAAAGTCGACAGGTGATTGACATAAAAGTTGTCTAACGCGGGATGTTATGGATTTACAGCAAGGTTGACAGTCATATTTTGTCGGTGATAACAAGCAATTTGCAGACTTGTTTATTTGTGCATTGTTCTTAAAGAATTTGTTTAAGACGACGCTTTTTAGAAGTTTCTTCCGGTGAAGAGATATAAGTGACGGTGCATCATTACATTAATTGGATGTTTTAATTCCAGCGATGCGTTGGGAAATACCAAATTGTGTTTCCCTGTTTGGACGAGGACACAGTACTGTTATTTGTCTACAAGAGTTTATAAATAATAACGCATTATATTTATGTTAATTTACTAAACCATAAGTACATGTTATATTGCCTGTCATAGCTGACAGTGACAAAATATATACAACCAAGGTTACCGTAGTCTTGTTAACATTGGCAGGAATTTTTGCGCTGTAGATTTTAACAGTTATTTAAATTTTATATACGAATGGGTTCAAATTTTTAAGCATAACATACTGTTTTTTGAACATTTATCTTTAAAACATAAGCATTACAAATGTGTACCTTTTCAACAAAACCTTTCTAGTTGTAAATTATTTTTTGGAACGGTTGGTCTTAATAAGATTTTTAAAAGCTGTTTGAAGAGCGTTTTGAAAACATCCTTTAAATATAGCATTTAATACAGAGGCATTAGTCTTGTAATAAGAATAAGTAATAATCTGTAGCAATAACAGTTAGGTTTTGCTGTAGGTCCTATTAAAGATCTTAGTGGTAGTAAGATGACCACCTCCAATTAAATTAGACATAACAAACTATTTGATACCTTAACATAACACAAGGTGAATGGTGTTTCTTGTCCATAGTTCGATTTTTACAGACTGGTTTTATCATTTTTAAATTGATTGTTGGTTTTTGTGAATAATGTAATGCATTTCATCTTGGCTACATAGGCAGCATGTTTTGTTTTAACTATTGAATTCTAGCCTTACCGCATTGAATTCTTTACAAGATATAAAAGCAAAAATCGATTAATTGAACTAACGATTTTTCAAAAGCAAATAGTCTATTTGTACATGTATATAAAGACAATTTCTAGCAGTACAAAGTTAAAAACAATATTGCCTACCATCATTTCTAATTTAAATAATACAAGTCATTTTTAACAATAATATAATTCAAAAATATATCAAAATAATTTCATTATATATTATTTGACACTGCTGGGGTTGTATTGGTTTTAACTTTGTGCCTTCATGAAAAACACAGTGCAGACCTGTCGAAATTTTATTACTAAGCTAAAAATAGGTACCGAAAAGACAGTTTTTATCTCGGCCCCTCGTTAGCTCGTCTCATTATTTCGTCAGCGGTTATCGATCTCTCTACAGATTTTCAGCCACTGACTCTCCATATCTCTGTCACTTGACAACTAAGCTTTGACGCCTTTTCGTTATCTTAGTGGTAAACTTTCGACAGGTCTGTACTGTAGCAATTAATTAAGAATGATTAATATATCAAGTTTACAAGATTCTAGCCGAGAAGGAAATATTGTCCTTGTTGTTGAGATGTTATTGTCTTGTTGGTAATACCACACGTTTAATTAGCGTTTTTTTTGTATACAATTATCACGAGCGGGCTATAAATATTGACCGCATTATGAGATATAGCCTGATGGTCAGTTATGACGTCACATATTGATTTCTGTACTTGACGCTGTATTGATCCGACACACAGCCGGTAAAAATACTGATGTGGTTTTATAGTCAAATTGGCTGTAATCACGCGACTTCCCCTTAACTATATGAACGGTATCCACAATGTGTTTATTTTTTCTTCCAATAATTATTTATTATTAGTCACTTGGTTATTATATAATAGAACTTTGTACCCCCACTTAATAATTAATTTTTGACTAAAATCTAAAAAAAAAAAAATACGGAATCGTGACATCTCGAACACTTTTGTGAAAAGCAATTAAAAAAAAATGACATAGAATTTTAAAATTTAATGGTTGGGGGTACACAAGGATGTCTTATATATTTTGGAAAACAAATAAGATTGTTTTAAGAGTTCGCTCAATTAACTTATCGACTGGTGTTATTGATCAGTACAGAAAAATCAACAGTCTACCCGAGTTTTACTTACTTATTATTTTTTAATTGGAAATACCTGTTTGTCATGCATGGTGTTTTAAGACATACCTACATGGTTACCTAGTTTTATCAATACGCGGAGAGGCACATTATGACATCACATGGTTCACGTATTTACACATACACACTGTTTAAATAACAAATACAACACGTGGGTTTTCATGGCTTATTGATTGTTTGTATGTTATAATAAGAACTTAAGATTACATTGAACGATGATTCATTTTCTTGTGTCAAGAGGCTAGCCGTAGGTGATTTATATCTCCGCAAGTAAACTATGTTATCTACTACGTCACTGGAAAGCACCGCTCTTACTTAGTCGGCAGTACAAAAATTGCTTTATCAAATTTCAAGTCACGTACGATTTTACTAGGGTCCCTTACCTTTTTTTTTAAATTTTAAAGATGGACTATTTCTTTTATGGTAAGATGTCAATTACCGGCAGACCGTGATTGAAAATTAAAAAAAAAAGTTATTTGCGTACCATAATTACTACAACAACAATAACCGGTCATACAAGTTTTCAACGTCTGCACTTTGTCCAATTTATGCATAGGTTCATTAATATAACCAATTGACATTTGACCTAATTAAATATTATTTCGGTACGTGACGCAACTGTATGTTTTAATGAACTTAAAATTTACTGATTGTTTCCTGTTCAAACTCCCGTATCGTTCATGAACCAGACACTATAAACTGCTCATTTTGCAGACTAAAAGCACAAGTCTTTCGCAACATTTTTTAAAAGTTAAGATTGTACTAACAATAGAATTAGTACAAACAGTTGTCAGTAGCGTCTGCATCAGCATCGATGTTACATCATTAGACGTGCCAAATTTGAGCTTTCCAATAATGTCTCCCCAAGAGCCTAAACCCTATCCTTCTCAGCAGTCCCTTACCAATGCTTTTGATAAAAACTCTCTGCATTCAAGGAGTAGAGTGTCAATACTATTTGTTAAGTTGTGGCTATGGTCGTGTTACCAAACATCAAGTTCAGAAAGATGAGCTAGTTTAGTGTCATATTACAAATTTTTGAATATTTCATTCAGAAAATTCAAAAATTTATAATATGACATTAGACCAAATAAAATAACCAACCAAGGTATATTGAAACTCAGTAAAGGTTTTTTATGTATTAATATGAATTTTTGGATGAAGATTGTCAACTGGATTATTAAGGTGTTTTACTTTACGCTAGAATCTTCAATTCTAGAAGTACGTTGTTTCTAATTCGTGATACCGGCATAACTTAAGACTTTATCATCTGGTTTTTTAATATTGTTGAGCTGAATGTTGCATATTACTCAAAACCATTGCTCTCTGAAACCGTGTTCAGTTAAATCAAATATCGGCCACTTGCATGCAGCGTAGTAAACTAAGTATGCTTGCAATCAGCACACAATGCAATAACACTTGCTCCTTTTATAAATACAGTTGAATATAAAACGGTTTTAGAATTCGTTGTTAATTTAGTAATTTGTAATGTGTAGAAACACGTCTTTACATTTATTTTTAAACGGGATTCGACAGTGTACCACGTGATCAATACCTCTTAACTTATGCGATTCCATATCCAATGGAAATAATGGAAAGTGAAATGAGAATAATTGTTCCTCAACACTTTATGAGTTGCCACGTGGTACACTGGCGGATCGTCATAGTAAGACTATAAGTGCTATGTTATAACTTTGTAGAATTGGTGATATTTTTTCCACATGTATTCTTTTTTAACTGTTGTTTCATTCATGGTTTAAGTTTTGAATGTTTTGTACTTATTATTGTTCATTGTTACCAAAGTGCATCTTTATGCTACTAAAACTTACAAAATATGAAGACTTTGTTTCTCTTCTGTTCCCCAGTAGCTAAAATTGAAGACTTTGTTTCTCTTCTGTTCCCCAGTAGCTAAAATTGAAGACTTTGTTTCTCTTCTGTTCCCCAGTAGCTACCTGTTTTTCTGGAGCATCCGGTCTCACTTCCCTGGTAGAAGTTCTCAGGTTTTCAAAGTTTTTGGGATTAGGATTTTGGACATGAACCGGTATATTTTCGTTTGATTATATAATTTATCCGATACGTAAGCCCTGCTTATAAAGACCACCCTCAAAACCTGAGAATAATGGGAGTCATAGAAGCAGTGTTTCAGACTGAAAAACCGTAAATCCCTTTTTAATGGGACGCCAGTCCATTGCAAAGTTGCCGTCAAATGTCAGTCGGTACGGTACCCTTTCTTGTCATTGCACCCAGTGTTCTCAAAAATGATGTTAAGAAAGTTAATAACGTTATCAAGCACATACCTGTCATCTGCAAAATTAATATGTCTGGTATTATACTGTGTATTATAGCATAACTGCTATGGTAGCTTAATTGGTAGAGTGCTCTTCGTATGTGGGAGGTCGTGGATTTGAACCCTAGCCAGGTCTTATCAAGACTTGAAAGTAGGTAGTGACTATTCTTTAGCCAAGCACTGAAAGTCACGGGGTCTTTAAGAAGAGACCTTAAAACCCCTAGCGTCATGACAGACTGTCACACGTTAAAAACCTTTCGTGTATATTGCTCTGAGTGCACCGCAAAGGTAGACATTTCTGCCACTTCACCTATATCTGATGACGTCTCGATATAAATGAAATATTTTTAACTGTGACGTAAAGCCTCATGCAATCAGTTTTCTTGATGGTACCAAGAGTTATCAAGAACATTAATTTACAAACTGCAACTTTTAAGTTAGTCATTATATTCTGTACTCATTATAGCCTAATATATTCAAGGTTGGATGTTTCAAAACCGTCCGTGTGGTATGGTTTTACAACCAATGGACCTAAGTATGAAGTGAAAATTGAATCTATAATGTACTGCCCGACTTTGTATATATGCTGTTGTTCTTAACCTATATTTGAGGTTTTTGTATCCTAGATAATACAGTCAAACCTGTCTATAAAGGTCGCCCAAGGGAATCGAAGCAGTAAAAGTGACCTTAATGGGCAGATGGCCTTTATATACAGGTTCAAATAATATAAATAAAGAATAATTGGGATACAATTCTACTGGCCTTTATTAGCAGGTGACCCTTATATGGAGGTTGCCTATAAGGCAGGTTGGACTGCACTGAAGTATAGGCAAACAACATTGACATTGACATTTGTGTATAGAACACACACGTATCATGAGCAACATGTATTATTTATATTTTACCTGTCAGTCTAATTGACGGATCGCCGGCCACGCCCACAATGTTCGGACACTGGCCGACATTACGTTACCAAAGCAGCGTATCGACAACTAATGACGTACTAGTGTCGGTGACGTCATGGAACGGCGCAATTCAGGCCGAGTTTTCATTCTTTTTGTGTGTAATTTAAGCATGTCGACCCTTTGTCGGAACATTGTGGGCGTGACCAGCGATACGTCAATTACCACGTATGTATTGGATAGATCATCACATTTGAATATTCCTTTTGCAAGGTCAAGCGGACAGGTCATTGTTGTTTTGTCTGTACTATCTATATCTTGAAAAATCTTCAACCGTTAAGCAGTTGTGGCACAAACGCTGCATATTATCGCATTTAACACGTAATTTGCTACAAAAGATAAAAACATGATTAATTTTGTACAGTTTGTTCCTGGGATAGGCTTATTTTATATAAGAAGAACGTATTTGTTCCTGGGGGAAATGTACTTTGTACAAAGATCAAGGTGTTTGGTCCTGGGTAAAGTGTACTTTGCAGGAAGAACATTGTGTTTTTTTTCATGGGAGAGTGTTTTTGTACTATCACGGATGTGTTTTTCCCTGGGAAAAGTTATTTCCTGGAAGAGGTGCACTATGCTTATTCAACAAGGCGTTTATAACCGGAAAATCGTACTTTAAACAAGGAGCAATATTTTTCTTTATTTACTTTGTACGCAGAATATAAGACCGTGCTTTAGACAAAGATAGTGTTGGTTCCTTTCACAGAACAATGGACAAGTTGTTTGTTCCCGATGTTGGTGTACTTTATACAAAGAACAAGGTGTTTGTTCCCGATGTTGGTGTACTTTATACAAAAAACAAGGTGTTTGTTCTCGGTGTTAGCGTATTTTATTCAAAGAGCAAGGTGTTTGTTCCCTGTGTTGGTGTTCTTTGTACAAAGAACATGGTGTTTGTTCCCGGTGCTGGTGTTCTTTATTCTAAGAGCAAGTTGTTTGTTCCCGTTGTTGGTGTTCTTTATACAAAGAACAAGGTGTTTGTTCCTGGTACTGGTGTTCTTTATTCTAAGTGCAAGGTGTTTGTTCCCGGTGTTGATGTTCTTTATACAAAGAACAAGGTGTTTCTTCCCGGTGTTGGTGTACTTTATACAAAGAACAAGGTGTTTGTTCCCGGTGTTGGTGTACTTTATACAAGGAACAAGGTGTTTGTTCCTGATGATGATGTACTATATACAAAGAACAAGGTGTTTGTTCCTGGTGTTAGTGTACTTTATACAAAGAACAGGGTGTTTCTTCCTGGTGTTGGTGTACTTTATACAAAGAACAAGGTGTTTGTTCCCGGTGTTGGTGTACTTTATACAAGGAACAAGGTGTTTGTTCCTAATGATGATGTACTATATACAAAGAACTAGGTGTTTGTTCCTGGTGTTAGTGTACTTTAAACGAAGAACAAGATGTTTGTTTCTGATGTTTATTCATCAACATACCATTTAAGAATTGTGGAGCACAGTAAACATTAAATATAACTCAGTGATGTAATACAATCGCGTTCGTATTTTCTAGAAATCTTACAAACAACATCTCGTGTAAACATGTAATTACGAGCTTGTTCAATGCAAGAATGTACAAACTTATAATTCCATACCAATTCTTACCAGGATATAATCGACGAATCTTTACAGATGTTTAGCACAGCTTGGTTTTCACTTCCAGTAACAGTGACTCGGTTGCCGAGTTGTCTAAATGACAAGCTTCCGGAACACGACGCTTCTCTGTCTAGGTTCGAATCCCAGTCGTTGCAGGCCCTAGTGAGGATTATTAGTTCTATTGCCGAAGGTAGGTGTTTTTCCCAGAAACTCCGGTTGAACTAAAGAGCTATCAATTGATCGCCTGATATAAGAAAAAAGAATCCCGACTTGGGCGTAAAACACTATTAATTTCTCCACTCCATTCTAATATACGCGACAAATCGGAATTCTAACTTGTCAAAGTTCAATATGCTTATTAATTTTCTCTCTAGCGACTTGCCTGTGAAATGGATGAGAAGTGACATGACAAAAGTTTTGAGTTTTATGTGGTGTATTAGTTAATCATCAAAAACAAACATGCAAACCAATGTCCAAATCACCAAAGCAAAGTAAAAACTTTATAAAATGGCAAATTAAGTAAAACACAAGGACTTTCACCAAAGAAGTGAGACCGGGTGTGCCGGAGGGTGACCGCCTCATGTTTAGCTAGTTACATCCGGCACGTGTGTAATCAAAATTAGGAATGAAAAGGAACTATGGGGCGTTAAAATTTTTTTCGAAGGAAATGAGTACTACACAAGGTGATGGTGGTTAAATCCAAGACGTGGTGTTGTTATTTTGGGAATAAGAGAATTGCTAGAAAATCGGGTTGTGAACAAGGTCATGGATGATGTTTAAGGTCCCAGTCAAAGGTATGGATCTAAAATGTATAACGATATCGGTATCGGTATTTATTATATAGAAACGAGTGTTATGACAGGAAATGCGTGATGTAAAGATACCGAAAATGTAAATGGTGGAAATAAGTTATTTGGTTTAAAATTTGTTTTGAACAAAGCGATGACATGTACGCACACAGTGTATTTGTTAAGGGGCTTGGCAGAAAAAAACAAGGGCCTATATACGGTACAGATCTGTCGAAAGCTTAACACAAAGCTAATGAATTAATGCTGAATCGACACTCATGTCGGTTCCTCGCTACACATATCTGGACAGCGTTTGGACAGAGAATGTTTCTCTCTCTCTCTCTCTCTCTCTCTCTCTCTCTTCTCTCTCTCTCTCTCTCAGTTTTTCGGTTACAATTATCTTATCTCGACAGTCGGTCGTCGGCACTTTTTGTTAGCACAGTGTTAAACTTTCGACAGGCCTGTACTGTACGGTGTATTTGTTTTGCGGAAGTAAGGGAAGTGACAGAATTTTGGTGTTCTGCAAGGCGATTGCGTTAACACCAAATTATAATTATGCGGTATATTTGTTAAGTGGGAATGCGGTTTCTGACCGGAAACGAGTAATTAATTACATATGACATGGAAACCAAAGGATATTTTACATCAACATAGAGCTGCGTCGAAGACGTTGGTGTTGCATTAAATGAAGGACAAAACAATTGCACCACTGTTTGAAGCAAGCGGTGGCCCTAGTAAGTGCATGGCAGTTATGGAAACTATTTTCGTCATGCATCCACACTTGTTTTACTGTATGGATGAAATTAACCACTAAACATGTTTAATCATGAAAAAGATACCTCGATGTTCTTTTTCTTTAGAACACGAATAAAATAAATGACAAGACATACTTCTCAGTTTTCAATCAAATGCCACATGCAATTCAGTACGTGTGGTCCCGGGTTAACATTACGTAAGTTCGTGCAACAGTCGGGTATGCCTTCTGGGTCATTTCTAAGTATAGTATTGAAGTTCGTGATTCTCAAAGATTTTCATGGCGTGCGCAAGAGGAAAAACTTCCCCAAGTGTCATAATAAAGATATATTAAATTTTGGAGAATAATTTTAATTGATGAAAAGAAATTCTTGATTTACACATGAATTTGTTTCTAATTTCACTAAACAACTTAAAATGAACACGGAATATTTGTTCAAAACGAAATATCTTGGACATCGAAAAAGGAAGTCAAATTTGAATGTAGAAAAGTTGCACGCTAACATCATTGGTATTTCATGATGCTTTGTCCCTTCACTTCTCTTATTGGATACTTGAGAGGGGGTAGCCTTTCAAAATCAAATTTTTGAAATTTGTCCACTCTCTTCGTCATTTTGGTCACGGTAGCGCCAGATACTTTGACTTAAACTTTTCGCGATCTTTTCAATAACACGCATTTCTTTTGGTTGAAATTCGTGAACGCGACGGTCTCGAAGTCTTGGTCTTTACGCATTGCAAATGAAGATAGCCAACGTCTATAAAATTATCAAGAATGCAATGCATGTTTGAATTAACTATTCAATTACCATCTTGACAAATGCTTAGAAATTTTTATAAATGAAACATTTTGGGTTTTCAAATGAGTGAAAAAGTGCTTAATCTTGACTTTTGTATAATTGAATATCTTGAATAAAGCCGGGGCGGTAAGTCTTTTTAGAAATGTGAGTTTGGCTTTTCGGTGTGATTGTATAGTTGTCCCGAATGCCTAGTCCTACATTCTTACACTAGCCATACAATCATTGCGCTTTTGGTTTCATTCATTATTTCTGTCACTGGGTGTGTCAGGTTTTAGAACAGGTGACAAAGGCATTCTGTTATTGGTGGTAACCTAGGACTTGAACATGGTAGACGTCTGGAAAGTGTCACTTAAACACAACGTACGACATTCGTTGTCGTCCGCGTTGGAAGGCGACGGATGTGTTCACAATCTCGACACTTAAGGAAGCAATATTCAAAATGGCTTGATGGCTTTGTCAGTCAACTGAAAACTTTATGAGAGAGCAAGTTTTACCGAAAATTGAGTCAATTATCACTTGGTGTTTACGAATATTAGTAATTCCAAAATAAGCTAGAGACAAATGTAGCGATAGAGACTGGACAAATTCGTTGATTTATGCAACATCGGTGGTACCGCCCCATTAGTAACGAAAATCGGATGCAATGGCTTGTGACAGCGCTAGCGTGTGTTTTCGTTGTTAACACACATTGTCGACTTCTATTCTGATACTACTGGGCATATTTCCATGATACTTGGTCAGAAGTATATATTAGCTGGTACAATGTATATTTGTTTATGGCGTTGTCATGACTACCAATATTGCTCAGGGTAAACTAGGGGTGTAAAATCTTTCAAGAATCTCGTTCTCCAAAACCGATGATGGGGAATAATCTGATGTGATATTTGGCTTCTCTGGAATCTTAATCTATACATGGGTATTTTAGTCTTGAAATTACCAAAATGGGTCAAGGTTAAAAGTCAAGGTCATGCCCTTATTTTTTGTTTGTTATTTTACTATTTTTTCAGCTATTTTTTAAAATAAAATTTCAATGTATAGTTCAATTTTCACTTTTAAAGCATTATTTTTCCACATGAAGCCAGTGTCAAAGATCAAGGTCATGCCCTTATATGTGAAATAGATATTTCTATATTTTGACTGTGTAAAAATTTTGCCATGGGGTTTTTAAACTTTAATGTTTTACATGAACTGGCCTTCAACATGATGCCAAGGTCAAAGGTCAAGGTCAGGAATAAGTTTTTGAACTTGTTTTGCCACTATTGGAGATAGTTTTGGAAATTAGGGTCAGGCCACAACCGTATTAATTTAAAAAAAAAAAGCTTTAAATCTGGACTATATATGTAAAGATTTTGACATTTGGTGTTTTCTTATAGCATTTCAACTAGCCATTATATATGAAGTCAGCATATCAAGCCTGTTGGCCTCTTATTTACATGTTTACAACCCAGAATTGAAATGTAAGAAATCAAAATAATTCTTCATTTTGTTTTGGAAACATGAAACATGAAAGAATTGGACATTTTGCACATGTAACTTGTAATGTAATTTGTTATGCAATATTTAGCAAATCATGTGTGCAAATTCTTTTAATTCTCACATTTTTCATTACAAAAAGAACATTTCATTTCTACATAGATGAAAAGGGGGAAATAGAGAAAGAAAGAAGAATTAAATTTTCTGTATTAGTACAGCATGTTTTGCCTTCAAATTGCATGTTAAAAAATTAAACTTATTTCAGTTTTTTATAACTGTCAACATTCCTTAACAATTGAATACACTTATCATGGGTAACTGATCATAACATAAAGTGCTTTCTTGACAAAAATAGAAATAAAATGTAAATAATTAAATATATTATTTAACATGTGTAACTTTATACATTGCTACATGGTTGTTTGGTGACTTTTTACAAAATTTGTCATGGAATTGGACAGTTTCCAGAAGTTCTAATTGACCTGGTTTAACACAATGTTACACTTTTCATACCTTGTTTATTTGTAAAATTTAAAAGTTGAACAAATTCTTTTCTGAAATAGATATTATATATATATAGCTGAGTGAATCACCCAACGTTAGAATGAATACAGATCATATGTGATGTCTCATTTTTGTGTGAGTGTGTGTGCACAAACACAAACACATTTGACAATGATCATGATATGGAATAAGACCTGATATGTGGATTACTCTCTCTCTCTCTCTCTCTCTCTCTCTCTCTCTCTCTCTCTCTCTCTCTCTTAAATTGAAACCTATACTGTTCTGTTTTTCTGTTGTATTTTCAAATCATTTAGGCAAGAAACCCCACCCCACCCCTCATTTTTTGTCCATGATACTATTTATGTGTGTAACATTTGCTCAGATTGCAGGAATTTGCAGAACTTGTATGTTATAATTCAAAAGTTTTCTTGCTGGGGGAGCATGTTCCACACTCCTAGATTAATCTTCCATGTCAACAAAAAAATGATACCCCACTTTCAAAATTCCTTGGTAGGCCATTGAGATCTATCTATATATAATATATTTATAGACAAATTGGTCAAATTATGTACTTTTATGGAATATTGATGCACTAAATTTGAAATGCCATGTGTGCCCTGAATGTATGACATACATCTGGTAATAAGGAAGTATTGTTCTGGGACAGACAGATATAGAGATCATTGCTATTTGTTCTTCCTGATTAATCTCTCATTCTGAAGTTCTGAGTTTTGAATTCTTATAGGCTTTAGTTCTAGTAAAGGTTTCGGTTTCTTTGCCTAAAAAATGTAAAAATATTATAGCCAGACTGCGTTAAAAAGGCCTTATCTTCAGTTTTGAATATTTGATAATTAATGCCACCAATGCCACTTAAATGCCACTAATGCCTTAACCTTAACCTTATTGGTCTCCTCGCCAGAAGGCTCATTAAACAATGCAATGCTATATCCTTCCATTTTTGTCTGTCCTTTGCTGTTGCCTTGGCTGTGTTCTAGCTAGTCCATTCAGCGGCATTTCTTTCCTTTTCCGTTGCCCATGCCACTAATGCCACTTGTGTCAAATCCTTTTTATTGACAGTTAATGATTATATGCTTCTGATATTCCCTTTTAAACTACAGTCAAACCTGTCTATAAAGGTCACCCAAGGAAACCAGTAAAAGTGGCCTTTATGAGCAGCTGGCCTTTATATACAGGTTCAAATAATATTAATAAAGAACAATTGGGATATAATCCTACTGGCCTTCAATATAAACAGGTGGTTCTTGTATAGAGGTGACCTTTAAGGCAGGTTGAACTGTATTAGGGTAGTGTTTAATTTCTGCTGCTTCTTACTTTTGTCTTCTTATATACACCTCAGACTAGTGAAAATATTGGTATTGTCCACTAAAGGATACATTTTGTACCCTGTCTTGTAATGTTTGAAATTTTCAAGCTACCTGCGCAAGATGTATTACAGACCTGGTAAAAGTTTAACATTGAGTTGGCGACAAGGAGTCCAAGTTCAACTGCTGAGTGGCCAATATTTATAGCAAGTGGTTTAAAATCTTCAAGAGATAGGTAGTAGCCTCCAAATAGCTGTAGAGATACCCAATAAGGTCAAGATGAGCTGTCGGTTTCTGCACTAATTTGTTAGCTAAGAGTTAAATTTTTGGCAGGCCTGTATTGTATAAATAAATAAGGAAGTGGAAGTATCAAGCAGTAAGTCCTTCAAGAAGAGGTCTTCCAGAAATCGGATTCAGAGTAAGTCCTTCAAGAAGAGGTCTTCCAGAAATCGGATGCAGAGTAAGTCCTTCAAGAAGAGGTCTTCCAGAATCGGATGCAGAGTAAGTCCTTCAAGAAGAGGTTTCCAGGAATCAGATGCAGAGTAAGTCCTTCAAGAAGAGGCCTTCCAGGAATCGGATGCAGAGTAAGTCCTTCAAAAAGAGGTCTTCCAGGAATCAGATGCAGAGTAAGTCCTTCAAGAAGAGGTCTTCCAGGAATCGGATGCAGAGTAAGTCCTTCAAGAAGAGGTTCCAGGAATCGATGCAGAGTAAGTCCTTCAAAAGAGGCCTTCCAGGAATCGGATGCAGAGTAAGTCCTTCAAGAAGAGGTCTTCCAGGAATCGGATGCAGAGTAAGTCCTTCAAGAAGAGGTTCCAGGAATCGATGCAGAGTAAGTCCTTCAAGAAGAGGCCTTCCAGGAATCGGATGCAGAGTAAGTCCTTCAAGAAGAGGTCTTCCAGGAATCGGATGCAGAGTAAGTCCTTCAAGAAGAGGCCTTCCAGGAATCGGATGCAGAGTAAGTCCTTCAAGAAGAGGTCTTCCAGGAATCAGATGCAGAGTAAGTCCTTCAAGAAGAGGCCTTCCAGGAATCGGATGCAGAGTAAGTCCTTCAAGAAGAGGTCTTCCAGGAATCAGATGCAGAGTAAGTCCTTCAAGAAGAGGCCTTCCAGGAATCGGATGCAGAGTAAGTCCTTTAAGAAGAGGTTGTCCAGAAATCAGATGCAGAGTATGTCCTTTAAGAAGAGGTCTTCCAGGAATCAGATGCAGAGTAAGTCCTTTAAGAAGAGGTCTTCCCGGAATCAGATGCAGAGTAAGTCCTTCAAGAAGAGGTCTTCCAGGAATCAGATGCAGAGTAAGTCCTTTAAGAAGAGGTTGTCCAGGAATCAGATGCAGAGTAAGTCCTTTAAGAAGAGGTCTTCCCGGAATCAGATGCAAAGTAAGTCCTTCAAGAAGAGGTCTTCCAGGAATCGGATGCAGTCTTATTGTCTAAGTGATTATATAATTTGCTCATTAAATTTGGATTATATTTATAAAAAAGAGTCATAATTAGTATTCTGAACTCATTTTTTAAAAGTACTTTTTATATTACTCATTTAGAACACATTTAAATTTAAAGCACATAATTTTAAGGTTTTAATGTAACAGGGAGGTAGCAGAATTTTTTGCCAGTATATGACAACTTTTTGAAGTGACATTGAATGATAAGAGTTATATACTTTTAACGTACCAGTGACTACTGTAGGTATGCTGTACTTTATAAAACTGCAGCATATATCTAAACTATATATATATTAATATGTATTGCAACACTGCAACATTTTCAATTCATACACAGACATATATAAAATAAATGAAGTATGGCGCTCAACACTTAGAATAAATAATGGTAATACTTTATTTGTGTCGACATGTTTCGGCAGCTAGGCTGCCGTCATCAGGACACAATAGACATATATAAAAAAATAATAATGGTTTTCATACCTTGCACAGCATTCAACTTCCTTGTGAAGTGTTTTGAAAACAAGATTTGAATACATGTGCTCCCCTGACTTTAGTTTAAACAATATTTTATTCTCCAAAAACAATATATATAACATATAATTCAATATACAAACATATAGAAATATAGAAAAGGATTCAGGAACAAGCCAGAATGGCTTATATTAACCCGTTTCCCCTGACTTTGAATGAGCACTTGAAATAACATGATGACAATTTTCAGGAATTGTTAAATAGTTTGATTGGATTTTTACCATCCTATTTAGTTTATCAAGTTGACTTCCAGAAAGCAATTTTTAAGAATTATGCCATTTTGGCATTATCGTATTGGGCGCACTAAAATATTTTTGTAAAACACAATACATGTGATCCCTCCCTCCCCTCTGCATGCACTGAATTTAGTTTAGTTTACCAAGTTTTTTATAGAGTACTTTGCCATTTTGTCATAATCGTAATGGGCGCACAAAAATATTTTTGTAAAACACAATACATGTAATCCCTCCCTCCCTCTACATGCACTGAATATAACAACTGCCATTCATCATTCAATGTTCTGACTTCTATAATTAAGAACTAAGAACAATACAGAGTATTTAGTCAGATTTTTAATTCAGTTTGAAAATCATAAAAATTCTTTTATCACCTTGACGAGCTCTAAACAGGAAATCATTAATTTACAGCAATTTAAGAGTGCAAATACCACAGGACTCAATAATTTGATAAAGTTGCTATGGATAGTCACGACATTTTTAACCACCTGGGATTTAGACATTTAAATTTAAATTTGAAATCGACCAATAAAATACAGATGTTACTATGTGGTTAAGGCTGTGTTTATCAAACCTGTATTGGTGAACGACTTATTTTGACACCAATGTTGTAAGGAGAGATAGAGATATAACGTACGATACATCTCGTTACATTATTTTTAATTATTTCCTTAATTAGTATGCAGGTGAAATAGATTATCAATCTATAATGATATAGACAAACAACATTGACCTGTCTGCTTGACCTTTAATCATTAAAACATTAATGAAAGACCAGTCCATTTATGTATAGGTAACACATTTGTCTATTTTGTCTACATCATGAAATGTTCATGTATTAACTGTGAATCCTAACACTACCCATATGTATTTTGGGTGGATCATCATAATTATATGACTATTCCCAATGAAAGGTCAAGCAGACAGGTCAATGTTGTTTCACTATAAATAATAATGAGGAATGCTTTATTACACCACAGTAAACAAATAAAGCTATGTTTATGTTGACAGTCACTGAAAAAAACCAAAAAAAAAAAACCCTCAAAAAACGGCATGTTAAAATACATGTTTGTAATCAATCTTTTCTGAGCTGTTGAAATTCCTAGAAATATGTAAAAACAGATGGCATGAATTAGGTAATTAATTTTAAATATTTATAAATTTGCATAATGCTAGATAATTCATTCACAACTTTTATATGTTTTATTGTTTGAAGTTGTCATGTGTTAGTTTTCCTAACAACAGTCTAACCAATGGATTTTGATCTAAAACTGGACTACGTATAGGTCATTCACTGTATACAACAAGTCTATTTTTGGTACCAGGGTTGCTTGACAAATAAAGCGTAGGATGGCGTGATTGTACAAAAGTGTAACACACCTTAAGTGGTATACATTCATCCATGTAGTGGTATATGACACTCTGCCATCAGATTGTAACTTTCCATCAGATCATATTAATTTTAGTTTTTAAATACCATCCCCAGTTTTATTGTAGTTGTTCATTTAGTCAACTCTAAATCTAAAAATGGTTGCTGCTTCAGCTTTGAATTAGATAAGTATTCACAGTAAAGCTCTATATGTATTTTCATTTTTAATGAATGAACATTTTATTTTAAAGTAAAGCTTGTTAGTTACAAATTGTTTCATAACAACATTTTGTTCTAACAACATGGCTGATAATTCAGGTTTTTTTTTGCAGCATTAATAAGTTAGAAAGTTCTGAATATTGTTTGACAGACCAAAACCAGCACTGCTTACCAAACCAAATAGCTTAACATCTCTGGTTTGATAAGAGATAAGGGAAAAAATGGTTTATTATTTTGAAGGAAAATTTCCTTTTTTATCAGTTTTTGTCCAGAGCAAGGAGAGCTATCGTTATTGATGTTACGTGATTAATAGATTAATAGTAACAATAGTAACAAATTATTATTTATCAATAAAACAATCTTAACTCAAAACTCATTACCACCAAAGGTGATGCAAAAAAGGTTTTATGGTGAATTTTTTCTTCCATTAAGCGAAAAGAATATACAGTCATTTATAAAAGTAAAAATTCAGTTTGATATTTAACATGAAAATTATCACATATACACAACAATTTACTTGGAATCGGAGGAATGCATAGCATGGTAAAATAAAATTAGACTTAAAATGCTAGGCAACGTGATGTCACATCAACCATCGGGGAGGGATAATTTCGATTATACAGACAGATCTAGAATCATTGATAGGACATTAGTTTATTTACATTCTGACGTTGTCATCCTTCAGCTGTCCGCAAACCTATTTGTTGCCAGGTGCTATTTAATTGCTGAGATAGGAGTAAAATTATAAGAAAGACATAGTTTAAGTTGGTGGTTATTGACTTGTGTGGAGTATTTACCAGATTAAGTGTTAATCCGAGATACAAGACAACTCTGCTATTCTCATTGTTTATTTATCACTCATTTCTCATATTTTATTTAATTTATCATTGGCTTATGGTCATGTTCCAAATTTGATTTCATACAATATCAAAATGAATATATATATACATGTACAATATATATTTATATATACAGTAAAACTTCGTTATAATGCCCCTCGGTCACTTTGCCATATCGCCTACCGCCACTGTATATTATAAACTTTAAATCTACTTCTTTCATGTTTTTGTCTCTCAATCTATTGTCAAGCCTTTTTATAGTGCCAAAATCTTTCTTAAAAAATAGTGGCAATAAATAGAGGTTCTATTGTATATATTTATAATTGCAATATCTTTCCTTCAATAAAGTATTTGACATTGACTATACTTTGCAACTTCATAGAGACATTGCTCCACGCGCTGATGTCAGATGTCCAATGCTCTCGTTGACGGACAGGAGCTGACCCATTTTATGAAAAGGTGCACAACAGCCCATTTCAAAATTGTTTTCAAATTACCATTGAAATGTGAGACAGCAATAAAATTATTTTTTATAAATATTATAAATATAAGAAATAACATAGTTTTCCAATGTCTTTATGAACTTACAAAGTATAATGGGCATTGTAAGTTCATAAAGACATTGGAAAATTACCTTATTTCTTAAATAAAGTAAAACCATAATTCTTGGCCATGTGATCTGTAGGAAGGGTAATTGTGTTTTATGCCCTATTCAAGAGTATTTCTCTTATATGCATGGAAGCAGTCAGTTCTGGAATGAGGGAGGAAACCAGAGTTCCCTAAAATAAAAAAAGCTTGCATCCAGCAAGTGAACTGACCTCCTTTTTCACACTATGATCTGTACCGGTGGGATTTTATAATAAACCTGTGATTTGGTATTCCGTGTGTTCAACTACAAGATACATGAAGGAAACTTATTAATGCATAGACATCACAAAGTGCAAATAGTTGTTTCATTGCCATTATTGAGTGTAGGATGTGACATGCTGCAAACTGATACGAAGGCTGTAAAGATGCCCATGTCATATCACTTGTTGTAAATCAAATGAAATAATTAAAAAATAACTTTGATATTTTTTTGGTTTATCATTTTTAACCCCCCAAAACCGGTGTGCAAACTGTATAATTCCGTGAAGCGGGTTATACAAAAGTTTACACACCGGTTTTGGGGGTTAAAAAAGATAAACCAAAAAATATCAAAGTTATTTCCTATAATTTAATTCAAAAATGATTTTGCAATAATATTTATAATTTTAATGACAATTAAATGTTTTCAAAACTTTACATTCATATTGCCACCATCATATGCCGCATTAATACAAATGACGTCACTGACGTAATGAGCTCGTAACCATTAACAACTGGCGACTCTGTCATCTTTTCTGTTGATCACGTGACCAATGTTGGTTATCATAAATAAATTAAAAATGATTATATTAAAAAAATACCTAGAATTAAATTAATCTTTGTTGTCCACATGGATTTTTATAAGTCAGTAAGTAAGTTATTTATTATAGTGACAGTTGCATATTTACAAATGCACCTGACCAAGAGGACCTGTCAGTCACTTAAAATATACATCAATCATGAAAGGTTTGATTGACAGAGCTTAGTGCATATATCTTGAATTTTGTCTTGCAAATGAAGTTTTCATTTGATATTTACCAATAACTTTGGTTGGTCACATGTGACCTTTCACCCATGATGTCACTTGTTTGTTTCCTTTGGCATTGACAAGTGGGTGGGTTTGCGGACAGCAGTGTCATTAACATTCAATTGTGAAATACATAAGATGCTAATTCATAATTATATCATGCATTTCCAAAAGTGCCAAACCTTTTTGTTTTTCCAACAAAAGATTACTTAAAAAGTCTATAGAATGGGCTTAAAAAGCAATGCAACTCTTAAGCAGATGGCAGCCCATCAACAGCACAGTATTTTTTTTTCAAACATCAATTTCGGCTGAATATATTATATAAACAATTTTTACAAATTATCACTATTATAGACAGAATTATTAAAAAAATTGGGACAGTTTCATAGGTGTTTGTCTAATTCTTTTGACTTAACTGCGCCTTTTGAAAAAAGAAAAATTGGGATACAGTTATACTGGCCTTTATAGGCAGGTGGCCCTTATATTGAGGTGGCCATTAAGGCAGGTTGGACTGTAATTGGTATAAATGTTTACTAGCCTATAAAAACAGGTGGCCCTTATACAGAAGTGTCCTTGAAGACATTATTATATACAATGTCTATGCAATACCTGGAAATGTATGGATAATAATTAATTACACTATTTCTGAAAAGGTGAAAAACTCTCATTTATTCGTTTGGCATAATAAATAGGTGTTAATTACACCGGGCAGTGATGGTAATATTTTGTAAGATAAAGCATGTCTGTGTATGAGTAGAATATGAATTAATTTTAATGGTGTAATCTGGAGGTCACAGTTTGTTTGTTTTTTATTTTGAAAGAATTGCATGTATGCTAATATTTCAACTTTCTCTCTCTCTTGAAAGAAGAATGAATGATAATAGCATCATCATCATCACTCTCTCTCTCTCTCTCTCTTGAAGCACACATGCCAATATTTTAGCTTGCTTTCTCTCTCTCTCTCCCTCTCTCTCTCTTGAAAGAAGTATACATGCCAATAATTCATCTCTCTCTCTCTCATTAGGCATGCCAGAGATAAAGTTTCTTAATCTTTCATAAATTTGGTTTATTTATGCATTTTTATGCTTGGTTCACTCATACTGCATTGAACAGATATTGCATAATTTGATCATGCAGTATAAAATTTCACATTGAGATAATTATACTTATAAATCATTAACACTGTTATAATAAACTTCATTCATAGACATTTATCAGACCTGTGCAACATTAAAACAAACATAGCTTTATTGAATGGATAGATTTCCATATTTATTGTGTTACGTGGACGTAAAAAAGAAAAAAAATTCTAGATTTTATCCTTGAATAAAATTAATAGAAATCAGCCATTGTAATGAATTTTACATTTATCATTTATATGTTTTATTTATTATTTTAAACCTAGTAATTAATGATTTGAATGCAATTAATGTCAGGGTCATTATGAAAAACACAAGCCTTAGTGGCAGAGTGGTCTAAGTGCAAACTTGTGGATCACAGCACCTTTAACTGCCTGGGTTCAAATCCTAATCGGGACAGATCCTAATGCCAGACAATTTGTCAGTTTGCTTGCAGAAGTTTGTTGGTTTTCTGTGGGCACTCCAGTTTCCTCCACCATCCATGAAGTGACTGCCTCAATATAAGTAAAAAGATCTTAACTGGGTATAAAAAACTGCATTACTTCACTCCACTCCATTAATAAAATTGAAATCTACAACTTGAGTTCTGATCACTACGTCACATTTCATAAATGTAAATTTCATACATGATATAGGATTATTGTATTCTGTCAATATTTTAACAGATTTTTTGTTGTAAGCAGTGTCACTCTAAACCGTCTATATCTGCTTTGTATTTGCTGACACATTTTAATTAAATTTTATTGGTACTATGCATAGAGAATACATAATTATCATAGCTCTCCTATGAAGGATATGTAAAGATGTGATATGCATACTAAATAGGGAGTTTATATGTTGTTAAGAGTACAGACACAGCTCAGAATAATCCTGTGTAATTATGTAGGGTCATGATCTATCAATTTACGTGTGGTTTTTTCCCAACTTTTCTACACAATCTTGTTTGGATTTGGACAATTTTGGCCTTGGTTAGACATATTGAATACTAATGTGAATTCCAATTATTTTAGAATTATTTCAAAATCTTGTTCTTTTCTATAAACTGCTTATTTTTCCACGTGCTTTTATAATACAGATTGTTAATAAAATAAAAATAACTCCATTATGATATGAATAAAGAATGTTAAGTCTGTTTTTGAAGTTTTTATAACAATTTTATGTTCCGAATGAATTAAATAAATCAGTCAGATTTTAGACTTTTACTAACATCATAATTATAATTTATCAAATTGTGGTTTTTGGATAATTTTATAGATAGTAAAGCCTTGTAATAATGCCCCTAAATAACTTTTCTACCTCCCTAATCACCACAGTATTTTGAAGAACCAAAATCTGTTTCTTCTATGTTTTTCTTTATTAGTCTTCCTGGATTTGTCACCATGCAAATCCTTTTATAATGCTAAATTTTGACCAAACTAATAAGAGTGCTGGTGATCAATCAGTGTCTTATTGTATAATAAATAATTTTCAATGTCTTTATGAAAAAAATAAGTTCCCATATTATTATTTTAGAAATTATGGTACTAAATGAGAGACTGTTTCAATCCGCTATTGATACAGCTATAGTACATACTAGTACTTGTTATTGTATCTGAAGAAGTTGCCACTGAATGTTGCTTCTTTAATATATATAGGACTCTCTCTCTCTCTCTCTCTCTCTCTCTCTCTCAATTTTTATTTTCTGCATGTTAACAAAACTACATAAATATCAGTAAATAAATAATAAATAAATCAATCAATAAATAAATAAATAAAAACACAGGATATGACACAATTATGATATCCAATATGCATTATTGGTACATAGAATTCTCTGATTGTTAAAAAAAAAGTCTGATTTTAACACAGAGGTTTGAAAGGAGTGATATATAAAATATAAAATACAAACAAATTTTACAGTCAGAAATTATCCTTAAGACTTTATTGTACTAAGATGTAAACTTGATCAGACTTTTAGACACCATATATCATAAATCAATATAATTCTGTAATTTCAGAGTCTAACATCCGATTCTTGTCTGTTTCATTTATACCTTCATATATCAAAGTCTTCAAGGGGACATTACTCTAATAGAATTTATACTATATGGTGCAGTTATTGCTATAGGTATTAGTTACTATAAGCAAAACTTCTTACAAATTTTAAATAAAAAGTTACTAAATGAAAAGGAGTTTACCAAGGTACCACAATATGACTAATACTGTTTGTGTTACAATAACTATTACAGTCCAACCTGCCTTAAAGGCCACCTCTATATAAGGGCCACCTGCTCAAAAAGGCCAATAGAATTGTATCCCAATATGTATTGTGTCATATTATTTGAACCTGTATATAAAGGTCACCTGCTCATAAAGACCACTTTTACTTGTTCCCTTGGGTGGCCTTTATAGACAAGTTTGACTGTAATTCCATTAGTTTGAAAAAATAGATGGAGAAATGATTTAAATGTTTATTTTGATTTTGTATTTTCAGATCTGATGGATCACTGTATGTACCCCATAATGGACCAAAATCTCCAAATGTTAAAAAAGCAGAAGTTCTGGAAAGAGAGTTATCAGAAATTAAACAACAAATGAATGATCTAGTCTCTGTAAGTACCCATATTGTTGTATCAGTAATTGTGAAATTCCTATCAAGTAAATCGTTCCAACGTAAAATTTTCACTGGAGAAAGAACAGATGACTTTTAAACACTTACGATTTTACAACACCTTTCTTAAAGGGATACTGAAGTCTAGCCAATTTGACCAAAATATGATAATTTATGGTAAATTATTATAATATTGAAAATTTCACAATATTATTCGCCGAAATAAAAAAGATATAGAAGTTTAAAAAATCAAAAATCGTGGCTTGGGCCATTTTGGAACTCTTCAATCGGGAGGTACGAAAACAGGTTGTGACGTCATGTGTGAACAAACAGACTTCATAACCACTGCTTATATATAGGGAAATGTCGCATTATATACCCTGTACTTACGAGTTACCTGTAATTAAGCCCTCAATTGACTGACTAGTTATATATATCAGAGTGTACCTGATCCACTTATTAATTAACTAACGAGACATGTATATTACACTTCCTGTATATTTACCAACCCTATTACTGCTTCAGTGGTTGTGTATTTTATACACACCTTGTTTTAAGATGCTGATAGTCTCATAATTTATAAATATTTATAATTTTTAGAGAATTTTCAAAAACATCATTTTTCACAATAATTACTTCATACACTTATATTTATTTATAATAAATAAATAAATAAATAAATAAATAAATAAATGAATGAATGAATGAATGAATGAATAAATAAATAGGTCCTTCCAAAAAATGATGCCAAGTTAATATCCATTAAAATAATATTAATAATAATAATAATTCTATGAAAAATAATAACAAGCATTTATAAATCGGAAGAGAGGAAAGTTACTTTTGATGTACTAACAGTAAAAGGTAAATGCAGCTGCTAAACCGGGACTCGAACCTGGGATCTTTCTAATACTAGCTGGATGTTCTACCGATTGAGCTACTCTGTCCGCCACATTCCGCCATCCTTTTTTTTCTATTCATCTCCCTTGAATTGAAACCACCAGGTTCCACCCCTGGGACCAACTTGTCGGTTAGCCAATGCCCATGTTCGGATGATCCCCCAAATGTAACAGGAAAGGGAAAAATGCAGCCAAGAATATAATTTCACTTTTTAATTTTTAATTTCAATGCGTTTCGTCGTCAGATCACCTACTGGTTACACAATAAACAGAAGATCTAGAGCCATTCCATCCTGTGTATAATTTGGAAAATAAAAGACGTGCTTCTTTCAGAAGATGGGAACTATGTTTGGTTTTAAGGATAACAGACAGACTTGTAATCACAAATTGTGCAGAAACAAGCAAAATGATAAATTTTAAATCAAAATTATAATTGTTTCTCTATTTCTTTATATGTAAAAAGGAAAAAAGCTGTATTTTTAACTGAACTATTGAAAATTTGACAATACATTCTTTTTAGTATTAATTATTTGTACTGAAGTTATTGCTACAAAATCTTCGCATCTAAATTTCACTTACTAGTATATCAAAATGTCATCGGTCATGCCAATATTTATTACTTGGATTGTATTATACACATCAAACTTATTTCATTTATATCAAGATGACACTAGCTATAATTATTGCTTTCAAGAATGTATAATCCATGTCTTTGATAATTTCATTTATATCAAGATGTTATAACTTGTGAGACAAAATCGTAGTCAAGATAATTCCATTCATATCAAGATGTAAAACAGACAAAGTAGCAGAAATTATGAAATGATACGGTGAACACAACAGCTGTATAGCATAGTAAATGATACAAATGTACTATTATTTACTGTGGATATTATAATTTATTTAAGTTTTTAAGCGATTTTCATGAAATTTGTAGTCAATTCTAATTGAAAACGTTATCAAAGGGATGAAATGATGTAAAAATTAATTTAAAAGTAATTTTTTTTTTTGAAAGGACGGGTCTTGGCGGACTCTCGTCGTCAGCATTCAAAATTGTCCTGAACTTGGTCATACTGTTGTTACTGACTTTTCTTCTTCTCCTTTTTTTCTTTGCGTCAATGACATGAGAAGCGGGGAGGGGGGGTTATTATTTTTTTTTAGAGTTTTTGATGTTTAAAATTAAATTTACGAATAGGAAAATATAATTAATTTAAATCATTTTAATTTCATACCGCCAGTCACCCCATCAATTCATACGTTCGAAAATCAATCTTTTGAAATATTTAAATCATTTTTAACGCATCTTTCCAAAATTCCAAATTAAGGACGTGATATCGTGAAGCTTTTATCACTTAATTTATGAACACCTATCCATCTACAGATCTATGTTGTATATTGTAAGGTAGATCTACCTCTTGATTACCGTGGATGGAATGTCTAATAAACATGATCTAAAGGTAGTGTAGGTTACTGATAATCTCTTAATTACCTGTATGCGAGAAAGGGATGTAAATTATACTTTTAATAAATTGAGATCCAATCGATTTATCGTGAAAAAAAATATATTATTTTAGGTCAGTTGATACATAGATCCCTGTGTTATTTTGCCGATATTGGTCATTATTCAATTTGAAATAGGTCTAAATAGAGACAAGTTCTAAGTTATTATAATTTTTTAATTATTTTTACAACCAACGGTCGCACACATAACCATACTTAAACAATAATTTTAACAACTTTCACACTACACTGTAAACACACTATTGATAGCATGGCGAGGTTTGTTCACACATGACGTCACAGCGTGTTCTTCTCACCTCCAACACAGAAGAGCTGCAGCGATGATTTTCGGCAATTTTCAAATAGCTAAATATATATCGTAATGGAATAATTTTTTATTTTTTTGAATTTTATTATTAATTTTGTACTTATAACTATCGATTTTGGTCATAATCCGCCAGACTTCAGTATCCCTTTAAGTTAGATAAATTTCATTCAAGGAATAATTTTACCCAATTCCTGAATCAGTTTAATTAAATGTTTACTATTAGAAACAAATGTTTTTCAGATTTTTTGTCCTAATTTGATGTTTTTCTTTGCTTTTCACTTTTAGGTTGCTATGTACTGACTTGCACATTTAAACTTTTGTGTTCTAAACTTTTAACAAATTGCCACTGAGTATCTATATATTGTATGCTCTAAGGAAATATTTTTGTTGCAAATGATTGTATTTTCTATTATCTACCAACATATTATTTTTATTTTTTTAAAGGAAATTGAACAGGAGAAAACAAAACAAGAGAAAGCCAAGTTTGTCTTGCAAGAGAAACAGGTATTTATTTGCTCATTACAGAAAGAACACTATGTGGTTTAGTTATTATCAATCATTAACTACATAATTATAAAAGATAAAACTCTGTACACTGTATTCAGGAACAGACACATTCTAATATAAACCCTACTCCAGAACACTGTGTATAATAACAGCATCTTGTGTTTTCCAATTCATTTGGTGTTTTTAATACAGAAAACCTATATATAAAGACCACCCATAGGTCCTAAGGAATATTGATGTCATAGACTGATGCTCTTTGTATAGAGATTCTGTTTGGTGAAATAAAGGGACCTTAAATACTGGTGCAAGTATGTGCCATGTTAGGAACAGGGTTCGTACTGGCCTGGAAAAGTCCTTAAATTTTGAGGTTTGCCCTTGTTACTATGGACACATTTGATCGATTTAGTTGCCTTTGCACCAATATTTTTTTTGCTAAAATTGTCCCTCTGATTAGGCCTTGAAAAGACCCTTAAAAAGTCCTTAAATTTAGAGTCCAAATGTCTGTACGAACCCTGAGGAAGCAGTATCCATGTATGACTGACAAGGGTTTGAACAATCACTTGGGGCATATGCCCTATTATGTAGTGATTGTTTGATATAGCAATTGATTAAAACAGAATCACAATCAGTTATTATACAGTAATTCCTCTATATAAAGACTGTCCATGGTACCTAAGAAATATTGATTAATAGACAGGTGGTCATTATGTAGAGTTTTTTTTGAAAGAGAAACAGTGTTATTAAATCATACGGTCTTAATTGACAGGTGGTCTTTATATAGAGGTTGTTGATACAGCAGGTATTACTGAATTATCTTCATTTGTTGATTACAGGTAGAAAGTCGGAATATAACAGCAGAAGAACTACTGGGACCGTCACCTTTAGATCCATATCTGGTATATGTTTTCATTTTTGAAATTATCTTCATATGTATAGATCAAATAGTTTTAAAAATGCTAATACCAAGGCAATAGTTGAGAAAATGAAATGGAAACTACCATAAATGATTAGAGACACACTGGTGGTTATATTGGGTAAGAGTGGAAGAGTTATGTCCCTTTTCACAGTTCATTATAAGTTTGCTAAGTTTGAATATTTATGAACTATTATGTACAAAATACATTCTGTACTGAAAATTATCTTGAAAATAAAAAAAAAAAAGTTAAGTTGAAAGGAGTATTGGTATTTTACTCCCCCAGTCAAGATTCTATCAAAGCGGTTAATTCTGGGAATTGGTAGAGAGGCAATAGGAGAAAATGTGATCTGTTATCATGTGCTTTAGACCACTCGGCCACCAATGCCTGAATAAATATAAAGAGTTACATTTGTATAGACAAATATGTCAACTGAAAAGTGTAATAAATGATAAGAACAAATTGTCACCTTAGTAAGAGAAACAAACTTAAAATTTATATATTGAATCGGGTTTTATGATGTTTATTGTTTGTCTGCATTAGCTGCCAGTAATATATTCTTGAGTTATCCTCTTCTTCTTTTAGGAGGCCCACTTAGGGCATATGGTAGTGTGAGAAATTTGTCAGTTCACTTGTCAAAGGTTTTTGCTGGACACTTCGGTTTCCTCCACCATCCCAAAACTTGACTACCTCAAAAAAAGAGTGAAAAAATTTTGACATTTACATAAAACAATTACTCCACACTCCCTTCTACTACTTTTATATGGTGTATATATGTTATATTTTATTTTATTCAGGTACCGCCAATACCTTCCGGAGCTAGTCCATATAAATCTGTTCCAGAATTATCTCACTCAGGTATAAATGCCCCAGTCTTGCCTGGATATAGTGCTGCTGCCCAGGTGTTGAAAGATGTACAACTAAAGAAATCCTATCTGGAGGCTAACTTACAATCAATGTTACGGGAACGTGAGCAGGCATTATACACGTTGCTACAAGAAAGGTACATGTGATGTATATTTAACAATCCATTATTCTAGGTTTCCACTATTTTAAAATTATTAGTAGCCAAATTTTTTTAATTTGTGAAAAAAATAGTACTTTTAAATTAAATGTTTTTTTTCCACAAATTTTCTAAAATAGGTTACTTTTTGAAAAAATTTCTTAGAAATTAGTAGTCAATACTCAATAGGAATGTTGGCTACTACCAGGAATGAAAATATAAATCATTGTAAATAGCTTAATAGGTAGTTATGGTTGCACGGTAAAAGGAGACAACTGATGGATGCCATGCACTGTATTTTGAATTGTTTTAGCCAATAAACCGAGGAGTACTCATAAAGAAAAATATATAGTTCATCAGATTCCTTGTTTCAACAGAGGAACATACAATAATATGAAAATAATCCATACAAGAACCTGGTGGCATTTGCTGCCCACTGGTTATTGGAAACATTTATTGGCTAACTAACAAAAGAACTAAATTGAGACAAAATAATATTGATTTTATTGGTAATGTCAGTATCTGTATTTACTTTCATGTTCAAATTTTAATGTTCTAATCATGCATATTATTCCTCACTAAAAGGGTATATTGTTTTTGACCTGTCAGTCCGCCAAGTCAAAATAGGTTTTCCACAATTTTTTCTGAACATTTGCCACTTTTCAACTGACTTTTGGAATGTGAGTCTACCACAATGAGTTGCAGTTTACATTTTGACCCACTCCTTTGACTCTGGGTGCAATATGTGGGCATGTAGGGTATGCAAGCTAGCTCACTACAGTTCTTTCATTATCGACGTGAAAAAGTTATGACCAGTAATTCTTGTTGATTTATTTTAGGCAAGATCCTGATTTGTCTCGAGTTAAGAAGATGGTGGGAAAGAAGATAGAAATGTTACAATCTGAACTTGATGTAAGTCTTTGTCTCATTACACTATGTATTATATAGACATTTGTAAGTGACAGACCAGATGAACGTCTCCAATAAAACTGGGGATGTTAAAGTTTTTTTGGGGGGGATTACATGTACATAATTAGTTGTACGATTTGGTCCATAATACATTTTCAACATTCAATGCTGATTTAGTTAAAACAGAAGTTTTATATCACGTAGTTGTGCTGTTATAAATGCCTTAAAAATATCACTTCATCACAGGGGATATGCAAATGTTACTTCTGTCACCCAGTCAAACATAAAAACTGTTAAAATTGGTGTAATTGTGCTGTTTGCTATGGTAAATACTAGCTTTTCCTGGGACTGAATAAAATTTTTGTGATTGATAAATTTCTGAGAAATTTTTTCGTCTTTAAGTTTTCATTAATTAGTTCTTATTTCTATATTTTATGATTACTAATTAACATTTTAGCGTGAAATTGCCGAGGAATTGCAAAGAAATCCTCCAAAAAATCCATTTTATCCAATTGGTGCTCCTCCTTCTGTATCTACAAAATCTTACACTAGAGGACCCGGAGTCCGAGGTGGAACTGGTGCTAAAATAGATACAGGATTAAAACGAGGGAGACCCGCTGTACAGCCAAGTACCATCAGAAATGTCCCTGCTAATAAAGAAAATAAGCCAGTGACTTATAGGAAACCAGTAAAGGTACCGTACTTAATACATGGAGTTTTAGAATATATGTCCATCTTGAGTCTTTATAGAATTAATTCTATACTCCTGAAATTAAGACATATTTAAGAAATAAGGTAATTTTCCAATGTCTTTATCATGTTTATGAACTTGCAAAGTATAATGGGCTGTCTCAAATTGCAGAAAAGGCAAAGCCTTTTGTGCATAAATTTGAGACAGCCCATTATACTTTGCAAGTTCATAAACATGATAAAGACATTGGAAAATTACCTTATTTCTTATATTTACAATATTTATAAAAATAATTTTATTGCCGTCTCACATTTTCCATGTTAATTTGAAAACGATTTTGAAAATACAATGTTGGTGTATCTTCTCATGAAAATGGGTCGTCTCCTGTCAGTCAACGTCTGAAGTCATCAAGTCAGCGTGTGGAACATTGTCTTTGTGAAGTGGCAAAGTATAGTTGATGTCAAATACTTTATTGAAGCAAAGATATTGTAATTGTAAATATGTTGCTAGAAAGGGTCTCGTTACACAATTGTATCGATGTACATGTATAACATGATATTAAAAATTGCTGTATAACAATCTGTTGCTAATAAAAAAAGGGTTGTCTTAAGTCTGTTACTGGGTAATACAGTAAAATCTTGATTCATTGCCACTATTTTTAGTTGTGACTGGGTTTGCCTGTAAACCTAAAAAAAAAACCAACATAGAAGGCAGGTACTTTAAAATATTTTTGCGATGAGTAAGGTGGTAAAATTATCAGGACATTATGATGCTCTATATAAAATAAAAATATTACAGAAATGTAAATGTTTATGATTTTTAATAAAAAAGCAGCCCACATGCCATCTCGAGACTGATAATTTTTTTGGTAGGGCCGGTCATTTTTTTAAGGGAACTGTCTGGATTTTTACTTAAATACTTTTAATATAGAAAAAAATCTAAAAGCAGCCCACATGCAATCTTGAGACTGATAATTTTTTGGTAGGGCTGGTAATGTTTTTTAAGGGGACTGTCTGAATTTTTACTAAAATACTTGTAATATAGAAAAAAAAAATTGAAAATTCAGGGCTGACTAAAATGTTTACGAAATTTTTTACTCTGTGACTAAAAACATGCTTTTCAAAATTTGTGTTTTGTTTGGATTTGCATATACAATATGTAAATTAAGTTAACAATATAAACTTATTATATTTATCTCTTTATATAGAAGCCAACTCGTTCAGCATTTGAAGATGAGGAGTATATGACACGTGTGTATGGTAAAGCACCGTATCAGAGTAAACGAACAACTGTAAAAGATCCATATTTACACTTTCAAAATACAGCAAAACATAAGGCACCAAGACCAGCAGCTGTTCTAGATGTAAAAGGTTTGTTTTAAGTGTCATATTTAAGGTACCATGTATTGTTAGATTAAAATTGATTGATGAAATTTGGTTTTACTTCCCAGTCAAGAATATTTCACTTATATCAGGACATAACCAGCTATAGGCACCAAGACCTGCCGCTGTTCTAAATGTAAAAGGTTTGTTTGAAGTGTCATATTTAATGTACATGTACCATGTATTGTTAGATTGAAATTGATTGATGAAATTGGGTTTTACTTTCCAGTCAAGAATATTTCACTTATATCAAGACACAAAACAGCTATAGGTATCAATACTAGCTGTTCTTAATGTAAAAGTTTGGGGGGTTTTGTACCATTTTTATGTTTCGTATATTGTTGGGTTAAAATTGATTGATTTAATTTAGTTTTATGTCCCATTGAAGAATTTTTCATCTACTGGTATATCAGGAGATCACCACTTTTGGGCACCAAGACATGCATCTGTTTGTTTTATTGTACCATTTATTCTTAGATTGGTTGCATGTCTCAATCAAGAGTAGTTCACTTAATGAGATGTGGAGTAAGGGTTCTTTAGCATGCCATGCTTACTGTGACATGAGACATCAGTTTTTAAAGTCTCATCAAAAGGACACTTAGTTTGAAAACTAAAAAGATTTAAAAAATAATGTATAATTTTGATGTCGCTGTATCCAGGAATGCCCTGGATATATTTGACATCCCATAGTTCCATGTTCCTTTCACACAATTTTGATTACACACGTGGCAGGTGTAGCTAGCTAAACAGGAGGTGCTTACCCTTCCGCAGCACCTGGCCTAACTTCCCTGGTGAAAGTTCACATGTTTAACCTAACTTGTCAGTTCCAAAGTTTTTACTTTGCCTCTGGATTGTGATTTAGACATGGATTATTATGTTTGTTTTTGATTATACATGTTTTTGGCAGGTTACACTGATCCATGTTCCCTGTCAAGGATTTAAGTAACCAGGCCCCTAATACGACTTAATATTGTGTGTGTTTTGCCACACCACTGGACATTTATTCTAATGCCCATCCAAAGTCAGGAATTTACAATCAGCAGTCCCATTATGTCTTTGTCTTTTCATTGTCTTGTTTGGATAATTTATCAATAACTACCACAGTGAAATTTCCTTTTTCCATCATGTTTTTTTAGGAAAAGAAGTGAAGTCAGCTAAGACCCAGACTGCATCAGGTGTCCGTCAGTTTTACTTCAGTCCAACATCAGGGTCTTATATACCCGTCAGTGGAGATACTACAGCAGGTCAGTACTCCAATTATAATTGTACATAAACTCTCATCACTAGAACTCCAGGATTGGGCGACAGTGATTAATATGATCCCCAAAGCTCTAGAAGGTCCAAGTGGTCCAAGTCATCAGGTTACTGATCACAATGCCTAGATTTAAATTCCACTTGGGCAGATTCTAATGTGCAAAAATTTGTCGTCACTTTTAGAAGTCCATGGTTTTATATGGGCACTCCAGTTTCCTCCACCATCCACTTCACTCCACTAAAGAGTGAGTAAATATTATCTGGAAACCAGAGCATCTGATTTATATCCTGGACAAACCTTGACAAGCACAAGATAAAATCACATGTATGAGACTGCCAATGTAGTGTTTATTTCAGTGACATGTCCTCTTCTGTTGATGCTGCTATGGTAACAACTGTGACATTATTGGTTTTTGTCAGTGTTTCTATTTTTAGATTTCACTCTTTTGATTTGTGAAAATACAAGCATGTGGTGCAAAAGTAGAGAATTCTGTGTACTTTTTGAGACAAATGATAACACAAATTTTTTATTTAGGAAAAAATAAAAATGTAAGAAATTATTTAGCATTAGTTTGAAAAAGAATCTGCCATTTTGTGTGTGTAAGTTACTCTCACTCTATGGAGAAACTATTTGGATAGGATAAGAATAGTAACTTACCTCAAAAATGATGGAGAATCCAGCCCAGTAGTTGAGAACAACAATGCCACAGATGTTAAAAAGAACTTGATATTTTTTCGTGTACCAGTAATTGCTTGTTATTGATCATTTTTACGAGTACCTATCTGTAGATAAATTTTGACATGTAATTTTAGAAAGTAACCCTGATATTTTCCCAGAGGAAGTAGAGATGATAGGTATCAGTGTTTTAATAGTTGATAGTTGAGACTTTAGTTTTACATTGTCATTTGAATTTTCGTGTTATAATTCATAGACTCTGCATTGCTGATTAACAAGTGTTAACTAACTACAGATTATTCTCATATGTCATAGACTTAGAATCTGATATTACCTATAGTTTTTATCCCCGCCTTTTGGAGAAAGAGGAGGATATTAAATTTGAAATTCTTGTTTGTCCAAAATTCTTGTCTGTGCTAATTCTCGAAAAACTATTGAAGCATTCTTTCACGAAACTTGGTCCAAAGCATCAACATCGATAGGAGATGTGCATAGCGTTAACCGGAGTTGGTTTGCTCCTTTTCCTGGGAGTTATTGCCTTTTGAACATACATTTGTATATGCAAATCACAAAAGAAAGAACCTGCTGGCAGGGGATCCTAATTCACTGAATTTACTTGTTCATTTTGAGATTAAGCCTCTCACCAGCAAAGGTTCAACCCCACTCAAACCCACTCAGGCAGCACCTAGTGTGAGAATGTTTTTAAGTTCGCTTGCGGAAGTTAGGTGGTTTTCTTGTATATAATAAAAACTGATAAATTGAGAAACTCTTAACACTTGTTTTGAATCTTAATACCATACTACATAAATAGTAAAGTCTGTAAATTTGTTAAGTCTAAAACCATTAATTGACTAATAATATTTTACAATGGAGATGTCTTGATTTGATTTGTTATAACATGAAATAAGTTCTCCAGTCAATGGAGGAAGATACAACAACAGCAACAACATGGTAATTCAGAGCTAGTCCAAAATAAAAATATAACATAATAATGCAGAAACTAACAATACCAGATTAATAAGTCAATGTTCATTAAATACTTGCTGTTTGAATGACTTTATTCTTGAAGTAGTGAAAAGTAACACAGCTTTTGATTGTGAAAAATATTATGTAAAAATTTTAACCAGATTTTAATTAAAAACAAAATTACAAATATTTCAATTAACTTTAAATAATTTTTAAAGAATCCTTTTCTCTGGTTTGACATCTGTATTGGAATCATTTTAAACATCTGTCATGTAATATATCCAAAACTCAAAACAACAGAATATAAAATATTGCTACTTAATAGCATGTTTTTGGCAATAGGGTTTATAACACTCATTTGTAATGTTTATTTCGTACTGATGTATAAAAATGTTCCCCACAATTTGTTTCTTCTAAGATGTTTAGTAGCAATGAATCAAGGTTTTACTGTAT
The DNA here is from genome assembly GCA_021292105.1 of Anadara kagoshimensis. Taxonomy (NCBI): domain Eukaryota; kingdom Metazoa; phylum Mollusca; class Bivalvia; order Arcoida; family Arcidae; genus Anadara; species Anadara kagoshimensis. The sequence continues at coordinate 9,768,618 of CM037858.1, read as the reverse complement.
ATTAAAAATATTTCAGTGCTATTGTACAATACAAAAAAATTCTTTTTGATTTCTTTTAACTCTGTTTTTATGAATTCATTGTTCATGTTTTTTTTTTTATCTTAAAGCACCTATACCAGGGCAACTCATACCAATGGCAGTGCCATTAGGGGGACCAAGATTTGAAGGTGGACTTTCAGTACCTGTAACCTGGCCAGAACATAGTGGACCTTTGACGTCAACGCCAGCTGCTGTCACTGCAGCAAAAAATGTTGCCATGGTAACAGTTCCAACTGAAGATGATTTAACTGAGAAACCTGCACCAGAATTAGCAAAACAAGTAATATTTTATGGAACATTTTAATTTAAAAATTAAATTGTTAATTGATAATTTTTCAAAAAAAAAAAAAAAAAGAATATGTGTAGTGTACTTAAGCGTGTAAATAGAAGAGTTTAAAATATGCATGTTTGTTCATCTTACTTTGACTTTTTAGCAATACCTTTTGTTTCCTACATCGGTAATGGTAATGATGTATGGAATAATAATGTATATGATAATGTCTGAATTGGAGTAATTTTAGTCCATCATATCTCTATTTATTGATCTTATCGATTTTCCAATCACCTCTCTAGGCATTATACATACTCAACCATGTTTTTGTTTATACACGTATACCATTTTTTGTATTGTTTTTTATTTTAGGTATTACCTGCTGTTGATATAGACACAGATGTATCAGAAATGTCAGAGTTTCAGCACAGCAAACAAAGCAAACGTCGAAATGTTCAACTTAAATCTCCTGAACATTCACCAATCAGACCACACTATGAGGTTACATATCACAAAGAACAACGGGATGAGGAGGTAAACAAACAAAAACCTTGATATTTATTCATGGTCACGATGACATTTTATGTAAAAACACTACAAATGACAAACATTTCAAAAACAATTCACCATCTCTAATCTCTTATCAGTGTGGAGTAATGGAGTTTTACACCCTAGTCAAAAGTCATTACTTATACTCATTACTCTGCCCTTGTGGGATAAGAATTTAGGTGTCAAGAGGCACTTTAATCTGTAAACTTGTGCTTTAGACCACTTGGCTACTGAGCCCCCATTGATGAGAGATGCACATAAGTGTATTTCATAGTAAGCAACTAGATGCTCCCTTGCAGCTCTAGTATAGCAGGATTGAAAGCCAAAGAAAAATATATATATACATATATACGTCTTGAAGGTTTCCTGACACTCTGCTAGACCTCAAGATAAGATGCAAAAGTTCAAATAATATTTAAATTGTAATTACAGTTATTAAATTTCAGTTAAAAATATTTCACCTGAATTGAATAGCACTGGTATAAATGGTAAACAAGAGATTTGTAGGTCATATGTCTTGCCTGAAAAGTCGAATTTTGGCAAGAATGAAAATACTTTTAACTTATATAGTGTTTTCATTAGAAGTCAATCTTGACATTTGACTATGAAATCACGGAAATTCACGGAAAACAGCATGCTAAATGACACTTCAAATAAACAAACAAACAAAAAATAATAAATAAATAAATAAATTTTATTATTTTGATATTGATTAAAGGACATGCAGTATGAGATCTCAGATGAAGATATAAGTCCAGAATCTGCTCCAGGGTTAGCATTGCCAGGTTACCAACCACCATCACCACCACCCACAGTAGTTGTATCCGATTTCCCACCCAAAAATATACCACCAGTTTTAGCTTCTGATGTTATAGCAGAAGATATAAGGAGAAGAGATGCTTTACAAAACAGAGCTGTTGAATGGTAACAAAATATTTATTGTACTATAAAGACTTACACTATGTGACTGCTTAACTTGCTCTTCAGTTATGGAGGTAGATTTATTCATAGACAGTGGGTACACTTTAACAGTGCTCTAGTCTCTTCTTACATTTATATGACAAAATTATTCATGAACTATTCTACAATTGATTCAGCTTCTAGTGTTTTTATTATTACTTATTTTACAAATCATAATCTAGATCAAAACGAAAAACTATCTTCAGAAACAGTCTTTGTATTTATTTTGTACCCATCATTTGTTACTTTGTCCATTTGTATCTGTCTAAAATTTTGATTCTTCCAAAATGATAATACAATATTACCGGTACTTTAATATTTTGTAAAATATTAGGGAAATATATACATATTATATACACAGTGTGTAGGTACAACCCTCAGTATCAGGTCGAGTCCTTTTTAGCTCACCTGACCAAAGGTCATGTGAGCTTATGGTATGGTGCGGCGTGTGTATGTGCGTGTGTGCGTGCGTTCGTCGTTAACACACATTTTCGACTTCTCCTCTGAAAGTACTTGGCAGATTTTAACGAGACTTGGTCAGAAGCATGTCTGGGTCGGTGCAATTTAGATTTGTTCATGGCATTGCCATGGCTACCAAAACTAGGTCACAGTGACCTAGGGGTGCAAAAATCTTGAAAAATCTTCTTCTCTGAAACCGATGATGGGAGAAAAAATCTGATGTGATATTTGGCTTCTCTAGGGTCTTAAGCCTGTAGTTTGTTCATTTCGTGAAATTCGGTTGAAAAATGGGTTACGCGTTTTTGCATTTAATTTTGAAAAAATCGTAAAATAGCTTCAAGTTGTTATAACTTGACTACTTGACCAGATAATGACATGGGGTTTTCAGTTTTGACATCTTCTTGTTAGTATCTTCAAAATGAGGTCAAGGTCAATTGTGAAGGTCGTGACCTAATTTTTTTTACCTCTGATTATAATTATTATCTCGAAAACTATAAACTTTTTGTATAGACATGTATATTAGAATGTTGTAGGTATTGATACGACGATCATTTTGATGTATAGAAAAAGGTCATGGGTTCAAAGGTCAAGGTCACAGATGCGAATCAATACTGAAATGGTTAATTATCTCTAAAAATAATAAACTTTTTGTATAGGCATGTATATTAGAATGTTGTAGGTATTGATACAAGGATCATTTTGATGTATAGAAAAAGGTCATGGGTTCAAAGGTCAAGGTCACAGATGCGAAACAATATCGAAATGGTTAATTATTTCGAAAACCATAAACTTTTTGTATAGGCATTTATATTAGAATGTTGTAGGTACTGATACAACAATCATTTTGATGTATAGAAAAAGGTCATGGGTTTAAAGGTCCAGGTCACAGATGCGAAACAACACCAAAATGGTTAATTATCTTGAAAACTATAAACTTTTTGTATAGGAATGTATATAAGAATGTTGTAGGTATTGATACGATGATAGTATAGTAAACGGTCATGGGTTCAAAGGTCAAGGTCACAGATGCAAAACAATACTGAAATGGTTAATTATCTTGAAAACTATAAACGTATAGGCATGTATATTAGAATGTTGTAGGTATTGATACAATGATCATTTTGATGTAAAGAAAAAAGTCATTGGGGTTTAGTATTTACATTTACTTTAAATCTATCAGCTAGCTATTAGTTATCAGGTGAGCGTATAAGGCCCATGGGCCTCTTGTTTCGTAGCTGTATCACTACGAGTCGCGCTTGCACGACGAGTAGTGATACAGCTACGAAAAAAGGACTAGACCTGATACGAAGGGTTGTACCTACACACTGTGTATATAATATTTTTATGTAACATTTCCAATTAGGTTATTTAAAATAATAAAAAAACAATACTTAATGTGAAAAAATTACATTTTACCACAGAAAACCACTGAACTATGTTATGACATTTGTTCTACATTCTCCCTAATGACGTCACAATGAGAACGTGCACGTGCACTTTACCGCCAATGTTGTATCACCACAGTGTGGTGATACAAGATTCTGTATCATGCTTGTTTGATAAAACTTGTATTTCGTAGAAAAATTAGTCTAATGTTAGATAAATATTTTATCCTGTCACATAACAAATTTGATGCTAACTCTAGTCACCGTGGCTATTACTGGTTTTACCAGGAAAATTGCCTGTTCACAATGATTTTGTTGAATGATTCATTCATTAGTTTTCTCAAAAGCAAGTTGATTGCATATTTAACAGGGTGGAACAAGAGTTAATGGCTAGGATCATAATGGAAACATATCCCCTAAAGAAAGAAGAGCCACAGGAAATGCCACATGTGGTACCTGATGAGTCAGTGACCAGTGAGCCAGAGGAGGATAAAGAACAAGCAATGTTTGGTTAGTAGTAACCTAATTATATACTCTATTACACTACTTAGTATACTACTGTCATTGTAGTGAAATAATTATCATGTTACACTGAAACAGTGTTATTATGCCCCCCTCCAAATAACTTTGCCATCTTTCTTTTAGACTCTCCATAAATTCATTATTTTAATATTTTTCTTTATAAGTCTCCCTTCATATATCACCATACGGTACCCCTTTATAACGCCATAATTAAGCTGAACAATTGATGGGGATGAGTTCAGATTTTACTGTACAGTAAAACTTGCTATGTTGACCACCGTCCATTTACACTACTGTATTAAGGTCCCTTTGCTTTATACATGTATTCCAACCAAAAAGAACTTCTAAACCACAATCATCAATCTATGAAGTCCATATTACTCATACAGTAAGACCTTGATTCATCACCGTCATTTTTTCAATAAAATTTTAGCAATATTGAGAGAGGTTTTGCAATAACTTGAGGAAGGGTTATAAAAATCTATAGACATGTTTTAGCATGCACTAAGTGACCTCAGTTTTCATCTGGGAAACATTACCACATGTTTTAGTATACACTAAAACATCGATTCATCACCACCATATGTTCAGTCAAATTTTGGCGTTATAAAGGTTTGGCAATAAAGTGGGGGAGCTGGATAAAGAAAAACATAAACAAAATGGATTTTGGGACTTCAAACTAGTGTGGCAATAGGCAAGGTGGCAAAGTTAATGAGGGGCATTATAATGAAGTTTTACTAACTTTTTATAGCTTAAATCAAAATCACCTCAGAAAAACTAAGGTTTAAGATTTGTTTTTGAGTTAGCATTTATCATAAATCATTTGAAAATATTAATTTGTCTTTGAATGGAAAAGAATTGATATACATGTATAAATGATTCTATAAATTCTAGAGAACACATATATATGTACTATTAACATAGTTATTTTTGCATGGTTGAAACTGTTGTTATTTTCGTAAATTGAAAAGAAAATTATGAACATTACCCCTTCCTAGAAGAGTATTAAAAAAACAAATACAATTTTTTGTTATTATTTAATGAGTTTCATTTTAAATATATATATTGTTTTATTTCTATTTTCATCAGTAATGGACTCTATTGGTCGTGCTGGACTTCAGATATTTGTGGACGCCGGTCAGCCTGTAGATAACAACTTGGTAAATGCCCTTATCAGAGAAGTTTTAATAGAGAAAGTATCGTCAATGTTAGGACAACGTCCAGGAGAAGAGTCAGCTAGGTCTAATGATGAAGGAAGGACACATAAGATAGCCGCTGCTGCTTCAGGTGCTGCAGATTATGTAGTTATTAAAGAAGATACAACAAAGGTATAGTATTTCCATGACAACTGTGATGTTATGTTACCATGACAAGTGATCTACATGTGTCACCATGGCATTTGTTACCTTTTTCACCATGTCAACTATGGTGTTATGTCACCATGATATAACAACTGTAATGATATATTTCAATATGACAATTTAAAATTTGTAACTATGTAAACCGTGATGTACATGTTTGTAAGTATGACAATCATGACATTTGTCGCCATGAAAACTGTGATGGTGTATCAGAATTAGTTTCGTGACAACTGTATGTGATGTGAACATGGTCAGCTGTATCACCATGACAACTTCATCACATGTTTTCTGTGCATGCTTCATCTTTCAATTTTGAAATACTAGTATTAATACTGTAAAAAAAAAATGCTAGTTTGAATCGTAGATGAAAAGAATTTCATAGATCACAGGTCCTGCAAAAAAGTGTAGCATTCAAAGTTTCAAGGATTTTAGAAAAAAAACTTTAACCAAAATCTTTAACACACAATATCATTGATGACTTAGACCATTACACATGTATCGCTTTACTTTTACGGAGAGTCAGAGAGTAATCCTATCTGTTTCATTTCAGGAGGAACCAGACTACTACAGGACCAAAACGCCACAACCAACACCAAAATCTAGTCCAGTTGTCTCCCCTGTACGTGTGGTATCTCCACCTGTCACACCAACTATGTCACCAAGGCAACCAAGGCAGTACGATAGCCAGCCAGTGTATGTTCCAGAACCAGTCCAAATAGAATCTGAGCCTGAGAGTGCATCACTAGATCTCAGTGAAGAACTTAGAAGGATAGCAGGTACAAATTGTGATATCTGTTACATTTAAAATACATCATGATGTGAATTTGAAATTTATATTCAAATCATTCTAGACAAATATTAATCCTTACAAACTATCAAATAATACAGAGAAATATACAGAAGAGGCCTGTGGAAAGATTAACACTGAGGTTTTTAAGAATTAGCATAGAATCAGTGCCATATCTTGGCTCCCTGTTAGCTATATCTTTACAGCTGCTACTGTAAATGTATTTATTTTCGCAGTATAGGAGATTTAGACATATCCATGATATCCGCATAGTTAAATTTTCACGTTTTTGAAATATGCTCTATAACATAAAATATAATTTTCCCGCAAATCAAATGACAGCGAAATAAGCGAACATTAGTACACTGCAAAATTAAGTACTGTATAATGCTTATATTTCTCAATGGTTTTATTTTTCGCTATATTCGCGGTCAAGTGTATTCCCGCGAAAATTAAACCACCATGAATAGACACTGGTATTACCAGCCAATTAATCTTGCTAGAGTCATATACAGTATGTTTACAGTATTTATCTTTCAGCAGCTTTTCTGTCACTAGCCAGGGATTTATCAAGGGCCTATTTAGGGCCGAAATTCGACCCCTTTCCCAATGGAAAACATTGATTTTTTTCCCAAAATTTGCTGAGAAAATTCCCAATTAGAAAATTTTGTTGTTTTTAAATGAAAACAAAAGTAAATTAAACACTGATAAACAATTAGCAGCAGAAAAAGATTATATTCTGATTCACAAGTGATCATGAGAATTATAAATTCCCAGTGGCTGAAAGTAACGATACCAGTTCTAGGGATGAAGAGGTCAGTGATTTAATCATTAATGCCATCAAAAATGATGTCTAAGTTTTCTCAAAATGAACAAAAAGTTAATAGTTTTTCCCAATGTTTAGTTTAGGGCCTTTTCCCAAAAGACCCTGATAAATCCCTGCTAGCTATTATCATCTTGGTCACAATCAGCAGCTTGGGTTCAACAGTGTTTACTTTTGACAGTTTTGTACTGTATTAGTGTGGTACTAAATTCTAAATTCGGTAAGGATTTTCCTGGGCCTATTGCTTTAGTTATAGTGTTGTTAACAAAACATCTGCAAGCAATATTTCAATCTTTCTTGAAGAAAGCAAGTTTATTAATCCCTAAGGATTAATCTAAGAACAAGTCTGTATGTCTGAGATTTATGAGTGTGTTTGTAGTCTGCCTTGTAGTCAGGAAACTGAACTGTTCTGGCATTTTTTGTAAACTTTTCTGTTTTGTACAATGCATATAAAAATGATAATAATAACAATAATAATAAAATAATTTATTGATAAACTTCAGGTGACAGTGCCCACCATTATACAACATACATACACTGATAACTAATATTAGAACCGAGTGTGAGTTGGGTGAAGTCAGATAATTTCATTGTAATATAGAGAAATATGATTGCCGTAATTTAACAAAAACGTACTATTTACTTAAAGGTAAAAGGGTGGTGGAACAGGTGAGTGGACCAGTTGAACAGGTGCATGATGTTTATACACCTATTGGCTCACCAGAACCTGAGTTATCTGAAGAAGAAGAACGACCTTTAACGCCACCACTTGAGACTCCTAGAAAAGAAGTTATAGTTAAAGAAGTGAAGGTAATGTCTGGTTTTTTGTCTGGCTTCATAATTGTGAAACCCAGAGGTTATAGGGTCTGTAATATTGAGTGTGAGATCTAAAATCACTTCACAGAATTGTGACCTGTTACTTTTATCTGTGATTGTCATGGATGTTGCTGCAATGAAGGAGAAAAAGTAACTTTTACTGTAAACCGACTTTTATTCACAGGTATAAACTTTCATGATTCTTTTACCACAGTAAGGGCTATAACTGAAAATTTTGTATAAACAATACCATTTAAAATGATTTTCAGAAAAAAGTTCATGACAATTAACATTCATGATCATTTTGCACAAAAGTTAACTGTATGTGAATAAAAGTTGGTTTACAGTATGGTAAATATTGCATTAAGATTCACATTTTTACCATCAGAGTATCAATGCTAAGACTTATATTGCATGTATCGGTGGTCCAGCTAGGTCCTTTTCACAGGCTATAGCACCTGTCCTTTTATATTCCAGCCCCTGTTAATCTTTTTAAACTGATATGATGTTCTGCCTTATTCCAAATCCACTCATCCCTTTTTCGCATTATTTATACCATATATGAGAAAAATAATAATTATTATTTGTACAGTCAAACTTCATTATAATGCACCCTGAAAAAAATCCATTTATTCTATGCTTTAAACATGATAAAAGCCCCCTCACTTTCTTGCTAAACACCTTTATTGTTGATTGAATTTTATTGAACAAATGACAGTTTTACTGTACAATTGTTTATACATTTGTTACAGGTGCCAGAAGCGGCGTCTCCAGAAATAAAACCTAAATTACAAATACCAACCGAGGTGGAAACTAAGCCGACCAGCCCTCAGCCATGGGCAGATCCTTCCTTGCCAATGCCAGAGGAAAATCCAAACTTTAAAGATACCACTGATGAAATATCAACAAGAGAACAACAAAAACAGTATGTGTCAAAACTTATAAATGTTCATGGGGTATTTAAATTGTCGTACAACATGTATCTCTGTAGTTCATTTTAAACTTAGAAGATTACTTAGTTGGTTAATTGAAGATTACATCAAATCAGCGATTTTCTGGTTTTTTTTACAATGCAGTGATTTTGTTACGTTTGCTGAAAACTACCTTCTGCCTTTGAGATAGGGAAAATTGAAGTTCTGAAATTTAGCAAACTGCATTATGATATGCTGGCAATAGCTAGTATATCCAAGGCAATTAGACACTAAATTGTAGTACATGTACTAGCTGATATTTTATGGGCAAGGACAACTAGATTTAATGTTTTAGTACAGCATTGTTGTTTTTGGGGGAGTTTTAGTGGACACATTGGTAAATTTTAGTCATTTTTGCCTAGGGGAAACTACCTTTATTCGGTAGTAAATTTAAGCAGACAAAATCACTGCAATGGGACACAATTTCTAGAATTATGTGCTGTTTGAAATAGTGTTTCTGGTAAGACCACTCAGTCCATGGAACTTGCATTGAGGCTGCCAACTAATAGAGGTACACACCCTAGTAGAGGCATTAGCTAGGGGATTTTATTCATGACTTTAACGTAACAAAAGAAATATAAAGCAAAAGTATTAATGGATAGGTGGTCTTAATATAAAGGTTGTCTCTATAGCTGAGTGTATTGTTTGTGATAGAAATTAAATATTTAGACCTTGATCTTATATAGTCTACAGAACTATTTACTTTTAAATCACTAAATTATATTTATATATAAAAATTGACTTTAAGATTATAGTTTGATTTGATTCATTATTTGTTTACAGTGAATTATCACTGAGCCTAACCCAGGAAGTAGATATCCCACCAGCCAAGGAAACCCAGACCACGCCCCCTCCAACACTCCGTAAAACACCAAGTCCAGTACCAACCGAATCAGAGAGTTACTCTGAACCATCCAGTGTTTCTGATACCCTGAATCAAAGCGTGTCCGAGGGACAGTGGTTAATTAACAAAAGTGAAGGAGAGATTGCTAATTTTCCATTTAGTGAAGGTATGTAATGTAATGCAGATGTATTAGCATCAGTGATTCCATCTGGCCCCATTGTCAAAAGATTTTTTGTTCCGATAGTTTATGAAGAGTAGGTTGCTAATTTTCCATTTACTGAAAAGTATATAATGTTATGCAGATATACTAGCATCAGTGATTCCATCTGGCCCCATTGTCAAAAGATTTTTTGTTCCGACCGATAGTTTATGAAGAGTAGGTTGCTAATTTTCCATTTACTGAAAGTATGTAATGTATTGTCACCCTTCAAAGAAATTTCTCACATAGCGATTGGTTAACTTGCCGGGGTACATGGAACTATGTTCGGAAATCTGCCGGGGTACATGAACGCACACGACGTTTAGCAGTAAAAGGGAAGTAACTCGTACATCGCTGACGTCTAGTTACAGTAAACAAACATGGCGACAACGTACGCAAGTCACACAAAATATGAAAGTTAAAAAGATCCAACTAGTTACGCTTTGAAGGGTGACAAAAACGTTATACAGGGCTTTGGCAGGTTACACGGCCCCATGTACCCCATCAAAGATGAATATACCCTTCGCCTGCGGCTCAGGGTACATAAATCTTTGACGGGGTACATGGGGCCGTGTAACCTGCCAAAGCCCTGTATAACTTATAATGTAGATGTAGTAGCATCAGTAATTCCACATGGCCCCGTTGTCAAAAGATTTTTTGTTCCGATAGTTTATGAAGAGTAGGTTGCTAATTTTCCATTTACTGAAAGTATGTAATGTAATGTAGATGTACTAGCATCAGTGATTCCATCTGGCCCCATTGTCAAGATTTTTCTAGTTTATGCAGTAGAGTTTGTAATCTGTAGACAAGAGGCCATGGGTTCATTTCATTTTGGATAGGGTTGTCATTGATAGATTAATGTATCATTGATACATTCATTGATACTGTCTTTAAATATCAATACTAACAAAAATGGTTTCCACTTTAAAAGTAGTGAATGAGATTAAAATTTTCTAGGTTGAAATTTGAAGACTGAATAAAGTGGCAACTCTTTTCAAACCTTATTCAATATTGAGTCATTCACTCACACAGTTTCTAAAGTACATTATTGTTATATATTCGTATAACATAAACCAGTAGGATAGCCAAGTCCAAATTGTGCGTTGGTTTTAAAATTTGAGACCTTCCGCGGTAAATAAAAAGGGATTACTTTTTGGCAAGTGTCTGAACCCGAAAAAAAATCGCCATTTTCAGAATCGTTTTTATACCATAAAATTAACATTTCTAGCTACGAATATGATGCAAGCGTGTGAGGAATTAACTAAACTTTCTACATGTATCAAAAAGTCCGAGATAAAACGCCACATTTACTTAAAATTACTGATATCCCGACGATAACCGATTTCTCTTGGAAATTAACAGAAATTTCTTCTCCATTTTTGAAACTGGTACGTTTTTTGTGTAAAGAATACTTTTCCGAGAAATTTTAATACAATGTCAGAAAATTATTATATTATACGTCAGTAAATTATCATACCTGGTGCATGAGGGTTAAATATGCGAAAATCGCAAAAATCCAACAGCATGATTTCAGTACGTCTTGTTGTCAATGAAAACAAATATGGCCGCGACCTTGATAAACATTGTTCCAACGTAATGACGTAAACAACGTTCCCCGTGTTAAATATATAGGTCAACTGTCTACTGTATACACAGTACACGTAATGTACAGTACAGACCTGTCGAAAGTTTAACACTAAGCAAACCAAAAGAAGTCAAAGCTCGACTGCCGAGTGCCTAATGTATGGAAAGGTAGCGATCGAAAAGCTGCTGAGAGATAGATGGCAACTGCTGTCGGTATAAACACCAAACGAGGGACCAATATAGGCTGTCGGCACTAATTCGTTAGCTGGATGCTAAACTTTGTACAGGTCTGTACTGTATATATCGATTTTTTTGCAACAGGCATCCTCATCTGGCACACATCATATGACATGTGTTTGTTGATGGAGATACTTTAGGACCCCAACAGAAATAAATAAATAAATAAATAAATAAAATAAATAAATAAATAAATCTACAGAGAAATAAGTTAGAGCTGGGACACAGTATGTTGAGCAGAGTACAAAATGTCTAGCAGGTTAGAGATGATAAATAAACAAATTAATTAATAAATAAATAAATAAATAAATAAATAGATAAATAAATAAATAAATAAATAAATCAGAAATTGTTCAGAGAAACAAGTTAGAACTGGGACACGATATGTCAGCAGTTAATAAATAAATAAATAAATAAATAAATAAATAAATAAATAAGAAATTCTACAGAGAAATAAGTTAGAGCTGGGACACAATATGTCAGCAGTTAATAAATAAATAAATAAATAATAAAATAAATAAATAAATAAATAAATAAATCAGAAATTCTACAGAGAAATAAGTTAGAGCTGGGACACAGTATGTTGAGCTGGTTACAAAATGTCTAGCAGGTTAGAGATGATAATAAATAAATAAATAAATAAATAAATAAATAAACCAGACATTCTACAGAGAAATAAGTTAGAGCTGGGACACAGTATGTTGAGCTGGTTACAAAATGCCTAGCAGGTTAGAGATGATAATAAATAATTAAATAAATAAATAAATAAATAAATAAATAAATAAATAAATAAACCAGACATTCTACAGAGAAATAAGTTAGAGCTGGGACACAGTATGTTGAGCTGGTTACAAAATGTCTAGCAGGTTAGAGATGATAATAAATAAATAAATAAATAAATAAATAAATAAATAAATAAATAAACCAGACATTCTACAGAGAAATAAGTTAGAGCTAGGACACAGTATGTTGAGCTGGTTACAAAATGTCTAGCAGGTTAGAGATGATAATAAATAAATAAGTAAATAAATAGATAAATAAATAAATAAATAAATAAACCAGACATTCTACAGAGAAATAAGTTAGAGCTAGGACACAGTATGTTGAGCAGGTTAGTGATGATAAATAGGGTAAATACATAAAAAGAGATCAAAATAAGTTGCATTTTGTCTTTCCTCAAGGTACTAACATGAAATGTGGCATGGGTACCATTGAAAGTAACCTCAGATATTTTTTGGGAAAAATAAAACAAATATTTTTATATGAACAAAATTAACATTTAAAAAATAACAGATATTGAATTACTAAAAAGTTAAAAAAAATTATGAACAGGCAAATAGTTAGAAATTTTGTCATATTGTTGTTTGTTAAATGAATGACAAGTGGGCCATAATAGCATTTAAAAGGACTAAAATTGTCTAAATTATCAAATATAATTTAGAAACTACACAAACAGGTGATTTTATGGGGAACAGGTACTTTCTAGTTGTTCTGGCTGTGATAAATAGATAAATCATTTACAAATAAATCAAAAACTATGGGATCATATGGCAGTGTTCATTCTAGAAAGGGGCTGTTGATCCTTTATTTTGCCAAATGGCACCATTGTAAAGGCCATAGTGGGCCACATTTGAAATTAGATTTCAAATGCAAGTTCAAAATATTTGAAAGCATTGTCATATATAAAATGTCATTATATGAAACTTATAAATACTTCATTATAAAAGCTTTTACATCAGCCTAAAAGACTACAAGTCACATCAAACATTAGATGTATGCAAATTTATTGATGTTATTAAACTTGTTATTAGAGGAATTTTATTAGAAATGAACCCATCTGAAAAAATCCTAGAATGAACACTCATGGTTATTACTGTTTACACATAATGGAACATTTTACAAAGAAAAATGTATTATGTGTGACTAAATCAACTTTGTAAATTGTAATAATGTTGAATGTCTCATTTCATGTAAAATTAAAACATAACAATATCTTTATTACACTAGAAACTAGATATCATCAGACATTTATGAATGTTTCATTTTATATAGAATTAAAAAATCAACACATAGCAATATCCTTAACATACTGGGAATTATATACCATTACACATTTATGAATTGAATGCTTCTCTTGATACTGAATACCTCTTTTTTTACCACATGAAATGCTTTTCATGCACCCTTGTCTGAAGTGTAGCATACGGGTAACAGCATAGGTTAAAATCTATGTCAGAAAGTTTGCCAGTTCTCTTATTGAGGGGTGTGTTTTACCTCAGGGATGAAGCCTAACTATTTTGAGTTTGGGGCCAGCTCACTTCATAAAAGAATTTGTAACAGTAATAAATGGCTTAAATGTGTAAACATTAAGTGACCCACACTGGATTTAAGAAGCCATTGGCTACTGGGCCCCTGCAAATCTTCATCCCTGTACCTAGTTTCCCCCTTAATCTCATTTACCTGATTATAAGTGAAATAATCTTGGGTTTCACTGCATTTGCATCAACTTATTTCTTAATGTTATTATCAAACCAGTTCCCATGAATTTTCCTGAAAGAAGGTGGTATTTATTTATCAGAATTTTACAATTTTACAGAAATTACTAAAATTCCTAAATATTTTACAGATCTGTATTTAATAATTATAATATGGAGTTAAATTTTTAACCAAGTCATGATTGGTATTAACTTTTCCTATTCCCTACTTCCACATAGTCTATTTTAAATGTTATTTGTGCTATGTCAAGTTGACTTAAAACTTTTAATGAAGCAAAATAATCAATTTTTTATGTCTAAATTGTACTAAAATAATAATGCCGGGGTTATTGGCATTAGAACAAAAACAAAAATTTAAATAATAAAGACCAATGTTGTGTTGACTCTGGCTAAACTAACATCTGAACATGGGAGATGTTTCCTCATTTTTAGAAATATTTCATAAAGAAAAATCCAGTCTAACCCTTTTTACTGATGTTAGCTTATTTATCCAATGATATGTACTGATATGACAGACAGGTCCTGTTTATATTTTGCCAGCAAAGCAAAATCAGTTGGTAATTTTTAGTAATTCTGAGTCCCTAACTAGCCCTACATGAGCAGGTTGCACTGTACACTGTATTGGCACAGATCCCGAGTCCATATGGGTAAAATTAGAACACATGCGTATCTAATGTGTTCGACAGCCATACAGATCGATCATACATGACAAATAAGGCAAAAAAGCTTGACTATTTTGTCCAAAATACACGATGACATTTTCTGCATGCTAAAATTGTGATCGAAGCGGGACGAATGCTAATCAAATATGTCCGACTGGAAGTAGTTCCAAAAAATCGGCAGATTAGACGAGAAATGGAGTGAAAATACAATATTTTTAAGGAAAAACTTACTTTATTTCAACAAAAATATCTCCACAGCGTCTCTCGATTATCAAATTTATACATTACATACAATAAGGAAGCTGTCTTAGCATTTTTTCTGTGTCAAATTAGCCGGAAAGGGGGCGGCCCATGATCGAGAATCCGGCAATGTCATCGATTTTTTCGACATTTGAAACTGGTACGTTTTTTGTGTAAAGAAAAATATTTGACAAATTATACATCAAAATAACCGTGAGAAAAAGTTCTTTCCGTTCATGTAAAAACATTTTTGGTGCATGAGGAACTGCGTACACAGAATGATATTTTTTAAAGTTTCAATTTTCAATTTTTCGCCGGTGCCTCACATTCAATTACGATTTAAATTGTTAAATTCTCACCGACTTTGATAAAAATCGTCTTTAATGACTTACTTTTGTCCTCAAAAGACGATAAAATACTACAAATAGTATTAAAAACTCGCAGTGAAATAAATATTATGTAATTTTACCGCCTCGAGTGAATTCAAATTTTTGACAATTTTTTCACTTTGTCTGCGCGTGAAATTTTGTTTGATGAATCAATGCGCTGGCCGGGTTGGCTATCCTACTGAACAGAAAGAATAAAAAACAAAACTATTTCCAAATCACTATCCCAAAGCAAAGTAAAAACAGTAGAAATGGAATAGGATCAATCATTTCAGGCCTATATTAGTTTTGTATATTTATTTTGTGTAAAAAGAGGTGAACTAATTTGAATTCCTTATCTTATCTTCTTGCTCAGTCTGTTTCATTAGCTTCTAGTTGTAAGCGTCCTCTGTAGCAGCCACACGTGGCCTACTCTTTTTCGAACTCTACAGAGGTGTCTTTAGCTTGCACTGAGACACGGGACCTAGGTTTTGAGTCTCATCCAAAAGGCTATTCAGGTAATGAGCTTTTTACGGCTCTAATATAGGCAGGAGATAAAAATCATCTCAGAAAATTTCCAAGTCCTGTGTGAGGTTGAACCCACGACCCTTGAATTCAGAGGCTAGTGACAATACCACTCGGCCATGTCCGCCCATTATAATTCCCAAAACAAAACAAGAAAAACGAAACAAAAATGGGAAAGTATCAAACTCATTTTGGATTGAACTAATATTTTGCATATATATTATATTTGATTGTTTTTGCATTTGCCAGCCAGTTATATTTAATGCTTAAAGTTATAATGAATGATCTGAATAAAAATATGAAAGACAAAAAAATATATTAAAAAAATACAAAAAAAAACTCGAATTTTCATACTTATCTGACTTTTACATACTTAGATGCCAAACAGAGAATGAGGATCCAGAGTAAACCTGATATCAGTACAACAAGTACACTGTGGGAAGCTAGTGAAATAGAGGTTAGTATATATATGTAAATATAATAGACACAAATAAAACAGGATACAAATGATTTGGGTGGGCCTCCGTTAGTCCAAAGCAGGTGCTTACAGATCACAGTGCCTCATACAGCCTAGGGTAGAATCGGGTAACACAGCCTAGGATAGAGTCTTACCCGGGACAGAAAAAGATTGCTTGTGAAGGTCTGCTCCACCATCCATGAACTGAACACTTTGATATAATGGCGTTCACCAGTGTACCACATGATGCCCGTAATGTTGCTGCAGAACAATTATTTCCATTGGAGATAGAATCTCTTCAGTTTACTTTTCTCCTAAAAATGACGTAACCCTGGGAAATTTTTACGCAATCGCTTTCCAAAACATTCTGAATAAACGTTAAGGGGTATTGTTCATGTGGTGCTTTGGTGAACTTCATTGAAAAAATCTTGACTGGGGCATAAAACACCATTACTCCACTCCACTCTACTCAGGTTTAGGTCAAAACCTTTCCAACTCTTATTATAACTGACATTTCAAAATATTCACAGGGTTTGTACAGGCCCTAAAAAGACCCCAAAAATAAGTCTGACCCTAAAAAGCCCTTGAATTTAGCCAGTTGGGTGTCTGTATTTCAATATTAATTAGTTGCAAATAGACTGATATAAATAAATAATAAATTGATAAGTTACATTGAAATGTGCAATTTAAAAGTACCTGGCCCTCCCGAACGCCCAACTTCAACCTCCACTTCAAGTGTCGCTACTATGGACACGTAAATAACTGTTTTATTGATTGAATTGCCTTTGCACCAATATTTTCTTTTTGCTAAAATTGTCCCTCTGATTAGGCCTTAAATTTGCAAATATGACCCCAAAAAGTCCTTAAATTTGGAGTCCAAATGTCTGTACGACCCCGGATTCATTTTGATTGGAAAATAATGGTTCATGAGCTACTTCTACTTCTTCACAGACATAACTCACCTGTGCAACGGCATGAACGTCAGTCACACAAAAGGTGTCCTATGTCAAAAGTGTTTAGTGGACTGACTGTGAAGGGGACCATCTATTTTGAGTCCCACATGAAATTGAGAAATATATTATCAGTAACTCATATTATTGACAAAATAATTTATATGCACAAGGTAGTAATAAAAATGAAGTGTTTTACAGTACCAGTCTGACTTTTGGACTGACTGCTATTTACAACACTGCTTTTGTCCATATAATTCCACAAAACTTTAGGTAAGGGTTTTCTCAGACTCGATATAGAATCATTTGGTTTGAATTTATTGATTTCATGTGTTATGTTTTAAACATTTTACAGGATGAGACATCAGAATTTCCTATCAGTGAAGGTGAATTTCAGTACAAACCATCTGTGGCACCAGATAAAGATCCAGTGTTAGTGATGTTGTCAAGGTTACAGCATGAACCAATCACCTATGGACAATACAACATGCCATCCAATCAAGTGCATGATATGCTAAGTACAAATGGTAGAAGTACGGGAGAAGTCAGTATGCTTGGAGGTACCGCTAAAAGTATGGGAGAGGTTGGTGGGCGGGATGTAAGAAGAAGTTATGGAGAAGTTAGATTTGTAGAACCAAGAAATAAACCTGAAAGATCATCAGTGAGACAGTCAAGGGAATCAGGTATTATGTTTATGCATCATTTTTTTCATGTACTGTAAACCAACTTTTATTCGTGGATATTAAGTTTTGCGATTCTCTTATTAAAACCAATTCGCGACTAGTAACTTTTGCGATTTAGAAACTAGCTGAATATTTGGTATTAATGAAACCATTTTCAGAAACAAATTCGCGACGATTAACTTTCACGATTATTTTTTCCTGGCGAAACATGCGAAAATTAATAGCACGCTAATATAAGTTGGTTTACAGTAATCAAGTCTAAAGTCCATTTACGATCCTTTAGTCTCTCGGTTTTTCGTAAAATTCTCTAAAACGAAACTTTTTATTGTAAAAGTAAAATCGTACATTTATTAAACAATTCATGCCGTAATTAATTTTTAATATTTCTATCCTTAAACTTTTCTCAATTTTGCCCCATACTCCGTAAATTTTGGTCAATTTTGAGCAACGACTATTTTGTGTAAGTCCTACATTTAGGTCAAAACCATTTCGGACAGGGAAATACTGAGCTAATTTGCATAAGAAATACTTATCGACCATATGTTGATACGCAACACTACACATGATTGACAAGGATATTGTTTTCATAAATTTGTTTATAGAAATTACTCAAAATTGTTTAAATTTATCAATAGTTATCAATATACATATGGTGTTATAATGCTGCATGTATGAGTACGTACTGTACTAAAAATTAGTTTTGTTTACAAGATTTTTGTAGCATTCTTGCCACAATTCACGTGCAAATCATTATTTAAGACAATGTTCTCTCTCTCTCTCTCTCTCTCTCTCTCTCTCTCTCTCTCTCTCTCGTTGTACCATAATTCTTACTAAAATTCATTTAAGAACGGTGATGCTCAACCTTGACAAACTTAAAAACAATTCACGTGCAAATTATTATTTGAGACAATGTTCTCTCTCTCTCTCTCTCTCTGTACCATTATTCTTAAATGGTAAATTATGGTAACTAATTAAACTTATAAATAGTGTGTACGGATAATTAGAAAGACCGCAAGAACTTTGTCAAATCTACTTGGTGGTTGACAAGAACTACCGTATTCATGATCAGGTGTGCACGTGTTGTAAAAGTCAGTCAACTTTGCCTTTAGCAATTTGGTAACGGGTTATAATTAGAGGCATACGTTAACAAATATTTTTGATCGTTGTAGCAGAAAATATGAATTAAATAATTACGATAAATCAACAACTGTGTAGATTTTTAGAGACATTAACTCAAAAAAAGTTTCAGGAAAACTGGTTGTAACATTAATATACACGTGGTTGGGGGTGACTATCTTTATAGAATAGAAGAAGATTGTGTAAATGACCCGTAACAGAAACTGATTAGCATATGAAAAACCCTCTTACTCCTGTTTTTGGTATCGCCGCAAAGGTTAGGAAAATGGTGCTAAAATAATTTACATAGCGATATCGAAGGCCATGTTAAAAAGTTTTAATATGAAGTAAAGAGAGTAGATTAGACACCGGTTACAACAGGCCATATTACGACATAGGCTTGTTTTCACGATGCAAAAAGCTATGATTTTTATTCACACGTTAACCTCATGAAAAGGGACAAAAACCAAGAGACTAATTGGTTGTAAACAGACTTTATGTCTCTATACTACTGGTGGCCAAGTAATGTCAGTTTGCTTGCCGAAGATCATTAGTTTTCTTTGAGCACTCTGGTTTTCTCCTCAATCTCTGAACTGATTTCCTCGATATAAAGTAAAAATTCTTAACTGGGATGTAAAAGTCCCTTACTCCACCCCAGTTTGTTCAGTTTCATCTATAATATTAAACTGTGGGATAACTATAAAATGCAAGTATACAGAATTAAGAAATTATTATATATTGTTGGTTTAATAAAGTTTAGTTTATATTTAAATCATGATAGACATTCACTATTTAACATGTAAATTTTGTTAAACAGTAGAATATTATTGAAATTTTCCGAATTAAAAAATTTAGATGAAATGCTGTTAACCAGGTTTGCCCGTGTACTACATAATCAGTACTGTGGAAAAGTGTCATCTGATGTTTTCCCATATCCAATTAAATTAACTGTTCTGCACAAACATTTAAGGGATATCTTTTAACTTATTACACTGGCAAACTGCATGGATTGTAACTAAAAATAATTGGTTACTATGAACTAATCATGGATTCTGAAGTTGCAACTAATTTCCCACATAGATTCATAAAGGTCCAAATATAATCTTTATAAACCACCACCCCCACCCCACAAATGAAGTTTATGGGCATTTATAGGAATCGGCCTCAGCCAGTCTGTCAGTTTTTCTGTGTACCAGTATACATCCAATTGTCAACTACATGGCCAAATATCATGTCTGTTCCATATCAATATGGATTTTGATCATACTCTGCACAAATGCAAACAAATACTGTGGTAGCACAGTTGGTAGAGTGCTCGCTCCATAAGTGGGAGGTCGTGGGTTCAAACCCTGGCCGGGTCTGACCCAAGACTTGAAAGTGGGTAGTGACTGTTCTTTCGCCAAGCACTCAGCATTACGAAATGAAAATCACGATTCTTTCGGATGGGAACTTAAAATAAACGAGGTCCCGTGTCATGGTGGGCCTGGCACGCTAAAGAACCCTGCTGTATAATGCCATAAGCACAACGCACAGGCAAAATTTCTGCACTTTCGCCTATGGCTGGCGGCATCTCGATATAATTGAAATATTCTGGACTGGGCCGTTAAACACCATTACTTACTCACTCACAAATGCAAACCAACATGAGATGATGTGTCACATATCAAATTTAGGTGCATATATCAAGGGTCATAACCCAAAGACAAAACCTATGCAGGGGTATAAGTCAGCTTCACTTACAGTTCTAGTTGTTCTTCTCATTATAGATGACTACAGTAGACAGAGTAGACAGAAATCACCTCTCAGAATGACAGACTTGAGAACTGAAGAAACTGACCTTATACCAGTGAGAGAAGCTTCCATAGAAAAAGAAGTAAAAGTAAGGACGAAAACACCAACCAAGCCTGTCACTGTTACAGCTGGTGGTGCTCCAACAGGGGGAAGAAACTCACCAAGTAAGTATCCCATCTGTCTGTGTAAATGGCATTTGAGAATATTCAAAATATTAATCTTCTTATAAAAGTAGGAGTTAATCAATAGTAAAAATGTAAATTTTATCACTTAAACTTCAGGACGTGGAAAATTAAAGTTTTCAAAAATCACAGAACTCCCATGTTTTATGTGGGGCTTCTGTTGCCAAGTGGTGTAAAGTGTGCACTACATATCACTGCCTCTCACTACCTACCTGGTAGGTTCAAATTCCACTTTGGACTTATTCTGTTGTGCGAAATTTGTCAGTTCACTTGATGAAGACCAGCGGTTTTCTTTGGACACTCCATCTTAAAACTGACTGCTTCAATATAGGTAAAAGAATAAAAGAATCTTGGCTGGAGCATTAAAAAACCTTTACTCCACTCTTAAGTACTCAACTCATTTTGTTGAAGAAGATAAAATTATCAACATTAATTTAACTTGATATAATACTATAATTATTATAACAAAGATACAAGAAAGATGTACAATGTATAGTTTTTTTTCTATCCTCAATTTTTTTCCAGTAAAATCTGCATTACGCAAACCTCCTCAAGCAACAAAATCCCAAGGAATGCCAGATAGAACAGAATCTCTAAAACAGTCAAGGGTGGTAAATGTACACAGTTCTGATGGAAATATAAATGATTCACAGGAAAATGCAAGAAGTAAGACAACTATTTCTAATTCAAAAAATACTATTCAAAGTAGCAAATGATGTCATGTGTGAAAAATGTCCAACTCTTTCATTTTTCCATAACATAAAAAAAGTTATTTTCATTTCTTAAATTTCAATTTATGAAATTCTTTGAACAAGAAATCAACAATTTAAACAAAAATAGAGCCAAAGCAAGTGACCAAAATTAGCCTTGCTATTTGATAGAAAATTACACATGTATATGTTTCAGTTTGTCATACATAATAACATGACACCACTGAGAGTCAGTCCTTTCATGCAAAAATAACAGAAAAGATCTGACCAATAAAATGCTTGAAAAAAGGAGAATTGAATTAGGTATTAAATCATGAATTGCAACTGTCTGAAAAATGGAATAAAATTGACTAAATTCTACTATTTAATTTTAGGTATGGAAGGACTCTGGACAACAAGTGATCAAGGAACAAGGACATTTACCCCTGACCAGATGAATCTAGATGATTTATTAGCCTCTGGTTACTTAATGCAGAATCTCAGTCAGTCCGGAGAAATGGGTCAGTCTGGTGGCCAGTCTCTAACACTTGATAATAGTATGAGAGATTCTATGAACTCTAGAGATACGAGTCCAACAAGATTAGGTCGTGGCAGAAAGTCACTGGGATTAACTTACTCTTTTGAAAGTGAAAGTGGTGACACTTTTAGTGAAAATGAATTGCGTAAGATGGCTGGTATGCAGGGAACAGAGCAAGGAACACTAAAGATGTCGGTAACTATGCCATCCACAGCACTGTCTGAGGAAGAAAGTGAAGTGGTATCAGAAATTGATATCACTAATGGCAACACTATGTAATGACCTTGAAATATATACAGGGTTACATTGTACATGTACTTATTCTCACCATGTATTTATTTCTGCCATTTCGCTTATGTCATGTGATCACAATTTCACAAGTCAGGAAAAAATGTTTATTCTGAAGCAAAACATGCTGGCATAACATCAAATGAAAATGTATCAACAAAAACATGACAAAAACACGAGAAATATGTGGTTGATGGCGAAAATACTGTAAACGTATTTATTTTCGCTTATTTTGCAGCCGTTTGTTTTGCGCGAAAATTTTAGTATGCTTACTGTGTTATAGTGCATAATTTAAAAATCGCGAAAACTTAACTACGCGGACATGTCTAAATTTCCTATATCGCGAAAATAAATAAGCGCAAAATTAAATATGTTTACAGTAGGTTCCTTGTGAGAATATGTGCAAGTTCAGTGTTTGTTGTTATTTTAAATCTAGTAATGTTTGAGATTTGAAATTGTATCAAAAATACAACTGTAAATGTGGAAATGTTTGCATTTGTTTTATTTTTGCCTAAATATGTGATATGATATTATTTCATTTGTGTTGACTGCCATCCAAGGATATAAAAACAAAAGTATACAGACATTTTGAAGTCCTACTTCTGGCAAAAATTAGCTAATGCGAAAATTTTCCATTTTACAGTATGTATTTAGCCTATTTCAGAGAACGCAAGATGGCAAAATATTTTATAAATTTCAATATGACGGGTACAAACCAATGATTCTTTTACTTACATGAGCCGAGTCGTTACTAAAAATTCCTGTTTCGGCTCCATCCTTGCTTCATATATCATTTTATGCGACAAAATATAACCTGGGTGGGTGTTTACAATGGTAATTTATTTTACGAAATGGCGGGGTTCTTTATGTAACGTGGTCATGACGAAAGAGTTGACTATTTACGTAGGTTAGTGCAGCTCAAGAACGGATTGATTTTTGCGTAACTGGGATGACCAAAATTGATGTAATAAAGTAATAAAGTCAACTACCTTTTTGCATTTTCAAACTTTTGAAAAAATTGACATAAATTCAAACTTTTAAACTCAACTCGACCTTTGAGTTACCCTTCATTGTACCCCTTGCGCACCTATGTAAAGAATAAATTTTCTGTCATCATTACGTCACACGAAAGACACCGCCATTTTGTCAAAATTTTTACCATTGTAAACACCCATCCAAAATACGTTTTGGTGTATTAAAGGAGTTATAATGTATGGACTAGATCGAAATTAGGATTGTTAGCAACGACTCGGCTCATGTAAGTAAATGATTAATTGATTTTTAACTGTGTCATTCAAATCTTTGAAATATTAGCGTTGTTCCTTTCTCTCCAGCAGAGTAAACGGACAGTAGTATAATGTGTACTGTTTTAGATGATTGTTAAGATGGTTTTATGTAGAGTTTTATACTAGTTTTATTTTAGTAATCATTAAATCATGTAATAGACACCAAAAAGATACACAGCAAAACCATGATTTATCACCATCATTTGTTAAAGTGTCCATTTTGGGTGTGATATGGAAAAAAGTATCATAATATCCATAAAGACACATAAAATTAAATCGGTCAACAATGCATTATAGAATCTGCGATATGTATGTAGATAAAATATATAGTTACTGAAGTCATTGTAGATGGTTGTGTATACAATATATAGTGCAGTCAGTTTGATCAAACTTGTGAGTCAATTAAAAACTTACCTTTTAACCAGGACATGCATACATGTTTACCATATTGCAATTATTTGGTAATTAACCGGTGTAAATCAACCCCCTAATCTCAACTAATGAACCCTGTGCTGCAGGGATGACCTGCATAGAGACTTTTGTATGCAGGTCATAACACAGACTTTTTTCAAGTTTAAAATATAAATTTGGACAGAAATTTTAGTCCAGAAGGTATTAAATTAAGACATTTTACACTAACTGAAAAAGTATTACCTGGAAAACTAACAAGAATTATCACTGACTTCAATTGCTTCCGAAAGTACTCATCACAACTGGTACATTAATTTCAAACTAAGTTCAAATATATACAAACAGCAACCTTAGTTTGAGTTTCCTTGATTTTTCAGGGATCGTACAGGCCTGGAAAAGTCCTTAAATTTTGAAGTTTGCCCTAAAAAGACCCTAAAAACAAGCCCTTGAATTTATCCTGAAGGCCTTAAAAAGCCCTTGAATTTGGCCAGTTGGGTGTCTGTATTTCAATATTAAGTGGTTGCAAATAGACTGGATCAGATATAAATAAATAATTAATTGATAAGTTACATTGAAATAGGGAATTGCCCTTTAAATTGAAAGGTACCTGGCCCAACCGAACGCCCAACTTCAACCTTCACATCAAGTGTCGTTACTATGAACAAGTAAATAATTGTTTTATTGATTTAATTGCCTTTGCACCAATATTTTTTTGCTAAAATTGTCCCTCTGGTTAGGCCTTAAATTTGCAAATAAGACCCTGAAAAGACCCTAAAAAGTCTTTAGATTTAGAGTCCAAATGTCTGTATGAACCCTGTTTTTGGAAGTTAGTAATTATGTATACAGAATGATACTTATAATAATTTTCATTAATAAGTTATCAAATTTTCTTTTCAATATTAATTTATTGCTACAGTAGAATGGTAGTTACAGTAGAATAGTAGTTATAACATGTAGATCGTTGAAAGATTCTGATATTATTATTTATTTGTAAAGTACTGTAGTATAGTATTGAGCTGATTGATTATAATCGTTTGTTAATGATGTATTGGATTTTTCTATACAAAGATTTGATTATTTATATGATTAACATTCCTTAGGCTATGAACATTAAATTCATTTTTTCTATAGACAGAAAACCAATGTTATTGTGAACTTTGTATTTATATAGAATTTTTATCCGACAGTAATAAAAAATCCGTCCAGTATGATAAAATTAAATTTGTCTTATGTTATTTCTTCTCTTCAAAGTTTAAGTTTTAACTAGATCTGTCTCTAAAAAGATGATTGAGATGTTAATCTACATCCTACATGTGGTTCTCAACACATGGTCTTAAATTTGGTATACATTTGTGCCAAGTTAGATCAAAGTATACATGGATGTAATGTTATGGAATGAACACAATTTTACATGAATAGATAGAAAGACAGACAGATGTGGTGATTCCTATATGCCTGCTCAAACTAAGTTGATGTAGGGTATAAATACCTTAACATATGA
This sequence comes from Anadara kagoshimensis, assembly GCA_021292105.1. Taxonomy (NCBI): domain Eukaryota; kingdom Metazoa; phylum Mollusca; class Bivalvia; order Arcoida; family Arcidae; genus Anadara; species Anadara kagoshimensis. Next base: position 9,742,632 of record CM037858.1, on the reverse strand, counting down.
AGGTATGCACATTTTAAATCTGGGATGGTGGAGGAAACAGGAGTGCACAAAGAAACCACCAGCATTCAGCAAGCAAACTGACTAATTTTCTCACATTAGGATCTGTCTTGATTCAGATTTGAACCTAGCCTGTGAAAGGTGCTGTGAACATTTATTTTTGAGAACATAAGCTCAACATAACAATTCAGCTACCGAGTCCCTAGACTCACTTTTGGATATCCATAGGTGTATGCTTCGACAAAGAGTCCTTTTAATGGCGACAGTACAGTTGTACCACCTTTCTATTATGTTAAATACTACAGTACCATACTACATGACAAGTAAAGGTAAATCACACTTGTAGTCACCCCCTGTATCAGGCGAGGGAATGTTCAGGTGATTTTTATGTCACAAGTTCAAGGTTAATTACAATTTATATTAGTTCAGTAAGGAATTTGACAATATTCATTTATAGTTGTTCCATCATCTTACTCTCTGATAATACACATGTGTGGTATAGTAACATACTAGATTAGTCACAAGTAAAGGTAAACCACCACACCTGTATTCCCCCTCTGTACCATGTGAGAAAATATTCAGGTGGTTTTTACGTCATATATTCAAGGTTAATTACCATTGATATTAAGAGTTCAGTACTATTACCTGTCTTTGCAAATAAGATAATTATTGACAAATATTTATTTAAGATAATTTTTGTAACCACTATCTGTCAACAAGATATTATCTTAATTATGTGTACAGTATATACCTTCCTCAATCTAACCACGTGCCATAATGATGATGTACATTTTGTAGTGGTATAAACATCTTTGTCCAAATGAATTTAGCTGGTAATTTACACTCACAACTTGTTTTCCAGTCCAACTCATGCTTGATTGAATTGCTTTCCTGATACATGTGATACTTGCATTTCTATATATCAAGTGCTTTGGAAAAAACAGTAGTTACTACCCATTTTCAAGTTCTAAAGGGTATAGACAAGAGGGCCATGAGGCCCTGGGTGCTCACCTGAGAATAAATTGAATTCTACACATTTTTCCAATAATGTCATGAACAGAGGGTTAACAGGGTTCGTTATTAGTTAATATGAACTTGACCTAGCTTTTGTCCTGAACTTTGTTCTTGACAAATTATATGAAGATTGGACAAAAAATATGAACTCTAGAGTGTTAACAAGGTTTTTCTTTGATTTGACCTAGTGACCTACTTATTGACCCAACATGACCCATAGACGAACTTGACCTTGCTTTCGTCATGAACATTGTTCTGGACAAATTATATGAAGATTGGACAAAAAATATGGACTCTAGAGTGTTAGCAAGGTTTTCTATGTTTGACATAGTGACCTACTTGTTAATCCAACATGACCCATATACAAACTTGACTTAGCTTTTGTCATGAACATTGTTCTGGACAAATTATATGAAGATTGGACACAAAAACTATGGACTCTAGAGTGTTACCAAGGTTTTTCTATGATTTGACCTAGTGACCTACTTATGGACCCAACATGATCGATATATGAACTTGACTTTGCTTTGGTCATGAACATCGTTCTGGACAAATTATATGAAGATTGGACAAAAAAATATGGACTCTAGAGTGTTAACAACTTGAAGGTTTTTCTGTGATTTGACCTAGTGACCTACTTATTGACCCAACATGATCCATATACGAACTTGACCTTGCTTTGGTCATGGATAAATTATATGAAGATTGGACAAAAAATATGGATTGTAGAGTGTTAACAAGGTTTTTCTTTGATTTGACCTAGTGACCTACTTATTGACCCAACATGACCCATATATGAACTTGACCTTGCTTTGGTCATGAACATCGTTCTGGACAAATTATATGAAGATTGGACAAAAAATATGGACTGTAGAGTGTTAACAAGGTTTTCTGTGATTTGACCTAGTGACCTACTTATTGACCCAACATGACCCATAGACGAACTTGACCTTGCTTTGGTCATGAACATTGTTCTGGACAAGTTTGATGAAGATATAACAAAAACTGTGGCCTCTAGAGTGTTAACAATGAAAAGTTGACAAAGACTGATCACTATAGCTCACTTGAGCACTGTGTGCTCAGGTGAGCTAAAAATGAAACTGTTTAATAAGTATAAACCCACTTAAAATTCCTTATGATAAATTAAACTAATTTGTACCTGAACCTGAACACCCATCACGCTGTCATGAGTAGCAGGTGGAGTAATGGAGGTTGAAGCCCCAGTTCAGAATCTTTCACTTATATTCAACATGTAAACTGACAAACTTTCTCACACTAGTATCTGTCCAGAGTAGGATTCAAACAAGGGGATGAGAGGCACTTTGATCTGTAAATTGTGTATTAGACCACTTGGCCACCATGACCACTATTATCAGTATAATGATTCTTTAGTTAAAAATTTTAAAATAGAAATTAAAGGTTGATGATCTTAAACAAACAATTAACAACTGATAAATAGTCAGTGAACTTAAAAAAAAACATTTACACCACTGGTCATTTACCTGTATTAATCATATATTTCTATATGTGCACTTCAAGACTATTTACCTAAGGATTACATTTAGTGCACTGTTACAAAATTAGTGTTCATTGTTGGTTTCAGATCATCAACCTTTTAAAATTCTTTTTTTAAATATTTATATCATCTAACATTTATCATTATTCTAAGAATTGAGAAGGCACCACTGTGGTAGCTCAGTTGGTAGAGTGCTCGCTATGTAAGTGGGAGGTCGTGGGTTCGGGTCTGACCCAAGACTTAAAAGTGGGTAGTGACTGTTCTTTCGCCAAGCACTCGGCATTACAAAATAAAAGTCACGGTTCTTTCGAATGGGAATTTAAAATAAACGAGGTCCCGTGTCACGGTTGGCTTGGCACGCTAAAGAACCCTGCTGTATAATGCCATCACACTTGCAGGCAAAATTTCTGCACCTTCACCTATAGCTGGCAACTTCTCGATATAAGTGAAATATTCTTGACTGGGACGTTAAACACCATTTCTCAACTCAACCATCACATCTACTCCAATCCACTCCTTATCCCCAATGGTTTCAATAAAGCCAGCAAGGCGCCAAAAGTTGTCTAATTGTTTGGATTTAGATTAAATTTGTTGCCTACTTTAAATGAGTTTACATTTTCTGAAATAAATATTACCCCATACTTGCTGCCTACTTTAAATGCAAGTAACATATGTAACGTATTGCCATATGTGTATTCACTTTATTCCTTACAATTACCCTACCGAATATTAAAATAGACTGGCTGTATACTTTGCCATCAGATCGTGGAGTGGTAGAATGAAACAGCATTGTATATAACGGTAAAACTGCAATAACATAAGCAGCAACTTACTACATCAAAGTTCTGATAAAATATAACACAAACATCAAATTTACAAGTCAAATAAAGAATTTATTTCATAAATATATATAATGTATATATATCTATATATAATTTATGTATTTCATGTATATATATAATGAGCAAAATTGTATTGAAAATTTAAAACTGAGAAAAAATAACAATGTACTGGATGAATAACAAAGTACCTGTCCCCGTAAATGATAACTTTATAAATATATAGATAATATGTCATGTAGATACACTCATTACTTTATAGTTGTCATACAGGTAAGTAGTCACACATCATTTTACACACTCACAATTTCTCAATAAAATGAAACAATAATCTATTCAATCTAACATATCAAAAGGTTACAGCTCTGGATTTCACCTGTTGCAATTAAACCTCTAAATCGCATTTTATTTCACGATGGACAAGAGTATTTTTATTCTATATTAAAAGGTTACAAGTAAACAGAAAGCTCTGGATTTCATCAGTTGCAAAATGATCGACCTACAAATTACATTCACTTTTACAATGGACAGTTTTTGTAAAGTTAGTTAAAGCTTTTACTTAAAATTTTCATTATCTACTATAAATGTACTTAAAAAATTGCTTATTTTGCAAAACTGTGGAAAGAGAAACTGCAACTAATCTAAGTAGAAGTGCATTTATGTAAATTTGAACAAATTAAACATGTTAAATGTTTATTACTGTAAAATATGATAATTTTACTTTTTCAATTCAAAATTTTCAAAATACATGCACTATAGCAATGGTATAGCACTAAATTGTCATCAAAACATCTCATTCCACATTTCCATATGTGTATAGGCTAGGAGTGTTTGGTGTTGAATGGAATGATGTGTATTCAAGTCCCAACAGTGGCAACATAAATTAAATTAAATGAGAGAGAGAAATGCCAATTAATCAATAAAAAGATATAGATGTTAATGCATTAATATCAAAAAGTTAATAGTTATAGATACTAATAATTATGTATTTATCATGGCAGTTGATACACAGTAATATAAATTTACTGATAAATTTAAGGCACATAGAATCAATGTGAAGACAAATGAATTATAATAATGGTTTATAAATTCTTACAAGTTCTGTTTCTTTAAAAGAACAGAATAACAGTGTGTGTGTGTGTGTGTGTGTGTGTGTGTGAGAGAACAACATTTGCCTGTTATTGCACAATCATTATCTTTACATCACATTTTCAAAATAAATTCTACAAAGAGAACACATGAGATCCTTGAAGTAAAAGTTCTGTAAATATATGGTAGCTATGCTTCCGAAGACACACTTCAAATTGTACATACAATGTTTACATTTATATCAGATAAACCTTTGTTTATTGACTGAATAAAACCCAATCAAGTTTATATCTACATGTTGTATCAAATCAATGACATCTGAAAATACATTATTGTGAAAAAATAGGTGAAAATGCCTTAAGCAAGTTATAACTGAAATGGGATTCCATTTCAAAAGTGTCCTCCAAACAAACACCCTCTGGGAAATCCATTTTTCCCCAACAAGGTGTGTGATTAAAATATAAATAGCCATCTATGGTGGCACATCAACTCCACCCAAAAATCGTTCCTGTTAAGTTTCATAAAGATCTGTCAAATAGTTCTTGAGAAAGTTAGCCTACAAAATGTTGACAGAAGAAATGTATGCATTGTAGCAAAATATTAACCAATGGTTAAGTGCTATAAACATGACAAGTGTAAGTTTATACACTGAATTTGTGTGTGTATTACGGTAATTAGGAATTCCAATATGAAGCATGTATTGGATGTACCCTACCATATAAATATATTCTTAATGAAAGGCTAATGCTGTTTGCCAATACAAGAAAAAAAATTATTTTAAAGGATGCACCAACACAATAACATTTTGTACTGAGTCTGATAACATGTATAGAAATTTTAATTCAGCAATTCATATGCATTATATAAAAAAAAACCTTGCACACACAATGTGTGACATTTAGTATGTGACAATTGTCAGATACACATGAATATGAATACGCAGCAAAACATTGTAGATAAATCAATACATTGTATATCCTTGAAGTTATGATACAAATACATGTACACTTCTCTAGAACAACATATGACATCAGACACTCAAACTGAGTATGATTTAAATGGTGTAATAAAGTTATCTTATACAATAACATAGTATCTTATTACTTGATAAACATGTGAGAAATTATGCAATGAAAAAACATCTCTCAAAATCAAGGACAAATTTACTACCAGTGCAGAAACCCAAAAATGCAGGGGTTTCTATTGATGTAGGGGTAAATAATGATTATGTGCATGTTTGTATGTGATTGTCAAGTAAGACAAAGAAAGGAAAATAAAAATGCTGCTTGTGTTTTACTAATATCCCATCAAGATTATTTCTGCTGATATTATACATCAAGAAAATATAAAAATACCGGTTTGCATTTGGTTCTTAACTCCGGTCAGGTATTGACATCAAAACAGTCCTTACCGTTCTCAAATTGTGACACCCTTTTCTTGAGTTCAATTTCAGTCAGTGAGGAGCTGAATGTGTTAGTAACACTTTCATACTATATAGATTTCTTCCATCCTAAAGGAAGATCTTATTCATAGATTGGAAGACAAATACATTTTGCATTTCTATACAAGAACATAAATACATCTAATTGCATCAAAGTTTCCCATAGCACCTGTAGTCATAACGGTTACAAATTTTTACATACATGTACATGTATAAACAACATGAAATATTCTTAGTCGATAGTTCCTCCTTGAAACTATTGCCGAAATTTTGAAATGGTAAGTTGTGATACTTGACAAAATATATATTTATCCTGAAAATCTTTTAGTAAATAGTTCTGTCTTGAACAATGAACAAAGATTTTGAATTATTAGTAGTAATAATTGACAAGAATAATAATATATATTCTGTCTTAAAATTATCACAAAACCAAAATGCCCAACTAAGAATATTTCTGTCAACATTAATGCACAACAAAGGTTTTTTCCCTTTCATCATTACATATAAGTGCAGACACCATTGACTTTAAAAAGTTTACACAATAGAATGAAGTCCCATCAAAATGACATATACAGTTGTGCACAAAATGTCAAATGCAGTTATTGATAGATAATTTTTTATGTAATAAAGGGTAACATATGGATAATATAAATTCTGACAAACTGAATATTCTTTGAAATATTTCAAATTTATAGGATAGCAATGAAATTTTTCACAAAATTTGAATGGATAAAACTTTATAATCTATGAATAATATTACTGTATAGAGGAGTGGAAACATCTCAGTCAAGATTTTTTCACTTATATTTAGGTTGTCAGACCCCGGTTTCACAATCATTCCTTAGCTAAGATCTTCCTTAACTTAATTATTGCAAAATTTTGTAATCTACTTTTGGAACTACTGGTGAATATCTTTGTCAAAACTAAATGCAAATGTTTTAATCTAGAAGTGATTGTAAAAATGACACCTTAAAATCCTCAATATCTTGTAAATTAACAAAATTATAAAGATTTGAAATTTTGCTAGATTTAAGTTAAGGAAAATCTTAGCTAAGGAATGATTGTGAAACCGGGGCCAGTTCTGAGATGGTGAGGAAACCAGAGAAATCCACAGAGCCTCGATTGCACACTAGGACATGTCCGAATTGGATTGAAACCTAGGCAGTGAGGGGTGTGATCTGTATCCCTGCGCTTAACACTACTAAATGTTAAATGTTAATGGTGGTCAATCTTAATGTACAATTATCAAGAAAAGTAAAAATAAATAAAATAGAAGTTAAATTGTTAGACCTTTCAGTAACCATGGTATTATTCTAAACCTTCATTTCATGAATAACATATATATGTGAAAAAAAAAGAAAAATGAATGGCTTCTGATATCAAAATTTACAAAAAAAATAATAATAATCATCATAATGTATTTAGTTCTCTATGCATAATGATTTCTTTAAAAATATATTAAGTATAATAAACATTCACTTCTGAACTGGTTTCAATATATTTTAACAAAAAATTATTAAGGCTTTTCTCATTGTGTATTAACATTATTAACTCAAACAAACACAACTCATTTCACACACACACACATGAAGATGATCGATACACTACTTTGAATTCGACAATGGTCCAATGACCAATGTCATGAATTAAGATCCATCAGTTCTTTTCAGCATCTGTCGTTGAAAAAAAACTTGCCAACAACCACAAAAAGTAAATGTATAAGTTAATGAAACAAATGTCATGGGTAATGAAACAAATTTTTCACAGCAATGGAACAATTGTCACAGGCAATGGACAAATTTCACAGCACTGGAAAAAATTTCACAGCACTGGAAAAAATTTCACAGGAACAAATTTCACAGCCAATGGACAAAAAATTCACAGGAGCAAATTTCACAGGCAATGGAACATATTTCCCAGCACTGCAACAAATTTCACAGGCAATGAAACAGATTTCACAGCACTGAGATAAATTTCACAGGCAATGGAAGAATTGTCACAGACAACGAAACAAATTTCACAGGTCATGGAACAAACGTCTCACGCAACAAAATAAATGTCACAGGCAATGAGACATGGTTGTGACACGATGAAAACATGGGCATCACTTGTAATTATGAGAGTTAGTTGTCATAAATGAGGAGAAATGGACATCACAAACAAACCCATGAAAATGGGACATATGAATGAAAGACATACTGCTGGTAAAGTTGTAATATCGTATACAGATTCTATCAAACAGCACCAAACATTTCCTGTGAAGCATAAGTCATATAAAGAAATCCGTCCTCGTCCTTGTCGTCCCGATACACCTCCGCTAATGTCATTGACATACTGGATATACTTTTGTTATTTACTATTAGATAAAATGCTTGGTTTGCATTTAAAGACATCCTATTTCTGAAAATACAAAAGACAAGAAAAAAATCTATAAATAAATACCAGTAATGCAAATATACAGTTTCTCTCTATCTCTTTCTATCCCTCTCTCTATCTCTCTCAAGTTTTTTCAGAATACCAACTTAGAAAAGTTAGTCCTAAATTGTCCATGTATCAAACCAAACTCAGATCATAAAACTTATGAAACAATATGAAAGGTGTTTGTTCAGAAGAGTATTTTGAATATTTAAATGCAGCAGTTGGCTTTGCTCTGCCTCAATGATCAACCCAATTGACTCAAAAGCTTTTTGATCTGAGGATCACTTGGTTACTAACTTGGTTAGTACTACAGTAAAATGGTCCAACATAAGGAATTTCAAATTAAAACCTCTCCTTTTGAAAGGGGATAAAAATTCATTTTATTTGGAAAATTGAAGAATACATTACCTAATCACTGTGGCAAACTGTGACATAGATATCTCCTGTGGGACTAAAAACTTGGTCTTGTCTAACAGAGGTAGTTGTCGTTCCTTGTAATATCTTTCTACAATAACCTAAGGTACAAAAATACATACATCAATACATATATCTAATAAATAATACCCTTCCGGAGCACCCAGCCTCACTTCACCGGTGAAAGTTCATATGTTTAACCTAAGTTTCAAAGTTTCTACTTTGCTTCTGGATTGTGATTCAGACATGGATTAGTGTTTGTTTTTGATTTATATTATATTTTCATATTTATCTTTTAAGTCATTACTATCTTGTCAGTTTCATAGTTTCTACTTTTCTTCTGGATTGTGGTTTGGACATGGATTTGTATGTTTGTTTTTTATTAATCATATTTTCATATGTATTTATCTTTCAAATCATTACTTTTCAGTGTTATAACTGGTTGGTTGAATGTTGTTTTACATCGCATCAGCATCTTCTCAGCTATTCACAAACAAGACAATATTTTATTAAACTCAAAATTAATCTAAACACAAGTCATGTGATGCATGAATTCTATGCAAGAATATATGCTTTGCACTAGTGCCATTAACAGCAATCTTAAGAGTGCTAGAACAGTTGTCCAAAATCCTGCCGATCTATATCGGAGACCACTTGGTGCATTATGACGACTATCAACATTGAACAAATGTGCATAAACAGTATGTTTTGCCTGATCATTGTTATTCATACTTGCATGAATAACAAACAAGAATGTCATTTACAATCAAGTATTTGTTAGTGATTACCGGCCATAATCTGTCAATATTGACAGTATTGTTAGTTTATAATCAATCAATTATTAAGCAACACCTGGTAATACATATATATATATATATATATATATCTATATATATATATATATATGTAACATTTATATAAGTCCTGTATTTTGCTGATATAAAATGTTGTCATATAATGCAATGTCAAGTCAATGGAATATATATGTAATCTGCTCAATACATTATATACCGTGTAAATAGGGAGAAGGGAGAATGAGAGAGAGAACTACAGGAGAGAGAGAGAGAGAGTTAGTGAGTAATGGTGTTTAATGTCCCAGTCAAGAATATTTCACTTATATCGAGACGTCGCCAGCTATAGGCGAAGGTGCAGAAATTTTGCCTGTGGGTTGCGCTGATGGCATTATACAGCAGGGTTCTTTCTCGTACCAAGCCCACTGTGACACGGTACCTCGTTTATTTTAAGTTCCCATCCCAAAGAACCGTGACTTTCATTTCGTAATGCCGAGTGCTTGGCGAAAGAACAGTCACTACCCACTTTTAAGTCTTTGGTCAGACCTGGTCAGGGTTCGAACCCACGACCTCCCACTTACGGAGCGAGCACTCTACCAACTGAGCTACCGCAGTGGTGAGAGAGAGAGAGAGAGAGAGAGAAAGGTAGGTTACTGGTAATCGTATCTATTGATAAAAACATTCTGTAGCATTGGCACTTTCATGCAGTGTAATGGCATTTTACGTCCCAACCAAGATATTTTAATTTGCTTAGAATGAGGCAGTCAGTTCAGTGGTGGAGGAAATGAGCCTAATGAAAACCACTGCCCTTTGACATATGAAATAACAACTTTTATCACACTAGCATCTGCTGAAGCAAGATTCAAACCCAAGCAGCAAGGTTGGAGTGACGAAATATTGTCTTATAATTCTTTCACTAATATCAAGGCGGTCAGCTCGTGGATTGTGGTAGAAAACAGTATCTATGGTAATCACTGACTTATAGCAAGCGAACTTACAAAACTTTCTCGCCCAAGGAAGTGTTAAAAGTAGGAGTCAAACCTAAGCAGCAACATGTTGTGATCCCTAATCCATCCAGTACGGCTTCAAGGTATCTAACATGGGTATAAATTTTATGATGGATTTATTTCATGGTTGATCGGTGACCAATGTAAAAGCAGTAAAAGTGTTTACACTTCTACTAGAGGTCATTCAAGATCTAATGGTAAAGTGTTTCTTAACATGAAGGAGTTTGTAAAACACATACTGTAAAAGTATTTATTTTCGCAGTGTACTAATTTTCGCTTATTTTGTGTACATACGCAGTTTGTTTTATACAAAAATTAATACTGGGCGAAAATTATATTATGCTTCTTGTGTTATAATTCAATATACATGTATTTCAAAAACGCGAAAATTTAACTACACAGTTATGTCTAAATAACCTATACGTCGAAAATAAAACATGCGAAATTAAATATGTTTACGATACTAGTATACCAGAAGGTATAAGTAGCATATCACACCATTTGTATAATTATGCGACTCATTTATTATTCGTTTCAACTACCCTATTATTACTGGTAAAATACTTTGTCATCAGATCACAAATGACTTATAAAAGTGTATGTATGGTATTAAATGAATTTTCAAGTCAATCAATCAATCGATCTGAAATAAAAACTGTGAAAACCCTGAATCGATCTGGAAAAACCCAACAATAGAAAAGGATAACTATCTTGATCTTGAATCATAACGTACATGTTATGTATATAATGTCACAAAAAATCAATAGTCGTCAAAATTACACAATACATTATGTACATGTGTTGTATGTGCATGAACACTAATATCAAACAATATATGAAATGATGTATTATATTGAAAATTTAATCTGTAACTCCACCCACCACCTCACTCCCACACATAATTTAATAACATTGCAGGTTTACAGCAGAACCATTTTTTACGACATGCTGTTCAGTTTGTCAAGCGACATATATATATATATACAAAATCTCTTCAGACCGCTTACATTTAATTAATATAGGAGTATCCTTACACACAATTTTATACATATTCACAAATCAAACTTTTAACAAGCTGTGACAAAAAACAACACTATAAAAAGTTACTTAATCAATATTTTCTCCATGCTGAATTTATTATCCAGGTCAGAAAGGCCACCCATCTGTTATGCTTTCGTAGTTTTATAGTCATAAAATGTTTAATATATTTAGATTATAGTAAACTGTTTATTTTTTTAATTTGATTTCAAGAGCAAATTGATAGACTCATGAAAGTTCATTACAAATATTGAGTAAATGTTGGGTATAAATGAAAGTAGGTGGCCAACTAGTTTGTCCAAACCAATGAAATCCCTTAAAATTGAACATTTCAATACAACGTTAAATTCTTCTTAAACTACCAGTTATTGCTGTTATTATATATATCATCATCGTGATTATTGTCAACGATGATTTGGCAGTGGCGATATCTGGAAAAAAACTTACATCACGATACGTCGGAACCCTAACATTTACAAAATATTCTTTGAAATCATTGCATCACTTGTATATTGATCATGTTTAAGCAGATTAAACATGTGGTTTTGCCGTGAACCACAAACAAATCACTGCTGGTAGGTGGCGTAATAAATATACAATATATCCAGCGGTTTCAATAGAAACCAACAACCAGCAAAATCTGTCGTCTACTTTGGTATTTCTACACTTTCTTACATTTGTATAGAGTTACAACTGAATTTGCTGTCTACTCCAGAAAACTTGTTGGCTACTTTAAAATCTGTTTGATATTGTCAAAAGTTTGGCGATATCGTGATGCCTATTTGTCTCATGACTACAGCTCTATTACCAGTGATCTAATTTCAGTTGCACTATAGTAAATATTACAAATATAATGTTCTAATGTTTTATTATATAAACAATTACACAATGTCAGCTGCCTGGAGAGCAACAATCCATTGTAGCGACATAAATTTTGTATGCAAAATCAAATGTTTAGACCACTAAAGGCGTGGAGAGTTATACTAGTGTATTACGCTCAGTAAAGATTCTTAAGATTCTTTCACATATTATCAAGGCATCCTGCAGTCATGGTCAAGGATGGAAGCAGAAATTGGAGTGCCCATAGAAAATTACCAACCTTTAGCAAGCAAACTAACAAACTATACTGCACTAGGATTTGTACTAGGATATTCAAAAAGTGTAAAATTAGTGGAACTAGGCAACAAATTAAATCCAAACTAGAAACAGTAGCAGTCAACTTCTTTTGCCATGCTGGCTTAATTAAAACCACTGCTTTTAGTTGCATGTACATTTACTTTTTTCAAAATTTATTTCATCGGATATAATCAATCAATAGAAACTGATCCAATTAATTGATAAGGAAAGAAAACGATTGGACGTCAATTATATGGATTAATCTGCACATCACAGGTGACACCATATCAGATACTGAACTTGATTGAAATAAATGTGTTTCCTGCCTTCCTTTACAACTTCATCAAAGCAATGCAATCATATAAGCATTGATCGTCATGTCAGCTGTTGAATAATAAATATGAACCCATAGTTGACATAACTTATGTATATTTTTTGTGTGATTCAAATAAAAAGAATGTAAGCATTTGGAGAAGGTGGATTGGAGTAATCCATGGTTCGTACAGACATATGGACTCCAAATTTAAGGACTTTTTAGGGTCTTATTTGCAAATTCAAGGCCTAATCAGAAGGACAATTTTAGCAAAAAAATATTGGTGCAAAGGCAATTAAATCAATAAAACAATTACTTGCGTGTCCATAGTAACGATACTTGAAGTGGAGCTTGGCGTTGTTCGTTCGGTTGGGCCAGGTACCTTTAAAATTGCCCATTTCAATGTTACTTTTTAATTAATTTATTTGTTTATTTATATCAGTCTATTTGCAACCACCTAATATTGAAATACGGACACTAAACTGGCCAAATTCAAGGCTTTTAAGGGCCTTCAGGATAAATTCAAGGGCTTTTTAGGGTCAGACTGTTTTTAGGGTCTTTTTAGGGCAAACCTCAAAATTTAAGGACTTTTCCAGGCCTGTACGAACCCTGTAATCAAAGTGGTCAGTTCTGGGATCATGCAAAGTGGTCAGTTCTGGGATCATGGAGGAAACTGGAGTGTCCAGAGAAAACCACTGATACTAGGATAATCACAGAGAGAGAGAGAGAGAGAGAGAGAGAGAGAGAGAGAGAGAGAGAGAGAGAGAGAGATCTTAGGCAAGAGGATTTAGACTTTCTTACACTAGGAGAGAGAGAGGGGGTGAGAGGTGTTATAATTCCAATTATTTAACTTATTAAGTACTGGTATGACAAGATGTCAAAAGCTATATATAGATGAGGTTGCAGAAATTTAAACCTAGTATCGATCACACTCTATGCATGTAATTCAATACCATGTAAACTCTCGACAAGTTGATATGGTATTTTTTACTTACTGGGACTTTTGTTGGAAATTTTGACCTTATCCCTGCTACTTCTTCTTTCCGTACAGCTGAAATCAAAATAAAATTTATTAAAACAATAAATTTCAATACTTCAATGAAATCAAATATTGTAATTATCAACATTGTAACCCCCATGTTACAAAGTACACAGAATCTGACATTTTAAGCGCTATGATATAACTTTGATTTGAAATCAAAAGCAGACTTATATTACAGATTCATTAATCAAAGAAGTGGAGTGGCTTCATTATGTTTTATGCCCAGTCAAGATTCTTTCATTTATATTGAGGTGGTCAGTTTTGGATAGGTGTAAAATTCCAGAATACATAGAGAAAACCTGTACCCACTTTTAGCAAAGGAGCAGACAAACTTTCTCACATTACAATCCATCAATGTCATTTTAAGTGGGATTCGAACCCAGATGGTTACCGGTGATGTGGTCCATAAGTACCGGTATGTGCTTTAGACCACCACTCTGCTACAGAGTCAAAAGAGGTATAATGTTACAGTCAAGATTCAATTTCTTTGGTCAGATTAGTAAGATGTATTACACCTAGTTATGATTTTTTTCACTTAATTTTAGAATGATAAAGGAAAGCAGGGTACCTAGAGAAGCAGGATTTAAAAAAAAACCCACAATTTTTGTTAAGTAATCCTTCCTGCATTAGGATATACCAGATTGGGATTTGATAATAGGTGATAAGAGGCACTTTGATCTGTAAGCCAGTCACTGTACCAAAACAAATTGAAGATTATGTGATATATGTCATATTTAAGCAATTCAAGTTAACGATGTGTTGCAATTCATGAGATCAAGTATGTCACAAACAAATTATCTGTTGTTGAGATTTAAAGTTTAACCTTAAGTACCTACTTATAAAGGATAGTACATAATGTTATTCAGTAATTTGCAATTCACTGACTGGTACTGACAAATTATACCAGTCTTTTAATTTGTCTGACAAAATTATGGTGATATGGAATCTGATAACAATACATCGTAACATACCGGTATATTTTACACAATGAAGTTCAATGAAAAGTTTCATAAGTTTTCTTAAATAAAAGCAATACCTTAGATTGAAATACCTGTACTTTTTACTGGTATGTATTTCTATATACATGTATCAGGCGCAGATCCAGACGGGGGCACACCCAGCCTGTGCCACCCCACTAAAATTTTCAGTCTCTTCACCACACTATAACATGGGGTAAGGACTGCTCTATGCAAGGCTCTACGATTGCAATTTTTTTCACTAGCCTCCTGGCTAGTAAACCCAAGATGTTTACTAGCCAGAGCAAAAATGTTACTCGCCACATATTTGTTTTATAAATACAATTTAACTGGGATTCAATTAGACTGGAAACATTTCCCATTATTGCTTAATTTTGAAGATGCAGGCACAGCAGATCGGCCCAATGTTTTTAAAAAATATTTTTCGTTCAGTTTACTTTTATTGTGGTATCAAACACAAAAAATCGCAGTGCATGTCTAAAATCAAAGCAAAAACTTTGAAATACGGCAAATCAAGTTAAAAACATGTGAACTTAATTCAGAGGTGTGAGGCGAGTCGCTACAGGAATGTTAGCATTTCCTGTCTAGCTAGATACATCTGCCTCATGTAAAATTTAACAGCATATCTTTTAAACATACTTTTGCCGGTTTAAAACTGTTTTCCAGGCCAACTCGGGACCCAGCTTTCCGTCATCGCTTTAGTCAGTTTAGAGGATTACGTTTGTTTTTACATCGAGTGGTCACTTGCACCGAGTCGTAGACGAGGTCGTTTCTTCCTGGTCATTGATAACATTAGAATTCTCGAAGCTTCTTGTTTTTTATTCGTACTCGTGGCTTGAAAAATAAATATATATTTGCCGATTTTGTTTACAACTCATAGCGATGAAATTGACACTTGAAAACGTCATCACACAAACGCTTAACAACTTAACAGATTGGAGCTATATGATTTAAAGCGCTTTAAAGATTAAGCTTGAGGAGAGTAATTTCGTTGTCGAAAACGGAAAGGAAAATCCGGATTTGACTTTCTACTTTATACTAGCACATGGGCGAGTGAATTTGACGTATCCACTCGCATTTACAAAAAATTACTCGCAAATGCGAGTGTTTTACTCGCATTGTAGAGCCCTGCTATGTATAGCTTTTGTCCCCAAACACAAATTAGATATTTGTCAGTGTGCCCCCCCCCCCCCCCCCCCCCCCCACCTAACATAGAATCCTGGATCCCCCCCCCCCCCCCCCCCCCCCCCCCCCCCCCCCCTACTATCTTGTATAATACGTCTGAACACTACTATTATAACAGTGATTTTGATAACATATTGTGTGTAATATGTCTGGAGGATTAAATGTCAAGGTCAACGTTCTGACTGGATAAACTGAACATTGAACACCCGCTGCTTGAACATTAAATCCGACCTTCAAGTAAATCATAAATTTTTTATTAGTAAAAGGTTATTGGGCCCTAGACATAGGTTCATCAACCTGATATTAAAATCTGGTAAAGAAAATTACTTCCTACAGTTTTTTTTTTAAATACATTACTTGTTCCAATAGGACATTTTTAGATCAAGTAAACAAAACAGTGATTCATTGAACTAAATTCACTGCTTTCATGCTTTCAACTTCTGCTTTTATGCTGCATATTAATTCCCATAATTTTTTCTCACCGGAAATCATACAAAAGCATAGACTGTCTTTAGTATGAAATACTGACACATGTTATGAAGGTATCTTAATGCGAAGCTAGTCATTTCGTACCATGACCATTTCGTACCTAAATTTACCATTTCGTACCTAAATTTACCATTTCGTACCCAAGTCTGTCCATTTCGTACCATGCCATATGACCATTTCGTACCATAACTATTTCGTACCATGACAATTTCGTACCCAAATTTTCCATTTCTATGGTACGAAATGACTAGCAAATTTTTATTAAAATAATGCATTCAAAATCAACACATGAAAATACCACCATATTTTTAAAATATAATGACATTATTTGTTGATTACATTTTAAAAAAGCGGTTCTTTATCAATAAGTGTTACTTATTAATATTAATTAGCCTGATATGAAGAACAGGAAGAAAAAGAAAATTGATAAGATTCTCCACTTTATCATTTGGAAATTTTGTGACCCGGCCTTTGTTTTTAAACTGCTTGCTCCTAGTTCAGCAAAAAAACATTGTTTTTAACATAGATTCTAAAAGTCCAAGCGTTTTTTTATTTGAAGATGTTCGTCTTATCATCGTTTTCATTAAAGAACTTTACTATCATGTAAGAACTATGTTGAGAGAGAGAGAGAGAGAGAGAGAGAGAGAGAGAGAGAGAGAGAGAGAGAGAGAGAGAGAGAGAGAGAGAGAGGGGGGGGGGCTTTCACTACGATACGAAATTTATTGTAGGAATTGGTAACACTTCACTATCATATGGTACGAAATGGTAGCTATGTAGTTGTAATATATGGTAAAATGGCTTGAGTGTATGGTACGAAATGGTCAAAGATTATGGTACGAAATGGTCATGGTACGAAATGGACATGGTACGAAATGGTAGTTGATATGGTACGAAATGGATGGTACGAAATGGTCATGGTACGAAATGACTATAATTCTCTTAATGATATTGATGCCTTGATAATAAAGGTAGATGTTGGTACAATATCATAAGATACCTGAATAAGTTCAATATAGCTTTTTCAGGACTGTATATCAAAGTTCTTGGGTTTTGATTCCACTTTGGGTGCTTTATTTTCCCTTTGGGCCACAAAAATGGCCCAATCTGATAATCAGCTTGTTTTGATTAAACGGTATTCTGTAAACATAAAATGAGGGTTCAATCGGAGATCAGGGTTGTGTTAACCTAGTGAGCTAACACTTTAAAATGTAAAATAAAAACCAGTGTTCATTCTAAATTATACAAGTCAGAGGTAATGCTTATCTCCATTTCCAGTCACCGATTCTGGTTCAGTCCAGTGGTACATGCAGACATATAGCCTGAGATTCCTCTGGCCCGAAAGACATACTACCTACACAGATTACAAAATCATCAGGTGTTGATGACAGTTATCGGGAAAACTGTCAACTGTTAATTTTACACGATCGAGATTGTAATCGTAACTGACATTATAACTTACCAAAACTTTTCCGTTGTTTAAACGGTTTTTCGTTTGTTTCTCTTTTTTCTGGCATATTTCTTCCGTGAATTCTACGTGAGAATGTTAAGTTAATCCTGTAACAATGAACTTTCTACTCACTAATGGCGCACTTGTTGTGACGTCACATCCAAGTCCAACTAATGGGAAGGCATGAAAGACGACCTCTGATTGGCTACAGGATTATATCACGTGATGTTTAGTAAACAAAAGCACGTGGGGATTTCTAATGCTTTACACATAACTATGACCATATTTTCATATATTTTTAAAGTAGTTGAGTGGAATGATTATATTATTGGATTTTAAGTTTGCACAACTATGTTAATTTCCATGAAAATATCTCAATCATGGAGGAGATTGGTCCATTAACAACACAAAGATTTATCTTATTCATGTAAGAGTTACATGTACAAGGGCACAGTTACTAAAATTTATTAAAAAAAAAACAGTTGTAGTTTGTTTTACTACTGTGTGATAGCAAAATAACAGCTGTCAAATCTTAAAATAAAACATCATGTTGAGATATATTCAAACAACATTGACCTGTCCACTTGACCTTTCATTAGGAATATTATTATATTATTATTATACTTGTTTTAATTAAAGGTCAAATGGACAGGTCAATGTCTTTGCTTACAGTTCATTTAGTAAAGTTTTGGCCATCAAGGTTTGTACAGGCCTGGAAAAGTCATTAAATTTTGAGGTTTGCCCTAAAAAGACCCTAAAAACAAGCCTGACCCTAAAAACCCCTTGAATTTGGGCAGTTGGGTGTCTGTATTTGGAATCTTGGATATTAAGTGGTTGTAAATAAATAAATATTAATTAAAAAGTTACTTGAAAGGAGCAATTTAAAGGTATCTGGCCCTTCCAAATACCCAACTTCAACCTCATCCATTTTACGTATTGTTACTATGGACATGTAAGTAAATGTTTTATTAATTTAATTGCCTATGCATCTATATTTGTTTTTGCTTCAATTGTACCTCTGATTAGGCCTTAAATTTGCAAATAAGACCCTGAAAAGTCCTTAATTTTGGAGTTCAAATGCATGTACGAACCCTGGCTGCTGAAGTAGGAGGTAAAAATATCACTGTCATGAAGCTTAAAATCAAGACTTTGAAAAAGGTAAAAACTGTTCTTTTGCTAAGCAAATGTAATTAGAAATGAAAATCAAGGGTCTTTTGCATGAGACCTTTAAAACCAAGTCCCATGTCACAGTAGGCTGTAGCAAGAACTTTGAAACACCCCATTGACTTGGCTTTAAATACATTTAGGGTTAAACAGTACATCAACTAAGGTTATACCCATCATGGCCTATATACACATTGTATCAGCATAGATGTATTACTCTATTGACAGAAAATAAATAAATTTATGTATGTTGTTAAAACCACACATTCATACCTAATGGTAGATTAACATAATTTAAGCTTTTGAATTTCTGAATTTCACTTGTCAACTTTAGTTAACCCCTAGGGTCTACCATTATGAAACAATATTGTAAAATGAAATGTTGAAATTATAAAATCTTAAATTGTGTATTCACAGACCACTGGTTGTGGGATGGGTGAGATGGTTGGAGCACTCTAATAATTTAACCACAGCAATGGACATTTATTCCAGCACTCATTCAATATCTAACATTTACAACCAGTGGTCCCAGTGTATGTATGTATGTGTGTGTGTTGGGGGGGGGGGGGGGGTATTTTATTTTTTTTTGTCTTTAGGTCTTGTTTGGCTATTTTATCATTTACTTGTACAGGTATCGTCTCTTGTTCTTGTATGTGCTGACTGTTGCCAAATACATGTTTTTCAATTACAAACTTTTTTCTTCTAGTAGACTTCCTTATCCTATGCTTAAGCAATTTTCAACTGGGTGGTTTTAGTATTAAGTCTGATTATAATAACAGATATATTTGTCAAAGAATGAGATCAAAATATATAGAGAATTTCATGTGATCCAAGTGTGCCTAGTCTATGTTAAGAGTAATTTCCATGACTTTATTCTCTAAAATATACCAGAAGTGGAGTAATGGTGTTTTACTCCACAGTCACAATATTTCACTCGTATTAAGACGGTTAGTTCTGGGATAATAGAGGAACCAAGAGACCCTCAAAAAATCATTTTAAATACAAAACGTTTTTAACGCATGCCACAGATTTCCATGCATTATAAAATGGTGAAATTTAACCTACAAATCAGACTGATTAGATGCCCTATTTAAATTAGTATTTAAAGTGGTGAAGGCCAAAACAACCACAGTATTAGCAAAAGATTAAAAGTTCAGAGACAAAGAAAGCCAAAACTAGCCACAGTATTGGCAAAAGATTAAAAGTTCAGAGACAGAGAAACAGTCAAGCAAGATATACAACCCAACCAACAAGAAGACAATTGTATGAGATGATACAAAAAGTACAAAAGTAATAAAACATAAAACAAATGATGATCATTTTAATTATTCCATAATAAATATGTTTTATGTTCATACTTGAACACACATGTATGAATGAAAAGGTGTAATAATATGTGTCTATTAAAACTCTATCAGTCTATCCTCTTGCTCTATGCTTTAAGTCTGTTTCACAAGACTGTAGTGTCTTTATCATCCTTGGATGTCATGTCTTTGCACATTGATAAAGGATGGAAATAATCTGATAATGTAGAGATTACATGTATATTTAGCACTACACAATCATTTCTAACTCTCTGGCATATTCAATTGTCTGTTCAGCTAGCTGAAATGCTGGTATTTCTTCATCTGCTAATTTATCGTCTTTTATGAAATGAAAAAAGTTGTCTGCACCAGATATTTTCCAACCTCTCTGAAGAAACAATGAAAAAAAATACATATATATAAATATTATAAAATATACAACTTTCTAAATTACTCTATAAATAAAATATATGGAATGATATTACACTTTATCCATTCCCATTAATAAAATTGGTCTCCCTTGAAAGAAATTTCCCACATAACAATTGGTTAACTTGCCAGGGTACATTGATCTATGTTTGTAATTGACTAATTCAATTTTTAGAGGTAAAAAGGAAGTAACTTGTTAATCATGGTTGGAAGTCTAGATACAGCAAACAAACATGGCAACAATGTAAGCAAGTCACACAAAATACCATATCAAGTTAAAACAGCCAAAACTAATGGAATGGTGAAAAAACCTGTATAACATACTGGTAAATTGATTGATATACTGACATAGTTAATTAATTACAGTTTTGAGATTTAAAAAGATCAAAATAAATCTTTAAACTGTAAGTTAAATATGGAACAGTTATCTGCATACTAAAATTTAACTTAGACAGAAAACGGTGTAATGTGAAGTTTTTTGTCCCGAAGTTATAGTTTTGAGCAAAAATTACCCCAACAGTTTCAAGTTTAATTTATTGTATCTAAACGTCAATATACAAAGCAAAAAAGCAATATAGTAATAATGAGTCAAACATAGTATGTTACCTAGCATTGAAGCCATAAAACACTTCTATGTAGACTGTATATCAAAAGGGGAGATAATTAACCAAAGTTTGCAGAACCTGTTGTGCCAACATGGTAACTTTTGTCTGAGAATTGTAGACAAGTTTGAATGTGCATGTAAAATTTGCCAAAAACTACAGTTTTCTTATTTATTGTTGCAATTTATCAAAAGGTCCAGTAACATTTCAAACTTTAATCATCAAAACACCAGTTTAAAATTTATTGTGATTTGCACTTATGATCAAAGGGCAATAACACCCAGGAAAATAAGAAAACCAACTCAGGTTAACGATATGCAAATCTCCTATCAATGTTGATGCTTTGCACCAAGTGTCATGAAAAAATGCTTCATAGTTTTGAAAAATTTGCAAAGACAAGAATTTCAGGTGCATGGATGGACAGAAAGATGGAAGGAAACTCGAATTTAATACCGCCTCTTTGGCTCTTTCTTTCAAAGGTGGAGGATGATAACTCACCTTTGTGGCATAATCTTTCATTGGTTTAACAGATTCAAAAAATAACATTCTAGCTGCTTCACTTAAAGCAATTCTTTCATAAGCTTTTTCTATACAGCTTGCAATTTCACTCCTGAAAAAATAGGTAAATGAGTATTAAATAAAAACTCTTTAAATTTTACTGATCAAATATTTTGATTACTTCATTCTATTTTATTATACACATGATATACTACATGTACATTCATTCATGTTAAAGGACATATTTTAAAATATACAGTATATATATGCAAGTCAAAGTCAAAGAGGAAGACAGAAGATAAGAAACCTGGCGTAGGACAATAGAAAGGGAAAGGAAAAGCTAATAATGAAGACATGGGGTCAGAGGCAGCCACACTAGCAAGTAATAGGGATGATTGAGGAAAGATAATTGGCCCAATTCTCCACCAGGAGAGATGGAATTGAGTCATATATATGCAAGTCATGTTCATCTCTCCAAATTATCAGGGTCTGGCCTCAATGAATATCATAATTCTTAGGTCAATAACTTGTACAGCTTCCTCACAAGTCAATAATTGTATAATATATTCTCAAGCAAAGTAATTGTGTTTTATGCTTTATTCAAGTAAATTTAATTTTAAATATTTTAAAGAAGTCAGTTTAGAGTGATGCAAGAAACTGAGGTTTACACAGAAACCAATAAACGATGGCATGTAAACTGACAACATTTTCTCACACAAGGCCAAAGTTAGAATTGAACATTGGCAATGAGAGGCCCTGTGATCCCTAAACCAGCACGGTAGACCAATTCACCATCAAGGCCTCCTTTTTCAATTTTTTTTAGTGTTATACACAATGTGATACATACCTTATTGTGTTGAGTAAAATATCTATGAAATAATTATAATTTTCTGCTGGTACATTTCCTTTTGCTAAAAATACCTAGAATATTAAAACAGAAGAAAAACTATGAGAATGGTTTAAATCAAATATTGTCAAAAACATAAAGGTTCAATACAGTCTAAAGATTGAAGACAATTAATTCATTACCAATTGTTTTCCAGAATTTCCTGAAAAAATAATTTTAGCTAGAACCAACTCTTGAGAGCCAAATAATCCCTCTCCAGATTTGATTATGACCATGACCTTTGGCCTCCATACCTAAGTGTGGTAACAATATGTTGTCTCAATACTTTTGTGCAAGATTTAATCAAAATCTATATACAAAAATGTGAATGTAATTGAGGGGACACGATTTTACAGTGACAGACACACAGATGCACAGAGACAGACATGTGATTCCTATATACCCTAGCTCCCTACCCTAAAATAAGTTTCTGTATGTGTGTGTGTGTGTGGGGGGGGGGGGGTTGTTACAATAATCAAAAATTGAAATTACGTGTAAACTGTTATTTCATCCAAGTGTTGGTTTCTCTACAGCTTGTAATGTAAATAAAAACAGTCTCGTAACTTACTCTATGAAAGGATGTTCCAGCTTTACTAAATACAAGTTTGTCACTTGCTCCTTCTTGATTCAGACCAAAGTTGCTACTGGCACTGAACAGTATGAACAACAATATACATATACGTGTCTAAAATAATGTATTTGATGGTAATTATCGTAGTCATAAACATTTTTCTTACTTACTGGTAGTTATGATGGTATTATTATTCATCTATACAATTTGTATTTGAGACATACCTTATTATAACTGCCTTCCATGAGATATTGCTCCATTGATACAGGATGTTTTATGTATATATTGGACTGTAATTCTTTAACTGGTAATAACTCCAATTCCTGAAAACCACAATAGAATGTATTGCATACACATTCAGAAATAATCATGTTTATCCCATATACGCCATCCCCAATCCACAGGCGTCTGAAGCAAAACCATATTGTGTCCTTGTGCATCACAATGATGACAATACTAAATTTTGTTGAAAATTTGTACAAGTTCCTAAGAAATGAATAACTAGCAGATGGATGGATAGATATTTTGACTTTCTTCATATCAGGTGGGTACAAACAAGGCTGAAAATGTGGATGAAACTAGAATTGTCTGAAAGGGACAAATACCTTTGGTCCAGCTTTAACAAGGGGTCTAACTTACACAAGAAGTGATTTTGTTTGCCTAAAAGTACTACTGAAAACTGACAGTTTTCCCTGGGAAAATGACAAAAATTTCCCAATTTGATAAATAAAATTTTAAAAACAAGAGCGATAAACTAGAAAATAAATATAATAATACTTATCCACCAAATTGATATTTTTACAACATAAATTCTTTTCAATGAGGATCCTAGCTACACATATTTTCAAAAAGCATGCCATAATGTAGTTACCTATATTTTAGCATTTCAACTTTTCCTAATCTTAAATGCAAAAGGCACTTTTTTAAATGTAACAAAAATTACAAAATCACTGAAAACATTGAAAATGAATTACTATAAAATCAACAGACTATGTAATGCTCTATATCATTAAAGAACCTTAAACACTTACTGTGTGAAATTCAGCTAATCTGTTTTGTGCCAGTAAACAAAGTAAATTCAATCCTAATAGTTGATATTTGTATGTAGATTCTGGTAGATTTTCTCTGTAACACAAAAAGAGTATACATATACAAATAAACTAAAATGCATTTTAAACACATGCTATGTTTCCATTCTAGACAGCCGAAATCACTACTAGCTAGTAATTTCCTTAAAATTCTTTCATAAACTAACCTATTTTAGCAAATTGGTGAAATATACTTTAAACAGAACTTTATTTTCTTGTTTCAATTCTCTGTAGCCAAAATCGTCATTTGCAACCAATTCTAAGAAATTCTTGCAAAAAGTATGGTTACCTATTTAAGCAAATATGTGACATATTTTTCCATTCCCAGTAGCCAAAATCGTCATTTACATCCAATTCTGAGAAATTCTTTCAAAAAAGTAACCCATTTTAGCAAATTTGTGAAAAAATTTTAAAAAGTAATTTTAGAAACTTGGCCACCAATAATTTTAAATTTGTGTATACTTAGATTGCCTCTTACTTGTAATCCATATAATAACACTTTAACTGTGCCATGTATCTTTCAAACACTGGTATATCTTGTTTTGCTATTGCCCATTGTGCACCAATCTCCAGTATGTCTCCTGTAATAAATAGCCATAATATTATAATTACAACAAGTTATAACTGAAATGACATCATAATTGAAACTGGATGCAATTTCAAATGTCCTCCAAAACAAACCCAAAACTGAAAAATCAATGTTTTTTCAACCATGTGCATGCATGATCAATATATAAATGGCCAATGACATGTCTTTTTCACCCAAAGACTGTTCCTGTAAAGTTTTATAAAGATCTGTTAAACAGTACACTATTTCACCTTCTGAAGAATATCTATCTGAATTTTTTTTGATTGTCAATGATATATAATATAATTATGCAAATCATCAATTATTATGTGCTGCAATAATTGGAAGAAAATGTTTGACGTCATTCATAGTTATGGCAACATGTGTTTTCATTTGTAGAGAAAATGCCCTCATAAACCATAACAAAACAAATAATTTGTAACTCATGTAGTTTTCGTTAACAAGTCATTAGTTTTGTGTAGTTTATTAGTTAAGTTGTCAATGTGACTTCATCAAAAATTACATGTTTCATAATACATACTAGCCACTAAAAGTTCCTGTTTGGACGGCTGTGTATCTGCGGTTGGTAAAAATGTAACACCAGTTAAAGCTACCTGAAATTGTAAATCAAAATGTTTTTAATTAAAATGAAATAGAAGTCAATACATGGCTGCAAGTCATGCAACACTCAACTGGCACTTCATCACATAGCCGTGCCAGATCATTTTTGAATATGCATCATTCATTATCATGGATTTTTCAATTTTTATATCATTCATCATGTTTATTATAGCACAGTTGTTATATTTCAGACAGGAATAAAGTTGTCAAAGTGTCTACTTATGGGGTTCTGTATAAATGCAAATTATTAATCTGAACAAATGTTAGTGTTACAAGGTATCACTGTGTTGGTGTGGCGGGGCTGAGCTAGTCATAGTTGTAGTGTTGTGTATAACTACATGAAGTAGTTATAATAGAATGATTTACTGCCAGACTGGTCTGGGTCTCTTAGCCTTGTGGTAGAATGCTTGCTTTTCACCAAGGAGGGTCTGGTTTGATCCTCATGATCAATCATGGCACTGGTGAGGGAGTTCAGTTTTTTTTTTTTCAGGGATGGTCATTCAAAGGGACTCATTATTTAGATAATTAGGGCCATTAGACGGTTAATTTTCAGAGGGTTCAATTCATGTCTGTCTTAATGCAGGGCATCACTTTTTAAGGTCTCTTCCTAAGGACCTTGTGAATTTCATTTCTAAATGCCAAGTGCTTTGCGAAAGAAGTCACTACCTTTTTTCAAGTCTTGATAAGACCCGATCAGGGTTCAAACCCATGACCTTTCACATGTAGAGTGAGAACTACCAACTAAACCATATTGGTTCCTATATAATTGTTAAAGAACACCCAAAAAGCAGCTTATCTGCATTTTTTTTCTAACATAAACAAACCAATGTGGACAATTTGTCCCACTATAAATTTAAGGGATTTCAACCACTTTTATGAAAACGTTCCTGCTTTGAGGTGAACGTTTTTTTCACAACCACATCATATTCTTATTTCAGAAAGAAGTATTTTACACAAATGTTATCATTATCTTGTCAACATACAGAGTATGACAAGGCAGTTTTGAAGAGTAACAATCTGAAAAGGCTGAAAATATGATCTATTTCTGTTGTAAAGGCATTTTGAAATATGTGGTCACTTTTCACCTTTAGTTTAGCAAGTAACTCTCCGCATCTATCTAAATTCTGTGGCTTTTTATCCCATTCTCGCTTTAAACTTTGGTACATAATAACAATATCTTTTAGAGACGACATGCCGGTAATCTTCAGGCCTAACGAGTGTTAAATTTTCCGATTGGTGTATATTCGACTTCCGCATGCGTATTACTTGCCACATGCAGCTTCCGGTTTCATCTTGGAAAGTTGGTTGTGCAAGTGTGCTATTATCATTTCCATAAAACATAATGGAAAATGATATTCTAGACTCATTGGAAGACTTAGGGTAAATATATTCATAATTGCCCCTCAAATGCGTGCAGTATATGCGGTATGTCATTTAAGTAATCGTGATTTTTGGACTTCATCACATTTTCAGTCACTGCAACTTGGAAATTATGTACAGTGCTGCCCTGGTGTTTGTTCAACAATGTGTCACTGACTGTGTCCTAATTAAAGTGGACTCAAGGCTTGTAGATATTTTTGCCATATTCAGTAAGGAATGATAGGATGCTGCAAGACTTTTTGGCTATCTTACTAATCTTTACTAGGTTTTTGATCTCAAAAATCATAAAAATAGTGTTCTAAAATTTCTGTATCCATCTGCAATGCAAAACTCTGGTCTGATTATTTTCACAATCAGTTCACAATAGGTCCATACATAATTGGCATTGCTTAAATCCAGTATTATCACATGTTGTAACTCTACTGTTAGCACCACTCCAGTAGCTGAGTTGGTAGACTAGACTACGCTCCCCGTGTGTGGGAGGTGATGGTTTCAATCCTGGCTAAGATGACCAAGACTTGAAAATAGGTAGATACTGTTTTTCGCCAAGCACTTGGCATTTATAAAACCCTCCCGCACATTGCCCTCGGTATTAAAAGGTAACAAATTCTGCTATTTCACCTATTTTTGATGATGTCGACTCTCGATATAAATGAATAATTCTCGACTAAGACAAAAAACCCTGTTTAATCAAATGACTATTCCTACTGTTAGTTGGAAGATAATTTTAGTATCCTGATTGAATTTACACAACTTATATTGTTAATATAATCCTTACGTTTTATATTTCATTTCTAGTTATTCAGGTCCACTGTTAGAAGAAGATAATTTTAATGCTGCTATAGAACAAGGACCCAGATCTCCTGACTATACACAGCTAGTATCATGGCTGACAGAGTCTATACGTTTATTTTGTGGTGTAGAAGAACAAGTTAATGCAATCACAAGTAAGACAGATAGAAATCACAAAAATGAAATTGTTTGATCCAATGTATTGTTTTATCTAATTTCACATATTTTTTCATTGCATTCATTTTTAAAATGATAATTATAAGCTAAAGTATGATTAGTCTAGAGAAAGCCTATAAAATCTTCATAAATATAGAAAGAGTTACCTCCCTTGGCTTGGAATTTGCTTCTGAGCAGATAAATGTTGCATTAGGCATACCAATTTTTGTAATTTTTTTTATGGTTTATTGGTTATTAATTGTTTATTATCCTGTAGTTAAACTATTTTCTGTAATACATGAAAATGATCAAAAGCAGTGAAATATTATCACATGTATGATGTTGATACTGTTGTGTTTCGCCACCATGGATTAATATAAAGTTTTGATGCAATAGGATTCATGTATTTGTTTTTATCAATAACGAGAGATATATATCTTTTTTTTATACAAATATGTTTCTCCCATTATTGATAGAAACAATGTTCATGTGTATTTTATGTTATTTGTTTATTATTGTAGATCCTGATGATTCCGGGAACTTTATGTTAGAACTGAGTGGATTTATGAGAGAGTATGGTAATATCATTTTCATAATACAGTTAATAATATAAAATGACACAGGTTACATTACTGTCATTTGTTCTATCAAATGTTTGCTCAATATAGACAATTAATTGGCAGTGGTTATTTTGAAAGATAACCGTACAATTATGATTATGAAATGGGAATATATAAATATTTTGAATTTTGGAGTGGCCCGGAATAATGAAGTTTTACGCCCCATTCAAGATTCTTTCACTGATATTGAGGCAGTCATTCTAAAGAAGTTTGAAGAAACAAGTGCCTAGAGAAAACCACCTACCTTTTGATAAATGAACTGAAATAGTTTTCACACTAGGATATATCCAAAGTGGGATTCACACCAGGCAGTGAGAGGTAGTGTTTTCTGTAAGCAAATTGAAGTTTTGGACAGACAATAAAAGTAAATCTGCTGATAAGTGAAGAAACACAATAAATAAACTACATGTATATACATTGGTACCAAAACATGCTAGTTGATTCAAAGACTTCCTGTTCAAGTGAATAGATGACAAGATTGTGTTGATAAAAGATCATTTGTATTTTTGACAAATTTATATTGTTTATGAAACACATGTATTTGATATACAATCAAAAACAAACATACTAATCCATGTACAAATCACAATTCAGAAGCAAAGTAAAAACTTTGGAACTGACAAGTCAGGTTAGACATGTGAACTTCCAAGGGAAGTGAGGTCGGGTGCTCCGGAAGGGTTAGCACCTCTTGTCAAAACAAGTAATACATGTATTTATGTATTTGATATTTTGAATTTTGGCGATTATACATCATACAAAATTAGAATGTCTATATATAATGACATATGGGGGTAATATATTTTGCATTTAGTGACTTAGTCCTGGATTAAAGACATCAATAAGGCTCAACTCATGTCTTCTTTACACCTACAGATTAGACCTGTTTTATATTTTCTTCTTTAGGTTGTCCATATAAAGTTTTATCAGATGGCCCTGTTAGTCAGAGATTAAACACAAGAGAAAGCAAATTACAACTTTTAGGTAAGTGATATTAATATGTAGTGGTTTTTGATTACAAAGTAGTTGAGGTGAATGGGTTAAACAAAATAGCAAAGGTGGAGTTGTGGTGTTAACGGCAGAGGAAAGAATTCGTTACTTGTATGGAAACTGCAATTCTGGAATTGTAGAGAAAACCAGAGATTATTGATTACTAAGTAGAGGAGGTGAACAAAATAGCACAGTAGAAGGTGATAAGGAGTGGAGTTGTGGTGTTTTATGTCACAGGAAAGATTCTTTTACTTATATGGAAAACGCAATTCTGGAATGGTAGAGAAAACCAGAGATTACTAAGTAGAGGAGGTGAACAAAATAATACAGTAGAAGGTGATAAGGAGTGGAGTTGTGGTGTTTTATGTCACAGGAAAGATCTTGTTACTTGTAAGGAAACCACAATTCTGGAATGGTGGAGTAAACCAGAGATTACTAAGTAGAGGAGGTGAACAAAATAATACAGTAGAAGGTGATAAGGAGTGGAGTTGTGGTGTTTTATGTCACAGGAAAGATCTTGTTACTTGTAAGGAAACCACAATTCTGGAATGGTGGAGTAAACCAGAGATTACTAAGTAGAGGAGGTGAACAAAATAATACAGTAGAAGGTGATAAGGAGTGGAGTTGTGGTGTTTTATGTCACAGGAAAGATTCTGTTACTTGTATGGAAACCACAGTTCTGGAATGATGGAGGATATCGGAAAAAAAAACCAACCTTCAGCAAATGAACTGACAAAATCTCACTTGGATCTGCCTAAGCGGGATTTATACTTAGACTGTAAGCTTTAGACTACGTACTGAAAATGTATCACTGGTAATGATTTGATTATTTATTATGTAGAATTGATATGGGTCTTAGTGAATTTTACCATTTGAACATGTTGAAGGGAATCTTTAACATTATGATTCATCTTCATGGATATGACTGATTATTTTTCAGATTTCTTGACAACAGAATTAGCCAGTGTAAAGATGTTATCACTATCAAAACCAGCTTCATTAAAAGTCACAGATCCTAGTGCTAAACCATCAGATGATGTAAGTTAAAATATTGATTGTCTCCCCTGGTGACAACTGTTGTCATATTGTGAGACTGAAGTTTTACTTTTCAATTGTTGATGGTATTTACATAAGTTGATTGTATGCCAACATCAGTTTAAAATCCAGTTTAAGCTTTATAGGGAGTGCAGAAAGTAAGCAGACATCTTAAGTCAAGCTTTACAGTGTAAAACATCTTATTGAAACTGAACTTCTTGATAATATAGAACTTTACCATTTTTTCAAAGTATTTGTAGTGTAGTATTGTTATGGTGTTTTATGCCCCACTCAAAATGGGGATCGAGGCAGTCAGTTCTTGGATGGCAGAAGAAATTGGAGAAAACAATCCACTTGGCCAAACCAACCGACAACGTTTCTCACACTAGAATCTGCCCAAGTGAGATTTGAATCTAGGCAGTGAGAGTCTAGGTGTAATCTATATATGTCAACTTTAGACACCTCTGCAGCTCACCAATTAATTTTATTAAGCAGTGTATATGTATCATTTATTCATTTACAGGCAGAAAGTGAAGTTGCCAAACATTTGAAGATGATGTTGATAGCACTCGGTTTTCCTAAACCTCCAGCAAATATTACAACTTTTCAGTTATTTAGCAAAGTAGAATCAAAGGTTAGTTGTTCATTCTTCTACAACAACAAAAATCATAGAATATAAATTTATTGTTAATGATTCAATATGCAAGTTGTATATTCATAATACTTTAGTGTACATGGATGTTTATGGTGATTTTTGTCTCATCTGAAATATAACCTGAAATTACTACCAAATATAGGCAGTGAAAATTATTTACATCTTTCTGTTTTTGTTTTTACATACCAGAATTTATAGATTAAGAGTAGATATCTGTCAGACTGGTGAACTGTAAGTGCAATTTTAGGTTATTGAATAATTAACAGAATTTTAATATTTCCTATTTTAAAATGATATGTTTTAGCTTTTATACATGTATTATAAGTGCTTACTTTGTCAATTTTTACCGGTATATACCGATAATAAAGAATTAAAAACACAGCTAAGACAAATCTTTAATTTTAGGTAAAGGAAATTGTCACAAAAGATCCCAGTTTAATTGGCAAGCCATTGCTGAAAGTTCGACTTTCTGACAAACAATGGGAGCAAGTCCTGAAAATAAATGACAGTCTACTCAAAGATTATCAGACAAGACGTGAAATGTTATTGAAGCGGTTAGATGTCACAATACAGTCCTTCCTGTGGTCAGATACCGCAAAGGTATATTATATTACAAAGTAGTTAACCTGTTTGTGATGTACATGAAAATAAAATAAAGATTTTAATAAAATAGTTATAGGTAGGATTTATTATTCTTGTAGTCATTTTACAATTAAATTTATATTGGCTTATGAGACACTTTACAAAATATTACTAGTATACACAGTAAAACATTTAGTTGATTGCCTCCATTTCCTCAGTCAAATTCCAGCGTTAAATCAAGGTAGGCTTATATGGAAAACATAGGAGAAACGGCTATATGTGGCGAAAAAAAGTGGCAAAGTTATTGAGGGGCATTATATATTGGAATATGTCATGGGTAATTTTTCAGTGCATATTTTCTTTAAAACATATTAAGTGAATTCAAATTTATTTCTGTTGTTTTGCTGTTTTGAGGTAATTCTATCAGCATGATCAGTAGCCACAGAAATTATAAAATTCACTTTGGCCAACTACATGATGTTATACTCATAGTTAAATATTTATACAATGCTGTAAGAGTTAAACACTGTAACCATCATATGCAAGGGTTGTTGAAATATAGTTACTAGAAACCAAAAGCATCATTAGCTGCTAATTTCCGAGAATTTCAACATATTTTAACAAATTTGTGAATAATACTTTAAAATGGACTATACTTTCCTTAATTTTGAAAAGGCTCCTAATAATTTCAAATTTGTAGAAACCTAGATATAATCACGTATGAATGAAGTAGTGGGTGTACAAAATACCTTGTGCAGCAATCCACATCAAGAGTCAGTGAGCACTACATGTATCATTTGGCTACCCTCATAATTATGTATTTTTCATTTTAATTTTCTATTCAACAGCAAAAACAAGACAAAATAGCAGAAATTTATCAACCACTACGTAAAGCTTTAACAGCAAAATGTAATGTTGGTGTTGGAAGGATTCTATCAGCTAGAGATGGTAAAGACATTTGAATTAATCCTTTGAATATGAAATATTAGGAGTGAGAGAATGAAATAAAGCTTTAGGGCCTTGACAGCTAGTTTGAATATTGACATACGGATTAAAAAAAAAGTGATATCATTGACATGGCATTTGTTATAGGTGTGGAGTAGTGTGAAGGTATTGTTTTTACTTACATGAATGTTGAGGTGGTCAATTTATGGGATGGTGGAAGAAACCAGAGTACATTGCCAAGCAAAATGGCAAAATTTTTACACTAGGATTTGGCCAAGTGGCATTTGTACCTAGGCAGGGATAGATGTGATGATTTGTAAGCATGTTCTTTAGATCACTCAGGCACTAGGGCGCTGATTTTTTTTACATGATTTGTTGTTTAATAGATATGTAATAGTTTCCCACATTGTTATAAGATATTCCAGTTTTGATGGACAATCTGTACTAAGTGTATATAATGAAACATAAACATAGCAATCCATTTCCAAATCACAATCCCAAAAACAAAGTAAAAATGTTGAAAACTGACAGATTAAGTTGAACACTTGAACTTCCACCAAGGAAATGAGGTCGGGTACTCACAAATGTATAAATGTATGTATGTAAAACCAAAATTGTTTTAATCCTATTGGACTTTTTTTTACATACATGTATTATATAAATAAACAATTTGTGATTGTAGATTTAACAAGGATTGAAAAAACCAGTAGTGGTGATGGTGAGTCAAATGTGCATTAAATAGAGTTAGTTTAATTCACAAAAATACATAAAGTTTTAAAAAATACTCTAATCTGAAAAATTTAGTGAGAGTCTCACTTTGAAACTATTGATGGCAGATTTAAGTGTTAAAAATAATTGATGTCAAATTATGTCATTTATTATCAAAGTTATGGACTATTACATGGTTTTTTTCATATTTAAACCTGAATTATTCATTGATTAAACAGTTTTGGAATAGCAGAACAAGGGGAATTTTAAAATAAGTTGTAGATTAATATGAAATCCACCAATTATTAATAAAAAAAACATAAATAATCTCATTGCAATTCTAGAACTAAGGTATTCATTGGGTTTGGGAATTGAAATTCATGATCAAGTATTTATTTGTAAACATAGATTTGATATAAGTCTTTATGACAAACATTTTGATTTGTAGGTACCAGATCGAGGAGGCAGAGCATGGGAGCATGAACCTCCTCCTCCAGAAATGCCAGCATTCCAGAAACGTGATGCAAGTCAACAACAGAGACCACAAAGTAAGACATATCTCCAGTTATATATATGTAGGTTTCCATTCCTGGTAGCCAGAATTGGCATTAGCTACTAGTTTCTGAAAAAGTAACCAATTTTAGCAGATTTGTGAAAAATACTTAGAAAAGGACTATATTTTTACAGATTCTTAAACTTTGTTACTAATAATTTTAAAATTGTGGAAACCTAGTTAAAGGTGCAACATTTAATCATGGTTTTTTGTCAAAAGGTTTTGATGTAGTCTGAGTGAAAAGTCTGTATAAGTAAAGTAATAAGGGTAAGTACAAAATCATCCATGCGAAAAATATTTGACAGTCCACTTCTTGTTTATATATCTGGGTAGATGACACTCCCCTGTCATACTTACACAATACAACAAAAAATGCAAATTTAATTTTTTTTAAAAAGACGAAAGCAATAGTTACAAAAAAACAATGAGATTACCATCCTTGGGAATGACTTTATTCTTATCTTATGAACACACAGGTCCATGAAATGTCATTCTGAAGTCTGAAACAAAACCTTTGTTTAAATTTCTGTAGGTGGCAGAGGTGGTGGTGGAGGAGGAAGAGGAGGAAAAGTGCAAGGTGGCTGGGGAGATTCTAGTGGAGGAAATGTTGGTGGACAGTGGTCACAAGGTGGAGGTGGACATAGAGGAGGTGGTCAAGGCCACAACCCGAGTTATAGCCAGGGAGGTGGTGGAGGCAGTGGTGGTTATCAAGGTGGAGGTGGTGGCTATCAAGGTGGAGGCGGTGGTTATCAAGGTGGAGGTGGTGGCTATCAGCAGGGAGGTGGTGGTTATCAAGGTGGAGGAGGTGGATATCAACAAGGGGGAGGTGGCCACAACCAAGGTGGATATCAAGATTATAACCAGGACAGAAGAGGAGGGGGTAGAGGTGGTAGTGCCAGAGGGAGGGGTAGAGGTGGACGTGGGGGGAGATGATGATAAAATTATGACACAAGACTGGTCAATAAATTATACATCTGAAAATGATACAAAAACGAATAAAATATCATGCATGCATGGCCATACAGCAGAAAACAAATTATGCAATTTTATTTATCTGCCAAAATAGCCATTATACCTCTATGAACAGCTTTGTTGTCCAAGAAGGTACCAAGTCACTATTTACTGGTATAAAAATTCATAATTTTGGAATCAAGAAAATAGAGTTACTAGAATGGAATCTCAAGGTCCTCTGAAGGAAGATTAAATATCTTTTAGATTTATTTATTGGCTGTTTGGTTATAGCTTAAAACATGGATACAAATACACTTAGTAGTACTGTACACATTGGATGTTTCTACGTTTACAGCATATTTGTTTAAAGGATTAAAGGGTCTCAACTATGGTATTGGTTTATATCTCCTGTGCTTTGAACACCTCGCTTCAAATAATAATAATCTCAGTGGAAAAAGATGGAATTATCATACACACTTACCAGGTTGTCTATGCCTTTAAAAATTTGTTCTTTTCCTGTAATCCTTTCGGTATTTTACCATACAGAAAGTAACAAGACAACGAGTGGTGTGTTAAGAGTGTACTTACTAGAAATTAACATGTATGCCGATATATATGTGTTCAGTGTGGAATGCTATAAGTTTCTTATGTATAACTGTTTTTAAAACTACAAATGTATGCGTAATGAGTATGGTGAGTGCTGAATCGCTTGAAAGAAGTGCTAAATATTATATTTTGTCCCATTTTGTGATATTAAAAATGTCTTTATTTTAATATACTGTTAAACTATGTTAGTTATCATTAAATAATATTAGATATGCAAGTATATTTGTGTATTTTTTGTGGAAAGGTATATTGGTATTAGTACATCACATGTTAATCTGTTGAATAATCATTGGATAACTACATAAATACTATTTTATGTAGAAATCATCTGTCCTTGACAACGCATAGCAGCGGGACTATACCTAGGTATAGTCCCCAACATCCAAGTATAGTCCCTCGCGTGACCCCCCGCAAACAAAACCAAGTTATTTCCCTTTGTCCAGGTGGCGCTGTTTATTATTGTCGTCGGATACAAAATGGCATCCGACGAAGCGTGATTTACGAATGTAAATTAAGATAACTTGTTTACAAGCAAAAACACATAGCATGTCACAAAGTATTGCGTTAATATTTTAAATGATTTTAAAGAGCCAGGAAAATTGATGAGTTTGGATCTATGAAAATCTACTAAAACAACAATATTTTGTGTGATTTTTATACAAATTTCCCAACCGAGGGGAATGAAATTTGTTCCAAAAGTTCGATGATTGCCATCTGTCAAGGGTTGAGACTTTTCATAATGTTGATAATTAATAATTTGTTTGAAAACTAATTCTTGTTCCCAACTTTTAAAACACAGATATGTGATGTACTAAATCTATTATGGACCTCTCCCAAGGGAACTGTTCTTCTATAGTGTTGACTGGAGAGGTATAGTGACCAAGCCGATAGATAATTATTGTGGAGAATCCAACTTCCAGATCCAATGGTCATTGATTTGTTTCCCATCTTAGACATATTGTTGTTGAAGTCATTTCATGTCACATTTCTGCTTAGTGTGACAGTGTTTTGTGGAACAAGTTACATGTGGCAGTTAAAACCATTGAAACTGCTGTCTTGGTGACCAAGCACTTAAAAATAATAGGCACAAAACAAACACTTTTTATCATAGATTAGAGGAGGATAGTTTCTTATGACTAACACTGTTTGACCCTAATACAAAGATAGAAAAATAAATGAACATTATGAAATGCTTACTATGGCTTGTTTGAGTACAAAAATTATTATGCAGACAAGTACAAAACTAATGCAGTTAATCATGGTCTGATTAGGTGATTCGGTTTCGTATGACGGCGGCATTGTAGTGTGATAATATAGCTTGACACTCGCCCACCAAAGCAAAAGATAAAAACAACGTGGACCATTGTGAAATGTTAGTATGCCTTCTCTTGAAGTGCCGTATACTACGAGAAGCTGACGGAGTGATCTTTATCTCCAGTGGGCTACCTCTGTGACTGGCGACTGGATAATGAGGAGAACCAAGGATACAAAAATCTGTCATGGAATTCATGAAAATTTTATTACATGCATGCATAAAATCAAAATTAGGCGAAATGGTATTCCTAATTTTGTATTGCTGCTGATAATTAGGATGGGCCTCTCCAAAAGAGTGAGTTGAGTAATGGTATTTAACGTCTCGGTCAAGAATATTACGCTTTTATTATACCTCACATATATTAAAACACACACTTTTCATTGGATGTTTTCCAATCACATGACATGTAATAAATGAGATGTTTCCCACAGAATCACTGTCAGCGTGTGACAACCTCTCACAACCATGTGATAACCTCTCACCAGCCATGTGATAATATACATTTATTGCCTTTGAGTGAGGGAGATATGAACAAATGTTCATATCTCCCTCAAAGGCAATAAATTATTTATTATACCGAAAAATAACTATTGTAATAAGAAAGACAGAAAGAAAGATAAATATTTAACAAAAGACAGCCTGAAAACATCATTCCTTCTCCGATTCATTGCTTTTTCTCCTATCGGAACTCATCGGAGGCAAACGTTAGAACGTCGTGGCCGATTCTCCATTGATGACGTCATATCATTATGACGTCATGGTGTGTTCCGAAGAGGTGGGATATGATGTTTTCAGAGGGATACACGATGTTTTCTCCACCCTGATCACATGATCAAACGATCCAATCAAATTACAGATAGCATCGTATTTTTCTCATGAGGTATAATAATACTATTTTATTATACCTCATTAGAAAAATACGATGCTATCTGTAATTTGATTGGATCGTTGGATCATGTGATCAGGGTGGAGAAACATTGTGTATCCCTCTGAAAACATCATATCCCACCTCTTCGGAACACACCGTGATGTCACAATGATAAGACGTCATCGATGAAGAATCGGTTTTGACGTTCTAGCGTTTGCCTCCGATGAGTTCCGATAGGAGAAAAAGCAATGAATCGAAGAAGGATTGATGTTTTCAGACTGTCTTTTTTTTAAATATTTCCTTTCTTTCTGTCTTTTTATTGCAATGGTTATCTTTCGGTATAATAAACAATTTATTGCCTTTGTGTGAGGGAGATATGAACATTTGTTCATATCTCCCTCACACAAAGGCAATAAATGTATAATCACCTGGTGATAACCCGGTACAAGGGAAATAACTCGTACAACAGAACTGTGTTGTCATTTGGTAAACAATAACAATGGCGACCAGTCGTTTTTTGCAGTTCGTCGGAAGCGGACTTGGAATTAATTATGTATGACAAAGATGCAGAAAACACAAAAAGAGTCACCTAAGCTTCAGTGAAAATACTGGAAATGTATTTGATGGAACATAGCCGGCGATAATTTGAGTTAAAAGGGCTTCACGTATTTAACCAGTTGGCGCATTTAGTGAGGGGTTACATAGTTTATTAATAATAAAGAAATGATGTTCCAAAATATTTATGATGTTTAAAGTTTTGGATTATTATTATTTTTAAAAAAGCGTTTAACAAATTGACGTATCGCCGGCTATGTTCAATGAAGTTCGCCAGAAAACGTTTGTAAACGTCAAATTTCCGAGGCCCCATGGCGTCGTTTTTACGGGAAATTGTGAACTGAAGTGATTCTATCTCCAATAAATAAAAACTGGCTCCACAGAAACGTTAAGGGTAACACCTAGTGCACATTTTTAAAAACGTTCCGCACAAACGTAAAGGGGCTATGATGATCACGTCGTGTTCTGGCGAACTCCATTAATTAAACAATCTTGTGGTGCTCCAAATAAGACGGGATTAATCAGAACAATGTAAAACGTCAAAGAATGATATTTGTAATTTGACGTCATAAATTCGTGAATAATCCTGTACACGTTCATGGCATCAAAGTGGTTATAGAACTATGCAGTTTTGCTGATTAATTTTAAGAATATAGACCTACTGTATCGTCGACCGTCCTAAAATCGAGAGCGTCCTAAGATTCGAGGCCATTTTTGTTTTCAGTTATTATACGGGAGTATCGTCCCTGCAGTGGCGATTTCATGCATTAAAGACAAAATTTAGGTATTTACTGTAAAACTATCCAGAAAAATCAGTTGTCTATTTTTCAGCTCTCAAATTCTTGTTGCGTTAGCAAATTTAGTTCGTTTTCTATTAGAGTCTCGAATCACGGACGGTCGAGGATATACTATAAAATCTTTGAAACCAAGTAAGGCATGTTGCTGAAGTTCGCTGCGTTTTTTTTTTATTATTATTTATGTTTATCAATTTTAACAAGTTGCACCATACCATACCCTCGAAGTCGGACCTCTTGACCTTTTAGCTAGTCAAGTTTAGGTAGAAGGTTTTCAATAGTCATGCTGTTTTTTCTTTCTTTCGCGGGTATCTTTGATTGAAATGGGGACCACTTCCGTCAGAAAAAATGAATTCTGGTCTCGTTTCTATTGGAACAATCGGTTGTCACGTGATATCGGTAACAACCTTAAAATATCGGGAAAACAAAATAGTTTGGCAGCGGGTTTATTTTAGATTGAAGTGTATATTTTAAATTTATCTACAATGAGTGGGAAATCAAGATTCTTTGATTTAGGAAAATTAATCAGGCGAGCAATGTGTTGTTCAACAGTGAGTATAAAATAAACTGAAATAGTTTAATAAAATGTTGATTTACTGAACAATTTTCTTACACTGTATGGGATTTACGTAAGTGGGATTCGAACCTATCTCTAGGCAGTGAGAAATCCCTAGGCGGTGAGAGGCACTAATCAGTGATCCATCTTTAGACCACTGGAGCACCAAGGCCCGACCACAATAAACTAGATCTATTGTGCGTCTTTTATACTTTGAGACAGTCCTTAATTAAAATTGCTATATTATCATTTGGTGTCTCATAAAATAACCACAATATAGTGTTTAAAAACAAAAATACTAACAAGGAAAAATACACGAAAAATTGATATTATTACATTTATTCCTGTATATAGAGAAAAAATCAGCAAATTTACAAATATCGCGATTAGACTAAGAACTA
Source organism: Anadara kagoshimensis (assembly GCA_021292105.1). Classification (NCBI taxonomy): domain Eukaryota; kingdom Metazoa; phylum Mollusca; class Bivalvia; order Arcoida; family Arcidae; genus Anadara; species Anadara kagoshimensis. The sequence continues at coordinate 9,702,309 of CM037858.1, read as the reverse complement.
AAACACCCGTTATGGACCCCATGTTCTAAAACATTGACATTCACGCCTGAATCACGCCTGTGTCGTAGACTTAATCAGATTGTCCACTTTTAAATAATGTGATCCTAATGCTTTTTCACAAATAAAAACACTTCAAAACTTCAAAACTACATACTTCACGTCATCTGAAATATTTCTTCTCCATGATTTTGTCAAAACTAATGCTAATAATTATTGTGATATATAAGTGATTTACATTGTAATTGTTGACCTTAGTTAAACTACTTAATATATGCAAATGGGGTAACCTAAGGAACATACTACAGCTGAATTTTAGTGAAAAATGTAAAATTTTCTCTATATAGAAAAATAACGGAAAATGTAAAGATAAAACTAAAAATATTTCTAGATGCGCCTTTTGTTTCCAAAACAAAATATGATTGTTAAGTTTCGAAAATTTAAAAGGTATAAAAATTATTTATGAAAACGACTGTCTCTAAACATTAATGATGAACAATAGTTAGCTTTTGAATATTTTTAAGATTTAAGGCACGAAAAGTTACTTGCTGTACACATAATTTAAATATTGCGCATTTTGTTCTGATGCATTTTTTGGTCACTGTCTTCAGTTTGAAATCAGAAACTTGGTTAAGTTTTTTCTACAGTTAGTGCCAGCGGCGTACCGTGACCTGATTATATGTGTACGCAAATTTGGAGCGCCAAAGGTGCGACCACACTAGTACAGTCCGGGGGCATGCTCCCCCTGAAAATTATGAAATCTATATGCTTCAAAACGGCTTTTCCTGCATTTTGAGACAGATATACAATACCTTCTCGTGTTAAATTTTTGATACAAATTGGAGCTTAATTACAAATTTTAAATATGCGGATCCTACTGATTCTTGGAAGTGGAAGGTTGGGTACCAGGTTTAATCACACGTTCTTTGCGTTTGTATTATAGATTTAAATGGATAAAAGTTTTTGTCTTGATAATTTGAAAGATTTTCAGATTTGAGCTCCGATTACAAATGATGATGCATAATTTATTGATTTCTAAATTAGTATTTTTTAATTTTGTATTAGTGTTTTATTTATTGTGTGCCTGTTTCTTGCTGTTTGATCTCTGTTACTTCCATTCTTAATTTGAATTGTACAGATTAAACAATAAAAGAAATTTTGCGTACATAATGACAGGATGGAAAATTTGCTACCCGTGAAATGAAACCTGCGACAGAAAAGATTATTCATTGGTACTTACCTTGAAGGAAATATATAATTATCAATATTTTCCCACTTCGCCGATATCAATGTCAACACCACATGTTCGTTTTTCAAGTCAGCTTTCCCCAAAACTGTTATATCCGGGTATGATGGACAGGGATTTGCAACCAGACTATGCGGCACACACACACACACACACACACACACTCTCTCTCTCTCTCTCTTATACTTTTTTATTTTAAAATAATTTTTGTAACCAATTTCTGTGCACGCACTTGCGTTTTTGCGTATAGGGCGGTACGCCACTGAGTGCCATGTGTCAAGATTTAAATGCATTCAAAAATACCACATGCCAGAAGGAAAAAATCCACTCGGGAAATAAAATGTAAAATGTCTACAACATTAACAGTGTTTGTTAGAATAAAGTTGAATTCAACTATTCATTGTTTCTTTTTGAAATTACAGGTAAAAACTGCAGATTCTATAAGGTACGTTATATTATACATTCCAACCCCCATCTTTTTTCTTGACGAACTGTACCCGATGTTCATGTTATCGATAGAGATATCGATTGTATATTGCAGAAATCAATTTGTATCACGATGCTGGAATCGGAAAATATAATCGAATTCTTCAAAGCACGCATCTCGATATCTATATACGAAACTCAACGCTCTTGGTAGAGTTGCAACTATATTATTATGACTGTATTGCGGTGTATATATTGAAATATCCGACTTCTTTGTTGCACTACGTACCCGTTACGTTGAGTCAACCCATAATGCTCAGTTGTATTTATCTGTTTTGAAAAATACTAGTATATGTATTTGATTCTATAATTACACGGAGTTATACAGGATAATTCACCAGACATTAAAGAGAGAAATGAAATTGAAAATAACTACGTTGTAATTTAACGTTGACATTCAACCAGACTCTACTAGTTTCTAGCCACTTAGACAAAAGCACTGATCATAAAAACACGACTTGGAATGGGCACTGGTATTGGTGTTATCGTTACTAATAAAATGATGAATTTTTGTGTCTATTGCCTTTTTGCGTGGTTAACAATGCATACAATTTTAAGACAGTAAATTGCGATATAACACCATAAACTCATTCGTACTTTTGTGTGCATTCTTATATTATCACCAAGTTGTCATCGCATAATGTACTTCTTTGCTTGTACTAACAGAAATTTTGATGGCAGAAAAGCTGCATATTTACTGGATACTTCAACACCACAACGTCCACAAGTACAGACTATTCTATTAAAGTCTTTCAAGAGATTGGTCCGGTTGAAACGTTACCACAGATTGGTCCAGTTGAAACGTTATCACAGATTGGTCCAGTAGAAACGTTATCAGAGATTGGTCCAGTAGAAACGTTACCACAGATTGGTCCAGTAGAAACGTTGCCAGAGATTGGTCCAGTTGAAACGTTATCACAGATTGGTCCAGTAGAAACGTTGCCAGAGATTGGTCCAGTAGAAACGTTGCCACAGATTGGTCCAGTAGAAACGTTATCACAGATTGGTCCAGTAGAAACGTTGCCAGAGATTGGTCCAGTTGAAACGTTGCCAGAGATTGGTCCAGTAGAAACGTTACCAGAGATTGGTCCAGTTGGAACAATACCAGATTGGTACAGTTAAAACGTTACCAGAGATTGGTCCAGTTGGAACAATACCAGATTGGTACAGTTAAAACGTTACCAGAGATTGGTCCAGTTGGAACAATACCAGATTGGTACAGTTAAAACGTTACCAGAGATTGGTCCAGTTGGAACAATACCAGATTGGTACAGTTAAAACGTTGCCAGAGATTGGTCTAGTTGAAACGCTACCAGAGATTGGTCTAGTTGAAACGCTACCAGAGATTGGTCCAGTTGAAACATTACCAGAGATTGGTCTAGTTGAAACGCTACCAGAGATTGGTCCGGTTGAAAAGCTACCAGAGATTGGTCTAGTTGAAACGCTACCAGAGATTGGTCCAGTTGAAACATTACCAGAGATTGGTCTAGTTGAAACGCTACCAGAGATTGGTCCAGTTGAAACATTACCAGAGATTGGTCCAGTTGAAACATTACCAGAGATTGGTCCGGTTGAAAAGCTACCAGAGATTGGTCTAGTTGAAACGCTACCAGAGATTGGTCCAGTTGAAACATTACCAGAGATTGGTCCAGTTGAAACATTACCAGAGATTGGTCTAGTTGGAACGATACCAGAGATTGGTCTAGTTGAAACGGTACCAGAAATTGGTCTTGTTGAAACATTACCAGAGATTGGTCCAGTTGAAGCGTCTCCAGATATTGGTTCAGTTGAAATATCACCAAAGATAGGTCCAGTTGAAACGTTAGCAGAGATTTGTCTAGTTAAAAAGTCACCAGAGATTGGCCGAGTTGAAACGTTACCAGGGCCTGATCCAATTGAAATAACACTAAAAGCTCAACCTAAAGATAATGGAGGTAATTTTATTACATACCCTAAATATAACACCAGTGTATTCATTGATGGAATAACGTTTTACTTACACAAAATTGTAAATTATATATAGAAGTTGTTAGCTTGAGAATAACATTAACTATACTTCTTAACGCTTGTGCTGAACTATTTTGGTGGGAAAAAATGAGTTTTTGCAAGACAACGTGAACCTATTTATTCCATATTCAATAGTTCTGTATAAACGTTATTATGTAACACGTGGTTCGCTGGCGAAACCCAATTACTTTGAAATATATTTAGAAAATAGGTTCTCATGGTATCATCTGAGTTCTTGGGTTTTAATCGGATATAAAATATTACGTTGTTATAACTTACGTCAAAAGATAAACGTTTAACGTGGTTTCTAAGCGCATCAAGTGTTCTTGTACCTGGGAATAGAATAATCGGACTGTTCTCATGTCGAGACTTACATGTATACCCTAATAGAATACACGCATTAGTATATCATTACACTAACAAATGACTAATTCTGAAATGTATATTATACATTTATTGCCCGTGAGTGAGGGAGATATGAACATTTGTTCACCCGCAACAAGTCATATTTTCCATATTTCCAACGATCCAATCAAATTACAGATCGTGTTGTATTTTTCTAATGAGGTACATGTATAAAGGTAAACAACATTGACCTGTCCGCTTGACCTTTAATTTAAATATTCATTAGGGACTAGTAAATTCGGGTAATAGGGATCGTGAGTGTATATTTCGTATACCTGATGAGAACATTAATCATGGACAATGTGTAAATGTATTAACTGCGATTCTAACCTACCCATGTATTGGGCATTATCAAGAATATGTTCTAAGATTTCAAGAACGGTAACTCTGTATTCCAAAGCTATATTAGGTAATAAACTAACTGGACGGTTTATCGATGAGTTCCCAGGTAAACTTTTAGTGTTAATAGGTGATGATACCATCAGTAACATGTATATTGTAAAGACCAATTTCTGACACGTGTAATATCCTAAGATATGAGTGGCTTGACAAATAGTGATATAGAGTTTGAATCTCATTTTCAATCATATTATATAAGAACATTCTACACTAAATCATATCCGTAATACTATATTTTAATTACCATGGATATATTTTATTTCAATTAAATAATAGAATAATGATATATAAATGCCCAGTCTCTGATATAAATAATATGTTAAAAATACACGAGTAGTCTTAAAGTAGTTAAATAAATAAATAAATAAATAAATAAATAATAAATAAATAATAAATAAATATTTACTGAAAATTAATCATGAATGCTAAAATGCAGAGATATCATGAGATAAAAAATTAGTTGATTACTTAATCACTGAAATAAATAATATATAAAATAAATACATAAATAGTATATAAAGTAATTAAAAAATAAATATTTATTGATAAAGAATCACGAATTCGATTTGTAAATAAATTAAATATATGCTAAAAATGCAGTATCATGGGATAAAAAAAGTTAGATATAAATAATATATATATATATATAGTCTATAAAGAAATTAAAATACATGTAAATATTTAATGAAAATGAATCCGCAATTGTACAAAATAAATAAATAAATAAATAAATAAATAAATAAATAAATAAATAATAAATAAATAAATTTATTAAAAGAGAGAGAGAGAGATGTTTGATCCTTTATACACTTGTTCAGCTTGGGGGGGGGGGGGGGGGGAGTCCGGGGGAAAATTAGCTTATCCGTTAGGCGATAGCCTACACTGAGAGAGAGAGAGAGAGAGAGAGAGAGAGAGAGAGAGAGAGAGAGAGAGAGAGAGAATGTTTGATCCTTTGAGCACTTTCCGACCTCAAGCTGGTGAAAATTCCGAAGTGAAATGAGCTTCTCAGTGCACACTTAAAGTTTTTTTTCGCGAGTATATAAAGGCGGTATATAATAAGCCAACAATAGCACATTTATCTAATACTGGGAAATTCCGAGAGAATGATTTTTTTAGAGGTGCTGAGTATGTATTGTCTATTTTTTATGAATTTGATTTTGTTTATGAAGATGTAGATTTTAGATTAATGAAATTTTATGGATTCCTAATTTATTCAACTTTGAAAAATACAAAATTTGCTAATTGATAATTTATTAAAATTATCTAAATACAACTTTTTAAAAATATTTATAAAACATTTATTTGAATTAAATACACCATTATTAAATTTCATAATACTGAATGAAAAAAATATTTATGGAATTAAAATAAATTTATAACTTTTTTTAATTCTTCAAAATAAAGTTATCATTGCCAAACTTGAAATTAGATAATTTTAACCACAAAATAATTGCTCCGGGCTAACATTGATGAGTGGTAAATAAATGTGAACATGGAAATTCATACCTTGACATTTTTGAAGATTAAATATACCTGGCCCCAGTTCCACAAGAATCATTTTTAAGAAAGATTTTACCAGTACTTTACTTAAAAATCTTGCAAATTTGATATGTACGTAAATGATTTTGGAAAATTTAAAAATATCCTGGAATTTAATTTTTAATTTGATCTAAGGTGATTTTAAAGATCAAATAAAACATATTTAGTTCTGTCAAAAATGTTTATTCTAAGTTTCAGAGATTGCCAAAATTTGTTAAGGAAAATCTTAGTTAGGGAATTATTCGAAATTGGGGGCCTGGTAAAATGAAAACTACAGCTTTATTTAAAATTCTCAAATTTCTTTCGCTTGTTTTGAGAATATTGAAATTCCATTCAAATTTTAAAAAATCCAACATACTTACTTTGGAAAAAAATATAAAATTATAACGGGGTAACATTCTAAAATAACTAATTTCAAAAAAAAATCCAAAATATGTTCCATTTCAGAACAAAAAATTTCAAATTGGAAAAAAACTAAAATATGTTCCATTTTGGAAAAATATATGACATTATATGACATTCAAATCAATTTTTCAATCAATCACCCCATGATGGACAATATATAAAAGAATAAATTAATGAATTAATTTGAGAGAAATTCATATTTATTTGTCAAAATATAAGGTTATCAAATTTTAATTAGGTAGGAAATATTTTTTTAATTACTAAAAATTAACATATTTACATGTATTTCTTATTTATAGTTATTTTTAATTCTTATTTAAGAATAAATATTATTATTCTTTAAATATAACTTTATTTAAATTTATGAAGATAGGAATCAAACTTTTAATTTCTAAAATTTAACATATTTATCTTATATTTTTGGTTATTTTAAACTCTTTTAGTAAAAATATGACATATTATTTCATACTATTTAATTAAAGGAACTTTTATTCTGGTGGGGGAAACTAACTGATCACACGACAGGTAAATAATATCTTAAATCAATGGTGCGTAAACCCAATGTTGGATAAGTGTGAATAGTGATTTTTCAAATGTTGGATAAACGTGAATGAACCGTTATTACCACGTATATTTTATCTAGACAAACAACATTGACCTGTCCGTTTGACCTTTGATTCAAATATTGATCATGGACGAGTAAATTTTAGTACTAGGGAAGGCGCGTGTATAATTGTTTCTACGATATGAACACTAATGATGGACAATGTTTATTTGTATTAACTGCGAATTCTAACACTACCCATGTATTGGTTGGGCCCTCCTATGTGAATACTCCCAATGAAAGGTCTGAAAACAGACAGGTCAAAGTTTTTTCACTATACCCATGTAACTTCATACATCCATTGAATAGGATCAAATAGTCTAATTTAGAATTAAATCAAAATTTTATTAATATTCTTCCAAAAAGTTGCTGTCTAAATGATAGATGATCAATGTTGGATAGGTGCAATTGCGCGTCAAGTATATATACACACTGTATGTGCAAATAAAACACATGTTTTATAATACAGTTGGTGTAAATAGAAAAATTGAACTGCGACTTTGGTATAAATATGTAATGTTTGCAGAAATCTCATAAAAATCTATATCGGATTAGATTTAGATTATTTGTTATGTAATTTTAATGGGGAACTCCCTGTTAGTCAATTACTGCTGTAAAGTACAGTCATGTCAAAAGTTTAACATTACGATAACGAATTGGTGCCGAATTGCCAGCTCATTTCAACCCTTCGTTAGCTATATATATCTCGACAGCTTAATGGCAGCTAAGTGCTATCTATTTATGGCAGCTTTTCAGCTATTATTAATCTACAGATACGTGAAAAATGTATTCGGTCACAATGTCGGCGTGTTTACGTTTAAAACGAAGGCTATAAGATTCTGCTCCATTCGTTTGTTCAGTGTTTAACTTTCGACAGGTCTGTACTGTAGCCAAGTTGTCACATGACATAACACAACACAGACCTGCTAGAAAGTTTAACAATAAGCTAACGCGTTAATGCCAAATATTCAACTTCTCACGTCTCCTCGTTACTTATATGTCGATAGCGTCGATATAGCTGCTATCTACATGTATCTCACGGCAGTTTTGCTAGCTATCCCTATGTCATCCACTCGACAGATTTTAATCTTTAGCATAATATCCTATGTTTCCATTCCTGGTAGCCAAAATCGCCATTGGCTACTAATTTCTGAGGAATTCTTTCAAAAAGTAACCTATTTTAGCAAATTTATGGGAAAATACTTTAAAAATACTTTAAACTCATTTCCGTTAGCTCAGTGTTAAACTTTTGACAGGTCTGTACTGTATTCTGTTAGCTCCAGTATGTACTTAAATAGAAGTAGTCACTAAATCAAACCTAGCATTAGGACAAAACAGAAAGCGATGACGTGCAAGTTGTTTGTGGATTTAATCAACTTTCTGTGTCGCGTGAACAGTTAGAGGAATCGTGACCTTGACCTTTGGGTGTGTAACTTATCGACAACACAACACGCTCAAGGTAAGACTTTCTGTTGGCTTTGGATGAATAGCTGGATTGGATTAATGGCGTTTTACGCAGGTGGCCTACATACTCTTTCCGAAAGACTTTTCTGGTAACGAGCTTTTTGCCGCTCTAGTATGGACAGGAGATGAAAATCATTTCAGAAAATTTCCAAGTCTTTAATGAGGTTCGAACCCACAACCCCTGACTTCGAAAGCCAGTGACAATACCACTCAGCCATGTCAATCCACCAATTGTAAATGTGTGGATATCGAAACACCATTCCGGTATTCATATGAAACAAAAAACTTGATGATTTTATTCATTTAGAACATTCAGCTCCAGTTATGTAGTAATTATTTCCCCTAAGTAAGTTCTTTTGTTTTGAAGTTTTGACGAGGTTGGGTACAATGTCGTCCGGCCTTGAAAGACTACCTGCCATTGAAATTGAACACTTTATATTCGCTTTATGACAGTGTTTGTAGTTAAAACAAAAGCGCGGAAAAATAATGTCCTGGCTTGATAGACGTGACACGAACATCACTAAAGGCGTGACACGAGCGTCATTAGTAATGTAGACGTGATACGATCGCCATAAGTAATGTAAGCGTGACACGAGCGTCATTAGTATTGTAGGTGTGACAAGAGCATCACTAGGCGTGACACTAGTCACTAGTACTGTAGGCGTGACACGAGCGTCATTAGTATTGTAGGTGTGACAAGAGCATCACTAGGCGTGACACTAGTCACTAGTACTGTAGGCGTGACACGAGCGTCATTAGTATTGTAGGTGTGACAAGAGCATCACTAGGCGTGACGCTAGTCACTAGTACTGTAGGCGTGACACGAGCGTCATTAGTATTGTAGGTGTGACAAGAGCATCACTAGGCGTGACACTAGTCACTAGTACTGTAGGCTTAACACGAGCGTCATTAGTATTGTAGGTGTGACAAGAGCATCACTAGGCGTGACGCTAGTCACTAGTACTGTAGGCGTGACACGAGCGTCATTAGTATTGTAGGTGTGACAAGAGCATCACTAGGCGTGACACTAGTCACTAGTACTGTAGGCTTAACACGAGCGTCATTAGTATTGTAGGTGTGACAAGAGCATCACTAGGCGTGACATTAGTCACTAGTACTGTAGGCGTGGCACGAGAGTCATAAGTACTGTAGGTGTGACAAGAGCATCACTAGGCGTGACACTAGTCACTAGTACTGTAGGCTTAACACGAGCGTCATTAGTATTGTAGGTGTGACAAGAGCATCACTAGGCGTGACGCTAGTCACTAGTACTGTAGGCGTGACACGAGCGTCATTAGTATTGTAGGTGTGACAAGAGCATCACTAGGCGTGACGCTAGTCACTAGTACTGTAGGCTTAACACGAGCGTCATTAGTATTGTAGGTGTGACAAGAGCATCACTAGGCGTGACGCTAGTCACTAGTACTGTAGGCGTGACACGAGCGTCATTAGTATTGTAGGTGTGACAAGAGCATCACTAGGCGTGACGCTAGTCACTAGTACTGTAGGCTTAACACGAGCGTCATTAGTATTGTAGGTGTGACAAGAGCATCACTAGGCGTGACATTAGTCACTAGTACTGTAGGCTTAACACGAGCGTCATTAGTATTGTAGGTGTGACAAGAGCATCACTAGGCGTGACATTAGTCACTAGTACTGTAGGCGTGGCACGAGAGTCATAAGTACTGTAGGCTTAACACGAGCGGCGTAAGTGATGTGGGCGTTGCATGAGCGTCATTAGTAATGTAGGCGTGACACGAGCATCACTAGGCTGGATACGAGCGTCATTAGTACTGTAGAAGTGGCACGTGGGTCATAAGTACGGTAGGCTTAACACGAGCGGCATTAGTATTGTAGGCTTAACACGAGCGGCGTAAGTGATGTGGGCGTTGCATGAGCGTCATTAGTAATGTAGGCGTGACACGAGCATCACTAGGCTGGATACGAGCGTCATTAGTACTGTAGAAGTGGCACGTGGGTCATAAGTACGGTAGGCTTAACACGAGCGGCATTAGTATTGTAGGCGTGACACGAGCGCCATAAGTGATGTAGGCGTGACACGAGCGCCATTAGTAATGTAGGCGTGACACGAACATCACTAGGCTGGACATGAGCGTCATTTGTACTGTAGACGTGACATGGGCGTCATTAGTGTTGTTGACGTGTCACGAGCGTCGTTAGTGTTGTAGGCGTGACACGAGTGTCATAAGTACTGTAGGCATAACACGAGCATCGCTGTAGCCGTGATACCAGCGACATTATTATTGTAGGCGTGAAAAATTGTGCTACCGGTATTATATATGTCCGATTTTCTTACTTTTTCCTACTCTCATCGACATCCTCTAGGTTCAGAGTGAACAAGTTCTCTGCCACCTAATGATATATTATGTGCGATAAGTGCATTTAAGACACTTCTTTAACTCGCTCAAAACAAGGAAGATCCTTCAAAACCTCTTTTAAATGTCCTTTATCAACCGATTATAGCATTATGTATTATCTTTGTAATACTGTCATTGTACATGCATGCAAGCTTGTCATTTATTAAAACAGACAACATTACAAATGCACGCATTCATTCATTCATTCAGCTCGTATTTGTGTGTGTTTGGGGGGGGGGGGGTGTTATCATGTGGTTATTTATGTTTAATGAAAGAATGTTAACCGAGTTGAATGAATGAATTGATGTTTGCATACATGTTCATGGGTGGGATTTAATTGATGTTGCGTCAATATGACCTTGTGATCATAACTTTTCTTACTAAATATAATATTTAGTTTTCTTCATTTGATAAGCGGTGTCTCGTGGTGCAACATCGCTTATAATACTAAATATTTTACTGCTTGAGATATGAAACGGAAAAGTCTGTAAGAATAATTTTATATTGAATTTCCAATATTGTAGTTTCAGAAATTAACTGCCGCTTTTATTATTTTGAAATAATTGAAATTATTGCTAAAACCTCTGCAGAGTTTGTGTTATACCACAAATCAATTATCGTTTGATATAGGCAAACAATATTGATCTGTCCGCTTGACCTTTCACTTGGAAATTTTTATGCGATGGTTCACTTTATAATAATTAGGTAATGTTTGGATTAGCATTTCATGCATCTATATTCCGGTGATGTAGCCGAAATTAACATATAAGTTCTCTATATATAAATTTGCTGAACCAGAATAAATATTTAAATTAAAGGTGAAGCGGACAGGTCAATGTTATAATAATAATAATAATTTATTGCAAAAAGCAAACAATACATTGCTATAGCATTACAGACAGATTTAATTATGTAACAACATGACAAAAAACAAATAAATAGCAGAGAACAGTCAGGAGTTAAGAAGTTGAGATCTGAGTAACCAGGCTTTAGATAGATAAATACAGAGTTTCCTTGTGAGAGATTCAGAGTCCGCTTTTAATAGTGTACGAAATTTATGGATATTCGGCCAGACACAGTAGTATTTCGGTAGATATTGATAACGTATGAAACGGAATGTAGGACATATAAGGACGAAGTGATACTCGGTCTCAATACAATTTGACGCACAGCATGAACAAATCCTCATTTCCCTTGGAATGTTAGTATAGCGGCCAGATTCAACATTTAATCGCAATGTACCACTGCGTAATTTGGTCAAAAGTGATACATTGAAATCAAATGCTAGATAACCCGCTAAACTAAATTCGTTTTTAAGAGACACATAGTTTGACAATTTTTCAGACGAGCTGACAAGCTGGATCCATTTCTGGTAGTACTGATCGATTATACGAGTTTTCACAATGTCCAGAGAAACACTTGGATATTCTTGATTATACCAAACACCATTAAAACCTAATGAAAATAATATGTCTCGAACATCTGAGACCCAGTTCTTTTACCAAGTAATACATCATTATATAAAACATTATATACATCAAAGACAATCGTAGGTTTCAAAGTTATGATGCGAAACCAATATTTAATTATTTTATGTTTCCGTATAACACTTGGTGGTAGATGTCCAAGTTCACCATACAAAAAGGCAGTGGGGACACATTTAGATAAACCTAAAGTATAACGACAAAATCTATTAAAAACAAGCTCAATTTCATGTGCACGGTGGAATCCCCAAACTTCCGACGCATAGTTTAATACCGAGCCAACCATACTGTCGAACAGATAGCATTTGTGTTTAACGTCGATATATAGTTCTTTGATGTTATATAGAAGTCCAGACAAAGCTCTTGTTCCCTGTTGGGCTATCCTTTTCTGGGTGTGCAAAAACTTGCCGTTATAGTGAAGCAGCATTCCTAAATATGTATAAGAGTCAACAATTTCAATTACTTGATTATTGAAGTAAAATGTGTCTGTTATAGGTTTCCATCCGTTGCGAAATACGACAATTTTAGTTTTGGAAGTGTTCACAGTGATACTCCATCGATGACAATAAAACGAGAGTTTGTCCAACAGTGTTTGCAGTATAGTTGGCGATTTACCGAACATAACAGTGTCATCTGCGAATAAAATCAGATAAATCAAATATCCATTAATATTACAAAGATCTGTAGAGTTATTAACGGAAATATCATGTAGAATGTCATTTATGAAAAACAGAAACAATAATGGTTAAAGTGGTTCACCTTGTTTGACGCCTATATGGTTTGCGAAGGATTCAGATAGTTGTCCTCCATTTCTGATACGTAATGCAACATCAGAGTAGACAGATTTAATTACATTAACAAATTTATTACTCAATCCACTTTTGATAAGTGTACCATGATATCCGTCTTACAACACTGTCAAATGCCTTTCGGAAGTCCACAAACGCACAGTATAACTTTTCTTTGTGTTGAAGCACATACGATATGATTCCATGAAGAACGAATATAGCGTCTATAGTAGAGCGACCGGAGCGAAATCCAAACTGATTGTTGATCAATGTTTCTTCATCATCTGCCCAGATTTCGAGACGATGCGTGAGAATTGAAGTGTATATCTTTGAGAAAATACTGACGAGTACGATAGGGCGGTAATTATTAGCGTCAGACAAGTCGCCCGTTTTGGGGACTGGAATTAACACACCTTCCATCCAAGATTTTGGAATTACATTATTATCAAATAAAAAGTTAAAAAGGTTCTTCAGATTTTGTATTATAACGTCGGAAGTAGCTAATAACATTTCACTTATTAATAAGTCCGGACCAGCACTTTTACCGCATTTTAATTTCGCTATTGCACAACGAATTTCTTCTTCGGTGATTTCAGTATCCAGAGATTCAATATGTAAATCACACGGAATACTGTCAATTAAGTTGGTAATTTCTTCAGATAACTGCGGAGGTTCGCTTCCAAGCAGTTCTTTAAAATGTTGAAATATAACATCGTCGTTCACGGCGGATTTTGACTGTTTCTTTGGTTTCACACGAGACCAAAATGTTCGTGGGTTGGTCTTAGCAACTTTACAAAGTTCCAAACCTTGTTGGCGCTTAAACTTGAATCGGGCACGCCTTTTGATTTTATTATATTTATTACGAGCCGATATATATTCTTGTCTATTGGCCTCAGTCGGATGCCGATTATAAAAATTACGGATAGCGTTGAATGATTTACGTTCGCGCTCACAGTCTCTATCAAACCAGTCATTCCGCACTTTTGTCTTATTCGGGTTTATCGAAGATTTCAAAAGCTGTATCATGTAGTACACGAGTTATCTCGCTTACAACGTTGTTAACATCGTCTACGTTTGTTGTGTAATTAACGTAGCACATTGTTTCTAAACTCCGATTCTTTGGTTTTGTCCCATTTCAAAAAGTTATGTACAAGCGGAATATGGACGTCAGATTTATTTGATAGAGTTAAACTAAACATCACCGGCGAATGATCCGAGAATTCGTTGTTTTGTAAAACACTAAAGTCAGACAATAAATCATAATCATCTGGATTTATTAATAAGTAATCCAACACACTGTTACCGCGGGCCTTACTATAAGTGAAATTTCCACTTGAATCATCACCAAGTCTTCCATTTGCAATGGTCAAACCAGTATTATAACATAGCTGAATGAGTTTGCGTCCGAATGAATTGATAGTTTTATCATGTGAATGTCTATTGGAAACATTGGGGATCTCATCGTGCACAACACTATTTACATACCTATCTAAATTATCGTTTTCTAATATATCACTAAGTTCACCTGTACGACTATTTAAGTCGCCACATAACATAATTCTACCCTTGGCTTGGTACCTTTTAACTACATTTTCAATAACCTCAAAAAAGTCATGATCATAGATATTGTAGAAGTTGGATTGTTGATGTGGAATATAGGAAAAACATATATACAAATTATCTGGAATGGAAAAAAATAAGCTATCAAATTTAATGACAACAATACCGAAATCATATTTCTCAATTATAGAAATACCATTTGAAATATTATCTTTACAGAAAATTGCTAAACCACCTTCAAACCTAGTTCCAATATTTTTACCTCTATTTACACAACCTATTTTATTAAAACCTGTTATTTCGATACTTGTGTCCCTAAGCCATGTTTCACTCAAAAAGATCATATCATATTTGTCAATTAACTCGATAAAGTCACTATCATCATAACATGACTGTAGACCATTTATGTTCCACGATAAACACTTTATACAAATAGACTGATCTCTGGACTTTTCCTATTTGGGATTGTACTCCTTGCCACTGACAAATATTTTGTCTTTAACAAAATACGCTTTAACACCGCGTTCCTTTAATTGTTTCATAGCGGGCATTTGTTGTTTCCGACGATTTTGGATTTCTATTGGGAGTTGTTCTGAAATTCCGAAGGCTGTTCCTTTGAGTGATTTAGAGTTACGACGAACTAGCTCCCTATGTCCGAAAGTTGTTTGCCTATACAACGAACGCCACGCTTTTTATATTTACAAGCCCGGGTAAAATATATGTTTACTTTAGATTTTTTTCTTTGCATTTAATTAAGGCCAAGTGGTACAAATGGGCACTATCCTACAAGTTTCTGATTTTTTCCATATCTGTAAAACTTTTTGAGGCGCATCTGAAAATGTAAAAAAAATATAGGGGTCACCTTTTTACTTTTTTAGCTATAAAGCGTCAAAAAATGTGAAAAATGTCGGGATTTTAACATAAAATGGGAAATTGCATTTTTTAAAGCTCTGAAAAAGAGGTATAGCGGGTTTGATGTGATTTTGTCCTAAATGGACCATTTTGGTTTTTGAAAAGTAAAAGTCTAAATATTCTTGCACTTAATTAATAAAGCGCCAGTATTTTATTTGGACTTTCAAACTTTGCCTCATACAAAGGTATATTTTACTGGTATTTTTCTTAATAAGCTCATCTTTGTGCTCTATTATGCTGAAAATGAAAAATGAGGGGGTTTTCCCGTCTTTGATAATTATTTTCAAAGTGTTCTCCTCGGAAGACCAACTTTTACATTATTGTTTCTGAAAATATTTTCAAAACGCAATCATTACGAGTTTTCAAAAAAATGATCCTCTTAGGAGAAAATGGTCATTTTTTAAAAAACAGGCAAAATTAAAACTGGCCACTCCACACACAACTGATAATATTTTAACACTGCTAGCACTAACTGCTGTGGTTAGCTCAGTGGGTAGCGAAGACGCTTTGTAATCTGTAAGTTATGGGTTCAAATCCCATCCGGATATCTTTTTTTATTTACTCTCCTTATTTTTTTATATTTTTATCTTTATAAAATACTATTGTTCAAATTTTCCTTTTTACAAATATAAGTTTTTAAAAAAATGAACATTTTCTTGTTTCTAAACACACTTCTACTGGCAAATCAAGCCAGGTTATATTTTTATACAATAAATTTACACATTTATCACTCGTGAATTCTTAGTGAAGCGTGATGTAAGTTAATATTTTATTGTTCTAGTTTTTCTGTTTACTATATAAAGATGAAAAAAATTATGGATGTTAAGGTTTGTTCAATATCTTCGGCTCTTCAAGGAAAAACAAGTTTACAAAAAAGAAGCACTTGTTTTTCATAGACCTGGTCTAATTATAGAACGCGAAATCCTCAGGTGTTTAAAAATACATCGTTACGTCATTCATCTGTTCAAGCAGGGGGCAATGTAAAAAGCGCCTATCAAACCCGCCATACCTCTTGGGAAAAGTGTAGAAAAATAACAGATTGTCCTACAAGTTTTTGAAAAACTGACATAATGTAGTTCTGATTTTAAATTTTCTGAAAATGTAAAGAAATACATATGTCACCTTGCTTGATTTTTCGGTATAAAACTTTAAAGACGAAATTTGATGCGAAAATAAGACCAAAATTAACAATAACGTCATGATTCTTGACGATATTGCTCAAGGATCGGCAAACTTGCAAAATTTAACGTTACCGTGTCGTAAACTAGGAGTGTTGTGTTTGTGCTTCTCGCTGTTATAGTAAATATATTAATTTTATTATTTGTATACAAATTACTTCATCAATTAGATTATTTTATATTCCCAGTCACTATGAAATAATAATTATGATAGGATTAATAATAATCAAAAACATTATTACTTAAATAGCAGAAGAACAAATTAAAGCCGTATCATCCGAAATAAGAGTCAATGATGATACTTCGAAAACGCAAGAACAAGGGCCATTCAGAGTCAAGGAAATGTTATCAATGGCTACATTTGAAACATGAAAAAGATATTGAACTATTGAGACAAAATCTTGACTAGAGTGAAGAAATCATTACAATGTAAATCATTTTACTAGGCCAAAGTGAGTTACTGTTAAAAAAAACCACCAAGCTCGAAAATACGTCACCCAGAAACTTCGTACGCAATTCTGCAGATACACCCCCGTATTGCAAATAAATTTTAAAAGTAATAGTTTATGAAAAATATGAAAATGTTTAATTTTTAAAATCTGAAAGAATTTTGAAAATTGAAACAATATTAAAAAATTTATCATCAATTAAATTTTGTGAAAAAACGTCTTTATCAATTGAAGGTATAAAAAGACAAATCTTCAGTGAATCATTATTATCTAGATCTGTTGAATTTATCCGTGTATCATATTTATGATACTTTTCTTGTATATTTTCATTAATATTTTTAATCGATAGATATTATGTATTTTATACCATGCAAGTTATTTATCAAAATTATTACAGTCCCTTTAAGTTAGGACTTAGAATAATACCATCAAAGTACATAGAATAGTACACGCCGTGCGTAACGTCAGCATCCATTTGTACCACTTGGCCTTAATTGTTCTTGCATGTATATATTTATCTCAAATAATGTTATATATATATTCAAATGATTATAAAAAGGAAATTAACATTTAAAACAAATTAAAAATTAAAAATTTATTTTTTAATTTTTAATTTTATTCTTTTAGAATTACTAAGCGATCGTAGAGTAAAGTTAGTTTTTTTATGTGTAAAATCGCCGTTAATTTGGCATTGATACAAGTATCTACAGTACAGACCTGTCAAAAATTTAACCCTTAACGAGCGAAAAGGAGTAGAAACTAGTCTGCCGGGTGGCTGAGAAAGGCTGAAGAGAGATATAAAAAGATTCCTAGAGATATTAGACTCTGTATAACATGCAACTGTACTGAGGATGAACTGCATTTTTTTTCTATTGTGCCAAATGAATGCAGAACTGAGAGACCATCTCTTTAAACATATAAGTATATAAAAAACAATTTAGAGAAAATACAGCATCTTCTTAATCCTAGATTTGAACACGTCTATTATCGGTTCCTTTATAAAACAGTCACTCAGACTGAGAGCGAGTACCAAACTAACTTTTATTTGATTGTCATATGTTTTGTATTGTTATGAGTTTTCTCTGTAATCAGCTCGACCTTGTTTTTTTTTGTGTGTAAATACTGAATAAATAAATAAAGACAACAATTCGGGATATATACAGCTAGCTAACAAAGAGCGGAGATTAACTGTCCAGTCGCTACTTATTGTTAAACTTTTCAACAGGCCTGTACTGTATGTTGAAATTTATCGATACATAACTCACATTTAGTAAAAAAAACAAAATATTTAAATAGTCTAGTTGTATCGAATTTTTAATTATCTGCACAGTGCTGTATATAAAAGTAATTTAATAATTAACCTACTCACTCACAACTTCTGTATTTTTCCTAGTTACGGCCATTATGTTCTGAATAACTATAGAACAACCTTTATTGTCTCACTCTAAATCCAAAGTGCAAATCGCGAGATATTGTCTTATTGAATTGGTTTGGGGTTGGCAGTTGACAATAAAGGTGTTTTACATTATGTTGTACAGTTGTTCTGGAGACGGGTTTAAATAAGCTAGCGCTTGTTCCTGAATCCAGTTTAAAGTTGACTTGTGTTGTATTTTTGTATTTAACGATGAATAAATATTGTTTAAACTAAACTTGAGTGGTATCACTCTGCTACTTGGAGGTAGCCTACAGACCTGGCGAAATTAAAACATTGGGCTAACGAAAAGAAGTCAAACTGGCCAATACATGTATTTGTGATGAGGGAGTGTCAAAAGCTACAGGGCAGACTTGGCGAAAGTTTAACACTAGACTAACGAACTGTTGCCGAACCTACGGTTCATCTAGGCCCCTGGTACCTATATCAATTATCTGTTGTTTTTGGCAGCTGTAGTCGGTCTCTCAGGCGTTTTTGGTCACTTGCTACCTGCAGCTTGGTCAATTGAAAGCCGAGTTTCGGCATGTGTGCACTCTAGTATCAGTGTTTTTATTTTCAAGAAAAAGATTATTTATTTTCAGTTGGATGGTAGATTATACATGTATTAGTTATAAGTAGAAATCCCACTATAGCGATCAACATCTCGACCCTTTGGCAGCCGAGTTTCGACTCCTTTCTGTTAGTGTTAAACTTTCGATAGGTATCGATCTGCACTGTCGTATCAGTTGTATTGTTTTCAAGTGAAAGGATTTTTGGTAATTTCAAGTGGAACTAACTAATATATCATTGGTAAGGAGGCAACACAGAAATGCTAACCTTTTTATTGTAGTAAGAATATTTTTATGGCCCATTAAATTTCCTTAATTTTTGGTTAGGACTTCCATTTGTAATAACCGGCGATATCAACCTTATAATGTTTATGTAAAGGAGTATATATCTTTGTCAAGGCAGGAGAGAGAGAGGAGAGAGAGAGAGAGAGAGAGAGATGCTCTCTGGACGGTCGTTGGTCTAGATACAATGACAAAGCAGGGACACCATAGTTCACGTGGGGACAGGTTCCGTTTCCCCAGATTTAGGGTAGGTGGTAGAAATGCTCTAAAATTTGAGGACACCACCGTTGATGTAGGGGCATGTTCTACGATAATTGTTAGAACTGCTCTAAATACGTGGTGGCATCTATAGATCTATGGCAGATTGATTAAAATGTCTCGACATCACCGTTGATCTGGGACAGGTTCCGAAGCAGATTGGTTAAGATGCCCAAAACATGTTTGTACAATGGCTGTTTTAATAAGTGTTTAAATTCGAGAAGGAGGGTTCAGAAAGTGCAAGGCAACTACACATGCCAGCGTTACACATTGGTTTTCATTTCGTTATAAGACTGAATATTCCCATCCTTTATCAAACAAATCAAGTAAACTCCGTGTCATAATATATAGTATATCTTGTGTGTACAGACTACCGAAGGACAATGGGTCTGTTTTTCATTCGGATCATTTAGAAATAAACATGAAATGACGCCGTGCTTACTGATGAATCTTCTGATTACGCAAATTACGCGTAAACTGTGTGAAAATCCTCCTCAAGTTCATGTAATTTTTAAATGGTCAAAATAAAAGCCACATTCACGATATATTCGCTGTTATTGCATATCAATTTTGTAACAATCAATTTCATTGGTAATGAGCGAACACGTGGTATAAACTACTGGCGTGAGTAACGTCTTTTTTAACAAAACGCCCCTATGGTCAGGAATGGGTTTGGTTCAATGAAATAAAAGCTACAATATAAGTTATACAGGGCTTTGGCAGGTTACACGGCCCCATGTACCCCGTCAAAGATTCATGTACCCTGAGCCGCAGGCGAAGGATACATTCATCTTTGACGGGGTACATGGGACCGTGTAACCTGCCAAAGCCCTGTATAACGTTTTTGTCACCCTTTAAAGCGTTACCAGTTGGATCTTTTTAACTTCCGTTTCGTGTTTTTGTGACTTGCGTGCGTTGTCGCCATTTTTGTTTACCGTAACTAGACGTCAGAGATGTACGAGTTACTTCCCTTTTACCGCTAAACGTCGCGTGCTCTCATGTACCCCGGCAAATTTCCGAACATCGTTCCATGTACCCCGGCAAGTTAACCAATCGCTATGCGAGAAATTTCTTTGAAGGTTGACAATTACTTATGTACAGAGCACTATGAAGATTATAAATATGGACAGTCCTCGGGCCAGAATATATTGACCGTCATTTTGATATGGCCCTCGACCAGTCCATAAATCTACATAATACCCCGTTACTATTGCTAAAATTTAAAGCAGAATATTTTGTGT
The DNA here is from genome assembly GCA_021292105.1 of Anadara kagoshimensis. Classification (NCBI taxonomy): domain Eukaryota; kingdom Metazoa; phylum Mollusca; class Bivalvia; order Arcoida; family Arcidae; genus Anadara; species Anadara kagoshimensis. Next base: position 9,681,247 of record CM037858.1, on the reverse strand, counting down.
CACATGTATTTTTACAACTTAAATCATTATTTTTCAAAAACAAAAATAAAAAAATAAATGTGCCGAATGACGCATTCACTGCACCATCCGCATTTAAAATTGGTTGTTAATCATTTCTAACCATCAAGGCATTTTGGGACTGTTGAAACATGCAATCACGTGTAATTTTTGCTGCCAATAAATTAACATTATTTAAATTAGCATTTAAAAGAGATAAGTTTTGTCACTAGGTGGATCCGAATCAATGACGTCATTGGTACCGTTTTCATTTCGGAGTTTATTCATACATCGTTGACAGGTGACAGCAGTTGCCAGTGACGCTATACAAATCTGTCCATTGACAATCAGCTACAGGTCTGTCTAGCACACATCATGTACATACAAAGATCTTCAAAATTTATTTCATCATGCAAATATTAGTCATATGAATAAAGATTTAAGTATGATTAGAAGGCAATAAAACCGTGTTAAATCATTTAAAAAAATTATGTTTTTGTTGATGGTTTATCTGATCGATACAACAAATGGGTGCACAAAGGTAACCCACGTTTGGCCTGTTTTTGCACGTTGTGAAAAATCAAGGATGCACATTACGTCTTACATATTAATTCATTTACAGATACTCAATTTACTTTTTGCCCCGTTTTGTTTATTGTGGAAAAATTAAATTAACATATTATGTATTGAGTAATTTCAACGATTAAAAATTTCACGTCAGAATACCCTTTTAAATATGTTCCTATACCGTTTAGAATGCAATAGATGGATCTTCATGGAACATTAAAATTCGCAAGATTTTTGAAAATTCATTCAAATTTTCATTTAATGATTTTGTATATGTGTCTAAATCGAATAGAAAACAAACAATTTTATCACAGTTTTCCTTAACCTTTGTCCTATAGGCTAAATGATTTCACGACAGATTACCTTTTAAAGAACTTGTATACCATTTGACATACACGATTTGGATCTTTATGGGCCATGAAATTCGAGATTTGTTTTGTCATATACCATTTTTTGAATTTAATCATAAAATACATTAAAAAAATGGTATATGACAATAGACAATATACCATTTTTTGAATGTATTTTATGATTAAATTCAAAAAATGGTATATGACAGTTTGAAAAACACGTCTTGTAGAATTGCCGATATTCATTTAAAATTTTCAATTACATGAATTTGTATATCTGAATTGGCAAGATAAACAATTTTATCCCAGTTTTTATTATAACATATACCATAGGCTAAATAATTTTGCAACATATAGGTCTCATTTTAAAAATGGGCTGGCTAATAATCAACAAAAACGTGTCTGAGAAGACGAAATTTTTCGTTCCACTCAAACTACATACAGCGTCTGAAAGGTGAAGCAACTAGTTCGGTAAGTGAATTTATCAAAATAATATTCAAATTAAAAAAGCTTACATTCAGTTATAAATACGCATCCAAACTTCAAAATAGTTAAAGTCCGGTGAAACGTAAATATTGGCGACAATTCCAGTGAAATGTAAATATTGGCGGCAAGAACTATGAAATGTAAATATTGGCGGCAAGTCCGGTGAAATGTAAATATTGACAAATCTGGTGAAACGGAAATAATGACAAATCTGGTAAAACGAAAATATGACAAATCTGGTGAAACGTAAATATTGACAAATCTGGTGAAACGAAAATAATGACAAACCTTGTGAAATGTAAATATTGACAAATCTGGTGAAACGTAAATATTGGTGGCAAGTCCGTTGAAATGTAAACATTGGCGGCAAGTCTGATGAAACGTAAATATTGGTGGCAAGTCAAGTGAAATGTAAATATTGGCGGCAATCTGGTGAAATGTAAATATTGGCGGCAAGTCCGGTGAAATGTAATTATTTACAAGTACGGTGAAATGTAAATATTGGCGACAATCTGGTGAAATGTAAATATTGGCGGCAAGTACGGTGAAATGTAAATATTGACAAGTCCGAAGAAACATAAATATTGGTGGCAAGTCCGTTGAAATGTAAACAATGGCGGCAAGTCTGGCGAAACGTAAATATTGGTGGCAAATCCGGTAAAATGTAAATGTTGACGGCAAGTCCAGAGAAATGGTAATATTGGCGGCAAGTCTGGTGAAATGTAAATATTGGCGGTAAGTCCGATCGAATGTAACTATTTATGGCAAGTCCAGTGAAATGTAAATATTGACGACAGGTTCAGTGAAATGTAAATATTGGCGGCAAGTCTGGTGAAATGTAAAATATTGGCGGCAAGTCCGGTGAAACGTAAATATTGGCGGCAAGTCCGGTAAAATGTAAATATTGGCGGCAAGTCCGTTGAAACGTAAATATTGGCGGCAAGTCCTGTGAAATGTAAATATTTGGCGCCAAGTCCGATGAAATGTAAATATTGGTGGCGTTATCTGCAATATTTAACATCGTAACCGTATGGGCTCCGATATCCTTGCATCTCTCTCTCTCTCTCTCTCTCTCTCTCTCTCTCTCTCTCTCATTTGATTTAGCCTTACTGTCGTTATTTTTTTCTTCAAAGGAACTATTTCATTGAGGATGTAAACACGCTAACCACACCATGATGTTTAAACTTAAACCAGTGACCATCTCATGGCTTCGCTGTACCAGACGTCGAATCTACATCAATCTAACTGGTTGTATGTGCAATATTTTTCACAGGTAAGTACTATTTTATTATTGAGAATATGTATCTGAAAACGACAAAGAACATTTAGTTTTCTGATTTGCTATTTTTTAAAAGATTAGATTTTATATTAACAAGGATCAATTTTTGTCAGATAAGCCTAAGTGAATTAATTTCCTTCAATAATAATAATACAAATACTATAGGTTACTCAAGTCAACCACAAAAGACAAAAAAAAAATTGGTGTTTTATTAAAAGAATATTAATCTGTGATTAGTTTTTACAGATAAGTCCTCAGTGAATCTTCTTTTCTTATAATAGGCCTCTAGCCATATACATAATACATTCATTTTAAGCATATTGTTTCGCTATGTATTACACGTACATGTTATTTGTATCTGTAGCAAAAAGCTTTTTTTAAATTCTCTTATGGGCTCAGAGAAATATTTAATTTTCTATTTGTTCAGGAAATGAAAGAAACATTTTGTACACTGCAAAATGCTATATTTATTTAGCTACATAACATACATAACACATTGAGGCCGCGGTGGCCAAATAGATAAGATATCAGTCTTCAATTTAGGGTCTCTCACCGCTGTGAGTTCGAGTCCCGAGTACCACATGTTGGAAAGTGAATTTTCCTTGCCGTTAGGCTTTACTGATTCACCTGGTATCAGTATAATGGACTGGGGGAGTGGTACGCTTGACTTTGTGAGCTAGCACGTTGAAGTGCTGAATGCGCACTAGTACAAGGAAGACCATACAATACACTCACACTTCACATGCATACACAAAATTTTTCATAGATTAACCCATGGAAATTAATAAAATAGTTCTCGCGAATAGCTGAAAAATTGCTGATGCGACGTTAAGCGAAATTCAACCAACCAATACATAATATCACAAAAATTGTTCAAAACAATAGAAAATATGTTTAAAAAAGCCTTTTCAAGAAAATTTTATCAGTCGATATCCTTATCATGTTTAATTTTTTTTCAATCACGCGCAAACTTCAACCCACAAAATAAAAACAAAAGAAAAGAAAAAAATTGGTTTTACTCAGTTTTTATATTTGACGCATGTGTACTATGTTTTGTGATTTTGAAGGTTTATTCATTTTGCAACCTAAAGAGACCGAACAAATGAGCACCACAGCAGTTACCATGCCCGAAATAATAGTGATGGTAAGTAAGCATTATATATTGCAAGCCTTAGCTTACAAGGAACCTTAAAAGTTTTATGGACGTCATCACAGTATTGTTGATAGGTTTGATGTCTCTGTGTCCAGGATTGCCCTGGATATATTTGACGTCCAAGAGTTCCATTTTCCTTTCACACACTTTTGATTTCACACGTTGCGGGTGTAGTCAGCTAAACAGGAGGTGCTTACCCTTCCGGAGCACCCGGCCTAACTTCCCTGGTGGAAGTTTACGTATCTAACCTGACTTGCCAGTTCCAAAGGTTTACTTTGCTTCTGGATTGTGATTCGGAAATGGATAAGTTTGTTTTTTTTATTAAAAGCATCCTTTTGTTATTTATATTTTTTGATGTAAAGACACAGTTATAGTATGGAAGATTTAATGAAACTTGGAATCAGGTTAGCGAAACCAATCTACATTCCTGAAAGACCAAACATCCTTCCTGAACAACCAAAGGTATAACTTTTATATAAAATTACTAGTATAATGTAATGGTGTATTATTGGAGTTCTCGAGTCTTTTTGGTATCAGTCTTAAAGAGGAAGTTGTATTGGATTCCTTAGCTTCATAAAAATCCATATAGCAGGTTCATCTAAATGTACCACTAAATCATCAGTAATTCTAACACAAATTTTTAAAGTTATCAAAGATGGTTTTCAGTTTTTTTTAGAAAAAGTGTATTCTATATCTGGCATCAACCAAATGCGGATTCTTAAAAATTCTAAAGAATTACTTATACATCTTGCTTCCAATACTTTATCTCGTGTAAAAAAGTATAAAAAACATTTGATTTTTCTACACCACTATCCCTAAATCTAAATTGAAAGAACGTCTTTGAGAAATTATACATTCGTCATTCTTTTACGAAAACGGTAAGGAAGCCAAGATACAAAAATCTAGTGCTGAACAGGGATTCTGGTTATTTTGTCAAACATCATACGGATTCTAAACAAAAATATACTGAAAATACCATCGACAAAATGTGAGTTGTTGATAGATAACATTTTTGTTTGATAATAATAATATAATTTCCCAGCAAACAATCGGTATACCAATGCGTACAAACTGTGTACCATTGCGTCCTGGTTTGTTTCTTTATTCTTACGAAGCAGAATTTATGCAAAACCTTGTTAAATCTGGAGAGAAGACTGTCGCAAAATCATTCAACCACACACACACACACACACACACACACACACACACACACATATATATATATGAGGTTCTGTCTCTAAACAATCCTAAATTTGGAGACCATGTGAATGCCATCTATTCTAGTAAACTTGAAATAAAAGACACGACTGATTCCTCAAGTTCTGCTTCATATTTAGACTTATACCTGAATTATGTCGCACACGAAAGGCTACATTTAAAACTTTATGACAAACATAATGACTTCAATTTTCTATTGTCAACTTACCTTTTCTATGAAGCAATATACCTGCTTCTCCTGCTTATGGTGTATTTGTTCTCTATTAATATGCTATATTAGAGCTTGTTTCCACTACGGAGACTTTGTAAAAAGAAGCAGGCTGCTTGCAAAAAATTGTTGACCCCGGGATATTGCGTACCTAGGCTTATCAAGGCCCTCAAAAAGTTTTATGTCCGTCATCACAGTATTATTGATAAGTTTGATGTCTCTGTGTCCAAGATTGCCTGGATAAATTTGACGCCCATGGTTCCATGTTCCTTTCACTCAATTTTGATTACACACGTGGTGGGTGTAGACAGCTAAAATAGGAAATGCTTACCCTTCCGGAGCACCCAGTCCCATTTCCTCGATAAAATTTCACGTGTCTTACCTAACTTGTCAATTCCAAAGTTTTTACTTTGCATCTGGATTGTGATTCGGACATAGATTAGAATTTGTTTTAGATTTCCTCTATTTAAAATCCTAAATTTTCAAAAACTAAGGTATACTTACTTATGAAAGTATTCCCTTAGCTAAATGTGATAAAATATATTTTGGTTCCTTGGGTATCTTTTCATCATCAGATAATTAATTTTGTTTTCACAATTTTGGTTCAAGCACTACTGATGAGGAATTGTTTTCCGAAACGACCGTCTAGCGCTGTAAAATTTAAATTGGTAAAATATGTAATTAAATCATTTGATTTAAAAATGCAAATAAATCGGCAGTTAAACATGTCAGCTGTACTCTAAGTTTTAATAATTGAATGACATAATAAGACAAAGATTTTATCGAGTTTGTGTCTTGTCTTAATAATTTAGAATTCAACACATTGTAATATGTTTCCAAAGGTGTTGACTTTAAACAATAATCATTTAATCCAAATCGGCACAAAGTTTAATAAAGTTTATACATGTAATATCATATTTTATTTTCACAAACATTTCATACTTTACAACTTAAAAGTTGTACATTATTTTTGGGACTTTTCTATGGCACCGTAAATAAAATGCTTTGGCAAACCTAAATACATTCGTCATCGGCTTAAAGTGATTTTTAAGTGAAACTTTCAATTTCTGAATATACTAGTATTAAAAAATACCAAAACAAAACATTATATTGCTGATTTCAAATTTGTAGGGTTTAAATTGCATATTATACCACTTAATTTTACAACAATGTTATTTCTGTATTGTTCTTCCATGTATTGGCTCCTTACATTCACATGCTGTAATTGTTTACTTTCTTCTGTCTTGCATCAAGATCGAGAAAAATTATTTGACAGTTTGACAATTGCCAATGCTCAATTTCGTAATCAGTCTCACCAGATATATTTTCTTTTACGTAACGACTGGCAGGAAAAAAACCAAACATATCATCACATATTATACCAGTTTTATTTTACAGCACTAGAAGGCCGTTTCGGAACACAATTCATTAGTAATGCTTAAACCAAAATTATGAAATCAAAATTGTTTTGAAGATGTTGAAAACATTTATAAGTCCAAAATGTATTTTCAAAATTTAGGTAAGAAAATACTTTGCATGAGTAAGTATACCTTAGTTTTTGAAGAATTTCAAACTTTAACTTACAGCAAATTTAGACAATAGTATATTTCTGACAATAATAGAAATTTAGTGCCTACTGAGTTTGTGATATCCTCGGGACACCTGCCACCAGCAGCGATATCGGCTCAGAGGTTTAAACTACATATTATACCAGTTTTATTTTACAATACTAGACGGCCGTTTCAATTATTATTTTCACGAATACAATTCCTCATCAGCAGTGCTTAAACCATATGGTTATATTTAAAATGCAATGGATAGACACCGACAAAAAGTTTAAAACCTCTTCACAGCACTGTATAGTAAAAGTTTATCAGTATAAAGTGGTAAATAACATATAACACCATTTTCAATTTTACAGCACTATCGCTTTGGTATACAATTCATCATCAGTTGTGCTTGGATCAAAATTATGAAATCAAAACTTTTTTAAACACAGTTAATGACTACTGTTAATTTTGTTGAGATTCTGTTTAATCTCATTTGTAAACTATTGTAGATAATAAAGGATTTATTAGCCAATTCTGAAAATGAAATGAAAAGTAGACTTCGGAATTTAAAAGACCAGTGCGGAAAATCAAGGACTCATCTGATGCAAGGATACCGTCTGGAAGTTCAAGGTTATATTAATACGTCACGGTCCTTTTACTGTGGAGAAGATCATATGGGAAAGGTTTTCTGGCAACAAGTTATACCGATTTTCACAGACATTAATGCTTCCAAGGACGGAGATCACGCACAAAAAGAGAAGGGTTATTCCTTCCTTTTTGTCACAGATCCTTACTGGAGGTTATTCACAAACTATATCATGTTTGTGTTTTTACCAAATACTATAACATGGATTAAACTTCGGAAAAATATATCTGAAACAATAAGAAACGATACAAATAAACTCGATGAAAATCACAGTCTCTGCGGAAGTGGCGTTTCATTTCTAGAATTCGTGCAATACGTAACATCCGGTTATAAAAGTAACACAAAATTAGACACGCTTTTGAAATCACAGTCTAGGATATGTAGAGCTTGTAATTTGAAATACACAATTATAGGTAAAATGGAATCATTTTTTAATGACTCTATGTATGTTATGAACAAATTCAATAAAACAGACTTTTTAGACCCTCTTACTGATGCCATTAAATATTATATCGACGAATTCGTGTATCCAAGGTTACGACATGTATTTCAAGACAATTTTACCTTAATGCGGTGCTTAAATACAAATGAAGTATATCGTAGATATTGGGTGGGACTGCAATCTCTTGCTGTTGTAACTAAGGGTGCTGAAATGCCTTTCTCTTATTTAGAAACTTTTTCAATGACAATAAATGAGTTTGTCAAAGTCGTCAAATCGTCTAGTACACTAATAAAGGATACTAATGATTATTCGAAAGAAAAGATTAAGATTCTTAACAATGCTTATGGTATATTCCTCCTGTATATAAAATGAAAATTAAATCCATGTTTACAGACGATTTCAATAACTTTGGATATAAAACCTGAAAAAAACTAACACTTTACTTTAAGTGGCCTAGATCAAATTTTGGTGTTGCAAATATGTAGTTTAACTTAAGTACATATTGCTTAACACGGGCACGCATTGCATAACAGAGGTACGCATGGATAAATGTAAGGACGCAACATTGAATAATAATATAATGACCGACCAACAACTGACTTGAGCATCCCATTTATTAGTCATTTCATATTTTACGGATAAATGAAATTCTGTGTGGCGCACATTCAATATGAAGGGCGAAACAATGCTTTCATAGCCCGCATTATCATATAATAAGCATGGGGTTTATTTACCTTGGTTAATATATGCTTAAATACAAGCTGAAATTTAAATCTTTGTTTGTTCAACGTAGTTAGTCTCTACAAGTCATATTCTGGCCAGTAACGTTAAGTAGGCAGGTTTATGCATTAAATGGTGTCTTAAACATCACAATTTGGCCTGAAGTTTTGAAGATTGATACGATATTATATGTCTAGAGATTAAACAGCAAAAGGATATAATAGCCTATTAGAGTTTGTTTTGATTAAACGAAATGTGAAAATTTAAAGCTCCGCTGCTTTAAATTTCACTTGGACGGCAAAAATAAGTCTAACACAAATATAACCGCTGCGGTAGCTTAGTTGGTAGAGTGCTCGTTCCGTAAGTGGAAGGTTGTGGGTTCGAACCCCGGCCGGGTCTCATCCAAGACTTGAAAGTGGGTAGTGACTGTTCTTTCGCCAAACAATCGGCGTTACGAAATGAAATTCACAATTCTTTCGGTTTGGAACTTAAAATAAAAGATGTCCCGTGTCACTGTGGGCTTGACACGATAGAACATCCTGCTGTCAGCGCAACCCACATGCAAAATATCTGCACCTTCGTTTATATATACCAGGCGACGTCTCGGTATAAGTGAAACATTCTTGATTGGGACGTTAAACACCATTACCCAACTCAACTCCAACACAAATATACAAATACATGTTCAAAGCACAAAACCAAAAGAAAAATAGAAACTTAAACGGTATGTTTAACTGTGGATGCATCCAATTTGTGTTTATAAACACTCTGCCACCATCTGCCACCATATCGCTGACGGACTATACCGAAAACCTGTCTTTATATGGGGAACGAGGGATCGTGATGAACCGTTCTTTCGACACTTGTTCAGTGTTAAACTTTCGACAGGCCTGTACTGTACTTTGTGACCCCAGTTCTATTATTCACCTATTCAAAATTAAATTTTACACATGGCGTGCGGATAAAGCTAGCTAGAAAGGAGGTAATTAGCAATTAGGAGCATCCGGCCTCACTTCCCTGGTGAAAGTTCGCGTGTTTTACTTAATTTGTCTGTTTCGAAAATTTTTACTTTGCCTTTTTTAGTTGGAAATTAGGCTTTGACCGGTTTTTGTGCTTTTTATTTTGGTAAATGAAAAATACTGAAAATTACATTGCAAATTATATATGAAAAACACTCATGCGATGATCATGACAAATATCAAATATTTGCTCTTAGATCCGATTGTGTTCCTGACATCGAAATATACATATTTTTTTACAGAAATTAAAATAATTTTTACAGACTTCGTTATATTTTACATGTTTTAGACTAGTCGTGATTGTAGTAGAACACATCTGACCAGAGTAAAATCGAACGGAGAACGGCCTACACTTTTTGCATACATTCTCGACATAAGACGTCACCAAGGACATCACTTCCGCGTATTCGTCATCATTATACGTAAAATCGCCGTAAAAGCATAGTTTTCCTTTCTATAAATGCATTTAATTAGGAACGTCAACTCGGATGAAAATCACTTACTGGTTACTCGAACGTCTTTCCGATCGAGTACTCGAGTACTTGTTAAACAGAATGAACTCTGTAGTGATAAAATTAAGCCTATTTAATCAAGAACAAAGTAATCAATAATCTGAAACACACGACAGGTCATAACTGACAATATTTGGCACTTACGAAAAACAGTACAGCGAGTATTTGATCAGTAAAATTATAACCGGTTAACGTTTACAACCCTACATTTAATGTCAATCGAGAATGCGTAAAGCGAAAAAAGAAAAGACGGATCCTCTCCGGTGAAGACAATTGAAAGGGTCGCGAAAAAAGTCACTCCCGATGTAAAAAATATCCACTTAACATATGAGAGGCCGTAGTGGCCTAATGGATGAGACGTCAGTCTAAAAATCCAGGGTCTCTCACCGCTGTGAATTCGAGTCTCGCTCAGAATACATGTGGGAAAGTGAATTTTCCTTGCCGTAGACCTTTACTGGTTCACCCGGCGTCAGTATAACGCGACTGGGGGAGTGATACGCTTGTCTGCGGCGTACTGACTCGTTGAGCTAGCACCTTAAAGTCGCCCTTAATGCGCGCTGGTACAAGGCAGACCATACAACACACTCGTACTTCACATGCATACACGAACTTCTTCATTGATTATTTCATAGAGATTAATAAAAATAGTTCTCGCCACAAATAGCTGCAAAATTGCTGATGCGACGTTAAGCAACATTCAACCAACCAATCTCCACTGTGAATTGAAATTGAGAATGACAGAAACATAGCACTATGGGACGTCAAATATATATATTTATTATATAGCAATATATGCATAACATAGAAATTAAAGGATAAATCCCGAGGTGTTAGCGTGCAATATATATTGGTATTTGCACGCAAACTTTGTAATCCGAGGCTTCCCGAATCAAGTTTTCATATTGCACGCTTCCTCGCATGACGCTGTCATTTATGACGTCATACGATTGTTGTTACATGGCTGACGACGTCATGATTGTGTTGTTGTCGTATTGCACTAGTTCCTATATCTGTACACAAGAACTATTGCAATATGTATGTATTGTAAGAAAAAATGGTATTTTTTTTAGATAAAATTCTAGTGGGAAATAAACGAAATTTATAGCGTCATGTGACAAAGCGTGCAATATGAAAACTTGATTCGGGAAACCTCGGATTGCAACAAAGTTTGCGTGCAAATATCAATATATATTGCACGCTAACACCTCGGGATTTATCCTTTTATTTCTATGTTATGCATACATTGCTATATAATAATAAAAGTTATTGAACTGATATTGTGAAATATTGCCTCTCGTTGACTCGAAATTTGCACTCGCAAGTTCGTGCAAATGTCGAGTCAACTCGGGACAATATTTCACAATATCGTTCCAATAATCCTATAATATCCAGGGTAATTTTAGATACAGATACATAATACTTATAAACAATGCCTTATTCATCAAAATTAAAATGTATAAAACAGGTAATTTTTTTTTTAATTATTGTAACAAAACTGCTGACATTACACGAATCAAATCATAAAATTGCGATTAATGTCTATTTAATACGTGCTAGAGTAGATGATATTACTTTGTCACAAAAGAATTTTTGTTTTCTTTCATTTTTCAATATACCATAAAACTTAAATGGGTGCATGAAATGTCTCGTTACATGAAAATAATTCTCGTAATGTCCTCTTTGGTAACCAAGTTCTAAATAAGTTCCGTTCATAAGGTACCAATTTTCTTTGGGCACAACAGCGCCTATTGTTGTTGGAATTGTTATCTCATGAAACAGCATGTTCCGGCAAAATATATCCATCAAAAACATGACATCTTTCGCGTGTTTTCTTGGAAAGTACACCAAGTCGCTGTAACCCATATAAAAACCATCAATTTTACCAGTATTTTTTTCCAGAGTTTCTTTGAATTTTTTATATCTTTCAATATCAGTCCTATTAAGCTCCTTTAAGCTATTTTGATACGCTTTTAAGCCACATGGCTTCTTATACGGTTTATATGGGTAAGGCTTAGATTCTAACATCACATGTGGCTTTGTTGTCCAAAATCTATCCAATGGTAAATCGTATATTTGCCAGACATTAAGAAGAACATCATCCTGAAGATAAAGATAACCATCTACGTCAAAATTCATTTTCATGACTTCAACCATACACCTGGATGTAAAATTACCTTGTCGAGTAATCTGGTCAACGAATATTAACGGAACGTCCAAATTTTTAGTTTCTCTTTTAAATTTTTCAATATTGTCTCCACAATAAACAATGTTCGGAAAGAACAGCCTCCACATCATTTCTAGATGTTTGACATTTTGATAAAATGGATTGTTGAAAACAATAACAAGCAATATGTTATTAAATTGTTTCTTCACTATTTGGAGGTTTGTAATGTCGAGAAGACTAAGTGACAACTTAGGACATAACTTCGAGATTTCTGTTAAATAGTTATAACTTTTAATATTTGTTTGTAGTTGACCTTTTATAACCGGGGAATTAAATGTCGCATTATATATTACTTCGGATGCATTCATGATCGATTGTTTCTTGTCTGTTTTGAGTTTGAAAATCCGTTTCGGTTCCCGATAATTTATTCGACGGAGATCATCTATCCATAGACGAATGAGCTTGGAGTCCTCGGCACTAACAAATTGCCCTTTGACCATCTCATCCATTAAATTAATAGCACAGTGGAAAAAAGAAAATTCTTTTGGACAAGTCCAAGCGTACAACATTTTGATCAAATTCTCAGATTCCGTGTATAATTTTGCATCAAGGAAATCACTATAGAATGGGTTACTGTTCTTCAAATAAGCATTTGGAGGAAAAAATGCAATATGTCCATCAATTTCTTTTAAAAGTCGTTGAGTCCAAAAACCTCGCCATATATCGGTAACGCTTAAATGCACCGTGTAAGGCAAAAGAAGACCCCAAAATGCGTCGTATAAGTGAAAAGTGTTTTTAGCGGTGTACGGAGAGTATGCGCTATGGGGAACAATAACTCTTGGTAACCTTTTGTTAAAACGGACATTAAACTCCGAATAGGTGTTTTCACGAGTAAGTCTAAACGTAGTGTCTCCATCAACAAGGCCTTGTTGAACTAAAGGCGTCTTCCATTTACCATTTATATAATCACTTGATTCTACTTCAGAAATAGTTTTAAGTGGAAACCCACGTGGCCACATTGTGGGTTGCCCAAAATGGCGATACGGATTAAACGGCTTTGGCATCATCGACTTCTTGTTTACGTTGGGTTGATACATAAGGCCGGTCATATGTCTCCCATACACAAAATTTTGCAAATTGTCGAAAGGTTGGATATAATCTTCCGTGTCGTAGATATATTTTGCTCCATTTAAAATAGCGTACAAGTACCCCACATTCTTACGGGCGTAAATATCTTTTGGAAGTTCAGACACAATTCCAAATCCTAATTTCAATTGGTCGTCATAACTTAGAAAATGGCAATTGTCAAATCTGAAAAATATAAAATAACACAGGAGTAAATATTATGAATAATAAACGAAAACTAGAAAAACTTGAGCCACAAGCTCACAAAAATACCCCCCGCTCCCAAAAATCCATCGGATCATTTTTTTAAATAGGAGGTGCACATCTACATTATATCACAAAGATTATGTGAAAGTTTCCTGAAAATCAATTGAAGTTGTTTAGGAGGAGTTGCGGATAAGAGATAGGTACCCTAAGGTGTAACGGAAGGACGGACGGACACCCCTATCACTATATACCCCCCACTTTTTAAGCGGGGGGTATAATTATCAAAATAGTTCTGCCATTCTCTCCAGTCTTGGATATTTCTTTTAGTCCCGGCCTCATTTTCTGATAAATGTTCACATATTTAATCTAATTTCCCCAGCTTGAATGTTTTTACTGTATTGTTTGAAGTTTATAACACTAAGTTTGATATTTCCGTTTACAATTCACTGATCTTGTAATGTGGTTTGACCTTGACATTTCCGTTTACAAAACACTAAATTTGTAACGTGGTTTGACCTTGACATTTCCGTTTACAATACACTGAACTTGTAACGTTGTTTGACCTTCACATTTCCGTTTACAATACACTGAACTTGTAACTTTGTTTGACCTTGACATTTCCGTTTACAATTCACTGAACTTGAAACGTGGTTTGACCTTGACATTTCCGTTTACAATACACCGAACTTGTAACGTTGTTTGACCTTGACATCTCTGTTTACAATACCCTGAACATGCAGCTTGGTTTGACCTTCACATTTCCGTTTACAATACACTGAACTTGTAACGTTTTTGACCTTGACATTTCTGTTTACAATACATTGAACTTGTAATGTTTTTTGACCTTGACATTTCTGTTTACAATATCCTGAATATGTAACGTTGTTTGACCTTTACATCTACGTTTATAATACACTAAACTTGAAACGTGGTTTCACCTTGACATTTCTGTTTACAAAACACTGAACTTGTAATGTTGTTTGACCGCCATGTCCTTTACATTTGAATGCAATTAACTGTTTTTAAAATGATTGTAATTTGGATGGATAGTGACATAAATATATTTGGTTTTAGAATTGCTCGCTGTGGTTCTTCGTCACAACATTTTCCAAAAATAATTTTGTAAAATCAATTACGTATAGACAGACGCTATGTTGTTGGTTCTACAGACTGATGTTTTGTACAGGTACACAGATTGGATCTTGTTTTACGCCACAGCATTAACTTTTTAGCTATTGGCGACAAGTTGTTGTTTCTTGTTGATCAAAAACAAACATAACGATTCATTTCCAAATCACAATCTCGAAGTAAAGTAAAACATTGAAAATGGCAAATTAAGTTAAACACGTGAACTTTCTTCTAGGCAAGTGAGACCAGGTGCTTCGGAATTGTAAGCACTTCCTGCACTAGCAAAACACCAACGTGTGTAATAAAAAGAGAATGAAAGAAACATAGTACTATAGAATGTCAAATATAACTAGAGTAATGCTGGATACAGAGACATTTTATATATATATATATATATATATATATGTGTGTGTGTGTGTGTGTGTGTGTGTGTGTGTGTGTGTGTGTTTGTGATGACCATAATGATTAAGCTTTTTCAGGACCTTGATAAGCTTAAGCTTGCAGTATCTGTGTATCAACAATTTATTTGTGAGCAGTTTGCTTTTTTTCTAGAAATGGGAACAAGTGGGAACAAGCTCTGCTATAACGTAATATGAACACATGAGTTGGTCTCAAACCAACAAACGGGTTCCTAAAACATGGACACTACTTTTCCTAATTGTTGTTGACCGTGTTCGAGCCCACACCAGATGTTCATTTGGCAAGCCTAGAATTGTCAAGGAATGGAACGGTTTATTTGTGTTTGATTTGGTTTGAAAAAAAGAGATATAATTCTGTCTTTTGTTGCAGAACATGCGTCTATGTTACATTTAGATATATGTTAAAGTCAAACACCACTGAACTGTTTACTTGACCTTTAATCTATATATTTTATAGACCAGAAGATTTATATAGGCAAACGACTCTGACCTGTTCGCTTGACCTTTCATTTAAAAATTTATCATGGACAAAGTACATCTATGTATAGGAAACACAGGTGTTTATTTTGTTTACATCATGCGATCTATATAGGAAACACAGGTGACATGGAAAATACATTGCCGATGTATTAATTGCGATCCTAACACCATCCGTTATTGGATTGAATTGAGTTGAGTAATGGTGGTTAACGTTCCTCTCTAGAATATTTCACTTATATCATGATGTCGCCAGCTATAGGCGAAGGTGCAGAAATTTTGCCTGTGCGTTGCACTGATGGCATTATACAGCAATGTTCTTTATCGTGCCAAGTCCACCATGACACAGGACTTCGGTTATTTTTAGTTCCCAACCGAAAGAACCGTGTTTTTAATTTCCGAGTGCTTGGCGAAAGAACAGTCACTACCCACTTTCAAGTTTTGGGTCAGACACGACCGCCCACGTATGAAGCGAGTTCTCTATCAACTGATGTATGAGATGGATCCTCGTATTTGGATACTTCTAATAAAAGTTCAGTTCGATGTTGTTTGCCTATTTTGGCGTTTTAGACAATCAGAAAATTAAAATCTGTACTCACTTCCAATATTTTGGTGTGTTGACATCTCCTACTACTAATACTTTCCATCCCGGCAGTTTGGCTAATTGTTTTATACCCTCAGATGGTGTGGTTTTCGATGTTACAACGATCCATTTCTCGGAATATGTCACAGGTTTGGGGAAAACGCTACAATATAATAAAGTTTCATGTATCAGGGGCGGATCTAGGATTTCTTGAAAGGGGGTTTGAGAATTACTAGTATATCAATGCTAGGTGCGAGTGCCGTAAACGCGATCCGGAACAACACGTATACAGAAATGGGTTGTTACATTAACATATGGGGGTTACAACTGTTGGGGTTAAATCCGCCACTGTATAAAAAAAACATATGTAGATAGAGTTGGGTAATGGTGTTGTTCGTCTCAG
Source organism: Anadara kagoshimensis (assembly GCA_021292105.1). Taxonomy (NCBI): domain Eukaryota; kingdom Metazoa; phylum Mollusca; class Bivalvia; order Arcoida; family Arcidae; genus Anadara; species Anadara kagoshimensis. The sequence goes on along the minus strand of CM037858.1, from coordinate 9,664,594 downwards.
TCAATGATATTTCACTTATATCGAAACGTTGCTACTTGTAGGCTAAGGTGCAAAAATATGTCTGTGTGTTGTTCTGATGGTGTTATACAGCAGGGTTCTTTATCGTGCCTACCGTGGCATGGGGTTTCCTTTATTTTGAATTCCCATCGCGCGTGTATATTTCGTCTATATGTTGTGGACACTAATCATGGGCAATATGTAAGTGTATTATTTGCGAATCCTAACACTACCCATGTAGTGGGTGGACCCTCCTACATGGATATTTCAAATGACAAACGGACAGGTCATATATGTTCATTCCATTTTATTCCGGACAGCTTAAATTATAGTTGTTTTTTACGAAAGCCTATTAAGCTCATGAATAAAAAAAATTAAAAGGCGTAATTACGCGAAATAAAGGCGTTATAACGCCTTTAGAAAGGCGTAATAACGCGAACTGAAAGGCGTAATTACGCGAATTGAAAGGCGTTATAACGCGAACTAAAAGGCGTTATAAAGCGAAATAAAGGCGTTATATAACTTAACTTCGCATCAGCAATTTTTTAGCTATTCCCGACGAGAACTATTTTATTAATCTATGAACACTTCTTAGTATGCATGTGAAGTGCGAGTGTGTTTTTGTGGTCTGCCTTGTACTAGCGCGCACTGAAGGCGACTTTAATGTGCTAGCAGAGTCAGTGCGCCACAAACAAGCGTACCACTCCCCCAGTATCACTGATACCAGGTTAACCAGTAAAGGCCAACGGCAAGGAAAATCCACTTTCCCACATGTTGTCTGAGCGTGGATCTGAGACTCACGTCTTATCCATTAGGCCACCGCGGCCTCAATATAACGTGGAGAGCGGAGTGGGATGGAGTGGAGGAATGGTGATTATTTTATATAGGCCGTGTAACAACTCCTAATGAAGTCCGACGCCTAATGAAGTCCACAGATTGGGGCTCCAGACGAGGAGACTTTTTGATATTACCAAAAAAAAGTCTTAAATTTTACGACTTCGATTTAGACCAACTAGCAATAGCAACATACATTCAGGCACATACATCGTGTGCTTTGTCCAACCGTACCATACCCCGAAAAAAATGTTTAGGGGGTATTTATACGAATCACCCTGTCCGTCCGTCCGTCGGTCCGTTAAAATATCGTGTCAGCTTTACATATGTAGCTTCCATGTCTATGAATGGATTTTGATCAAACTTGAAACCAAAGTTATTGTCCGCCTGTACTTCCGTTCGTCCGTCTGGATGTTGGGAAAGGGAGGTATTTGTCTCTCCAAAGACCGTTATAGTTTTAACTCTTTTTGGGGAGGCATAAAAGGTACCAATCGAGGAATATTGTTTAAATAATTGTAATCTAAGAATTTTACGGATGCAACTTGATTGGTTGATTGATTGATTGAATTGTTAAATTTTTTTTTAGATCTAGTCAAGAATATTTACTTATATCGAGACGTCACCAGCTATAGATGAAAAGAGCCATACTTTCTGTGATACATTGTTATCATGTGATGCATTGGTTTATCAGGTCTTTTCCGAAGGACCCCGTGACTTTCATTGCTAAATGCCGAGCTGCACGTGTAAATGACATTAGCAACACCCTGCTATTGTTTTGCATTTTACAATATTTTAATATTGCGTGCATTACCATGCATGTAATAAGGTGCCCAAAAATAATAATATTTATTTATTTATTTATTTATTTATTTATTTATTTATTCTTATTTTTATCTATCTTCTCCGCTAAATTTCTCAACAAGATTTCTTACATTCCATCATACGTACATGTATATGAAATAAAATGTGATTTTTCCCCCAAACTCCCGTGCTTACTTTATCATCTGATGGATTTCATTAAGCTTCGAGGCAACAACACGGCTAACGATGTCCCATACTATTTCATCTTATTAAAAGTCTCCGTTTTAATCATAGTTTTTGTGCAAGATATATTTATTTTTATCATGAAAAAAAAAGTTTTACAGTGGACTTTATATCAACTGTTTTAATAAGTTTAACGCGGAGGATCGTTGATATAGACAATATCTTGTTAGCAGTATTAGATAAAGTAGTAGTATACCTTTCTGACGCTGAACTTCATTAGGCGTCGAGGTAACATAACGCCTAATTAATTCCCTTACTATATCTTATTACATGTACATAGTGGACTTCGATTCATTGGGCGTCGGGGTAACATAACGCCTAATGAAGTCTATTACTATATCTTTGTGCATAGTGGATTTCATTAGGCGTCGAGGTAACTTAACGCCTAATAAAGTCCCTTACTATATCTTATTACAAAGTAAACTTCATTAGACGTCGAGGTAAATTAACGCCTAATGAAGTCCATTACTATATCTTTGTACAGAGTGGATTTCATTAGGCGTCGAGGTAACTTAACGCCTAATGAAGCCCCTTATTATATATTATTACACAGTGGACTTCATTAGGCGTCGAGGTAACTTAACGCCTAATGAAGTCCATTACTATATCTTTGTACATAGTGGATTTCATTAGGCGTCGAGGTAACTTAACGCCTAATGAAGTCCCTTACTCTATATTATTACAAAATGGATTTCATTAGGCGTCGAGGTAACTTAACGCCTAATGAAGTCCCTTACTATATCTCTGTACATAGTGGATTTCATTAGGCGTCGAGGTAACTTAACGCCTAATGAAGTCCCTTACTATATATTATTAAAAAATGGATTTCATTAGGCGTCGAGGTAACTTAACGCCTAATGAAGTCCCTTACTATATATTATTACAAAATGGATTTCATTAGGCGTCGAGGTAACATAACGCCTAATGAAGTCCCTTACTTTATCTTATCACATAGTGGACTTCATTAGACGACGAGGTAACTTAACGCCTAATGAAGTCCCTTACTATATCTCTGTACATAGTGGATTTCATTAGGCGTCGAGGTAACTTAACGCCTAATGAAGTCCCTTACTATATCTTATTACATAGTGGTTTTCATTAGGCGTCGAGGTAACTTAACGCCTAATGAAGTCCATTACTATATCTTTGTACATAGTGGATTTCATTAGGCGTCGAGGTTACTTAACGCTTAATGAAGTCCCTTCTATATCTTATTACAAAGTAAACTTCATTAGGCGTCGAGGTAACCTAATGCCTAATGAAGTCCTTACTATATATTATTACACAGTGGACTTCATTAGGCGTTAAGTTACCTCGACGCCTAATGAAATCCATTTTGTAATAAGATATATTAGGGACTTCATTAGGCGTTAAGTTACCTCGACGCCTAATGAAATCCACTATGTACAAAGATATAGTAATGGACTTCATTAGGCGTTAAGTTACCTCGACGCCTAATGAAAACCACTATGTAATAAGATATAGTAAGGGACTTCATTAGGCGTTAAGTTACCTCGACGCCTAATGAAATCCACTATGTACAGAGATATAGTAAGGGACTTCATTAGGCGTTAAGTTACCTTGTCGTCTAATGAAGTCCACTATGTGATAAGATAAAGTAAGGGACTTCATTAGGCGTTATGTTACCCCGACGCCCAATGAAGTCCACTATGTACGTGTAATGAGATATAATAAGGGAATTCATTAGGCGTTATGTTACCTCGACGCCTAATTTAGTTCAGCTTCAGAAAGGTATACTACTACTTTATCTAATACTGCTAACAAGTTATTGTCTATATCAACGATCCTCGTTTTAACGCAATAAAACACTTGATATTAAGTCCACTGCAAAACTTTTTTTCATGATAAAATAAATATATCTGTTGCACAAAAACTATGATTAAAACGGATGAAACAGTATGGGACGTCGTTAGGCGTGTTGTTGCCTCGAAGCTTAATGAAATCCATCACATGATAAAGTAACCATGGGAGTTTGGGGGAAAAAATCACATTTGATTTCATATACATGTACGTATTATGGAATCTAAGAAATCTTGTTGAGAAATTTAGCGGAGAAGATAGATAAAAATAAATAAATAAATAAATAAATAAATAAATAAATAAATAAATAAATAAATAAATAAATAAATAAATAAATAAATATTATTATATTGTGGGCACCGTATTACATGCATGGTAATGCACGCAAGATTAAAATATTGTAAAATGCAAAACAAAAGCAGAGTGTTGCTAATGTTATTTACATGTGCAGCTCGGCATTTAGCAATGAAAGTCACGGGGTCCTTCGGACAAGACCTGATAAACCAATGCATCACATGATAACAATGTATCACAGAAAGTATGGCTCGTTGGAGACCCTCCCTGTACACTGTACGCACCTCAAAAGTAAAAACTTTAAATATTTCATCTATATAGCTGGTGACGTCTCGATATAAGTAAATATTCTTGACTAGATCTAAAAACACCCATTCAACAAACCAATCAATCAATCAATCAATCAATCAATCAATCAATCAATCAATCAATCAGTCAGTCAGTCAGTCAGTCAGTCAGTCAGTCAGTCAGTCAGTCAAGTAATCAATCAATCAATCAATCAATCAATCAATCAATCAATCAATCAATCAATCAATCAATCAATCAATCAATCAAGTTGCATCCGTAAAATTCTTAGATTACAATTATTAAAACGATAGTTCTCAAATGGTACTTTTTATGCCTCCCCAAAAAGAGTTAAAACTATAACGGTCTTTGGAGAGACAAATACCTCCCTTTCCCAACGTCCAGACGGACGAACGGACGAACGGACAGACGGACATTAACTTTGGTTCCAAGTTTGATCGAAATCCATTCATAGACATGGAAGCTACATATTTAAGCTGACACGATATTTTGACAAATGGGCGGACGGACGGACGGACAGGGTGATTCGTATAAATACCCCTAAACATTTTTTCGGGGTATGGTACGGTTGGACAAAGCACACGATGTATGTGCCTGAATGTACGTTGCTATTGCTAGTTGGTCTAAATCGAAGTCGTAAAATTTTGAGACTTTTTTTTGGTAATATCAAAAAGTCTCCTCGTCTGGAGCCCCAATCTGTGGACTTCATTAGGCGTCGAAATTGTCAACGCCTAATGAAGTCCGGACTTCATTAGGCGTTGCAATTTCGACGCCTAATGAAGTCCGGACTTCATTAGGCGTCGGACTTCATTAGGAGTTGTTACAAGGCCGTCAGGTGGATGGCGGAGGAAACCGGAATACTTCATCCAAAATAAGATCCGCCACGAGTGGGATTCGAGTCTTGGCGTAGTGATCCGTAAGCATGCGCTTATGACCTCCGTATATTTATATTAGGTAAGATTTGAGTTGAGTAATGGTGTTAACGTCACAATCAAGAATATTTTACTTATATTGAGACGTCGCCAGCTATAGGCGAAGGTGCAGAAATTTTGCCTGTGCGTTGCGCTGATGGCATTATACAGCAGGGTTCTTTAGCGTGCCAAGCCTACAGTGACACGGGACCTCGTTTATTTTAAGTCATCCGAAAGAACCGTGACTTTCATTTTGTAATGCCGAGTGCTTGGCGAAAGAACAGTCACTATCCGCTTTCTAGTCTTGGGTCAGACGCTGCCGGGGATCGAAACCCACGACCTCCCACTTATGGAGCGAGCACTCTACCAACTGAGCTACCGCAGTGGTATATATATATATATACACATACAGTAAAACCTCGTTATAATGCCCCTCGATAACTTTGCCACCTCGCTTATCGCCACACTATTCTGAAGTCCCAAAATCCATTTTGTTTACATATTTCTTTATCCGCCTCCCCCAATTTATTGCCAAACCCCTTTATAACACCAAATTTTTACTGAACAAATTGTGGCGATGAATTGAGGTTTTACTGTATTTTAGTCCAATATATATATATATATATATATATATATATATATATATATAAAGTAAGAGATTGGGTACAAATTCATGTCATTGTGGTGCATGTTTATATACCATTAATACATACAGCAATATTGAGAGAGAGAGAGAGAGAGAGAGAGAGAGAGAACTCAACCTGAGAGAGAGATTTGAAACTCAATCTAATAGAGAGAGAGAGAGAGAGAGAGGGTGGGGGGGGGGGACTCACCTTTTTTCAAATAAGTCTTCAACTTGTTGATTTCGAAAAAATACGCAGGTTAGTCCAATGAAGACAAAAACAATTATGTAACGTGTTAATTTGTTTGTTATGTACATTTTGGTATATGTTCTTGGTTATTACGATCTACAAGAAAGAAAAATGTGACTCATTATATAAATGCTAAATTCAAATTCAAATACAAACATGCAGGTCTATCGCCAGGGACGTAGCTGAGTCCGAGATATCATGTAGGCACAGACGTATGATGAGCAAAGCGCCGATGGGTGAGAGAGAGAGAGAGAGTGAGAGAGAGAGAGAGAGAGAGAGGAGAGATTTTGAGGGGGAATCCGGGGTTCCTCGTCCTCCCCCGGGAATCTTGAAATATTTAATCGAAAAACAGGCAATTCAGAGTGTTTCAATGTCTATATTACATATTATATGCTGTAAATTTTTTTTTACTGAAATCGTTAATTGAAAGATAAATTTTGACTTTATACTTTATTTCAAGAGATTGCTGTCAAAATCAAATGAGTTTTTTACAGCGGGATGTTTCTCCGATTTGTGTGTTGGAAAACTTTTAGTGCCTTGTAACAACTCCTGATAAAGTCCGACGCCTAATGAAGTCGCGTCGGACTTCATTAGGAGTTGTTACAGTGCCTCGTCATAGTCTATGGTACATACAGTAGCTCAGTTGGTTTATTGCTCGCTTCGTATGTGGAAGGTCGTCCGAGGTTCGAATACAAGCCAGGCAGAACAAATACTTGAAAAGTGGTAGTTTTCAGAAATTAGAAATGGAAGTCACGGATCCTTTGGATGAGATCTTTAAAAACCGATGCGACGTGAGACGCTATTTTAAATACCACTGTACAATGCCCTACACGCACTAGAAACTTACTTAAATTTATTAAAATGATTCTTAATACAACAATATCTTTGTCAAAATAATAATAATAATAATAATAATAATAATATTAATAATACTTTATTGCAAAATACATTGCTAAAGCATTACAAAACGAATTGAATTATGTAACAACATGACAAATAACAAATAAATAACAGAGAACAGTCAGGTGTTGAGACACGAGTAACCAGGCTTTAGATAGATAAATATGGAATGCTTGAGTCACATTATTAACTTTATCTAGGATTAGCGCTACTTAATCTTGGTTTAAGTAACTTAATTACAATTAACGCTACTTAATTGATTTTCTCGTTAATGTGAATTTAACCCCAGTTAAGTGACTAAAATCAATTAAGTACAGAAAATCCAAGATTAAGTTCTCCTGGACATAACTTAAGTACTTAATTTAGGATAAAGTGACTTCATCCTGGATTAACGCTACTTAATTACTTAAGTGTAGTTGTTACTATTTTGGGAACATACTTTCCAGATCGGGATGTAACGTACAATTTGATTGGTTCATCCTAGGAATATTACTGATAGTGGACTTTAAATGGACTTTAAATGTTTTAAAAAAAGTAAAACATAAAATATTTAAAAGTAATTAAATAGATAAATTAAAACATTAATACAATTAATTAATTAATTAATTAATTAATTAATTAATTAATTTATTTATTTGTCAAAATGTTTAATTTAATTCATGTTAAACAATATATTTATTTATTTATTTTTTTATTATTTAAATCTTTATTTGATTTAATGTAGCAATAGTGATAGTGGACGTTAATAAACTTTAAAGGCTTTAAACAAATCAAATAAATAAATATTTAAAAGTAATTAAATAGATAAATCAAATTAAAATAAAATAAAGTATATTATTTATTTATTTATTTATTTATTTATTTATTTTTAAAATGTCAAATGATTCATTTTAATTCATGTTTAACAATACCGGTAAATATATTTATTTATTCATTCGTTTATTTATTTATTTATTTATTTATTTATTTATTTATTTATTTATTTTATTTTTTATTTTATTTTATTTTATTTTATTTTATTTTATTTTATTTTATTTTATTTTATTAACCACAGCATGTTTTAATGCGAGAGAGAGAGAGTCAACTTGTTCCATTGATAAGGCATGGTGTAAAAAAACAAATTTTGATAATGCTAAAATATATTTATAAAATCTTTACGGGTAAACTTATGGATCATGAAACAAGATAACGATACCCTGCACTATATTGGCCAGTTTAGTATATAGGTACTATATTGGTCATTTAGTATATGGATCTATACACGTGCATAATACAAGGTGTCATACTATTAGTTACAAACAGAATAATCATAATACATGTGCATTTGTACATGTCATTCAATGACTGGTTATGTGCTATTTGTTGTTTTTCTCAGAGACATATGCCTGTTTTCTTTACCAGTCATCGTTAGATTGCTTAACGAATAAAAATGGTTATAAATATTTTTTATTTCATTTTTTAGCTCACCTGACCGAAGGTCATGTGAGCTTATGGCATAGCGCAGCGTGTGTATGTGCGTGTGTGCGTGTGTGCGTGCGTGCGTGCGTGTGTGCGTGCGTGCGTGCGTCGTTAACACCTATTTTCGACTTCTCCTCTGAAACTACTGGACAGTTTTTAATGAAACTTTGTCAGAAGTATATATGGGCCGGTGCAATTCAGATTTGTTCGTGGCATTGCCATGGCTACCATAACTAGGTCAAGGTGACCTAGGGGTGCAAAAATCTTAAAAAATCTTCTTCTCCGAAAGTACTGATTGGAGAAAAAATCTGATGTGATATTTGGCTTTTCTAGGGTCTTAAGCCTATAGTTTGTTCATTTTGTGAAATTCGGATAAAAAATAGGTTACGCGTTTTTGCGTTTAATTTGAAAAAATCGTAAAATAGCTTCAAATTGTTATAACTTGACTTTTTGACCAGATAATGACATGGGGTTTTCAGTTTTGACATCTTCTTGTTAGTATCTTCAAAATGAGGTCAAGGTCAATTGTAAAGGTCGTGACCTAATTTTTTTACCACTGATTATAATTATTATCTCGAAAACTATAAACATTTTGTATAGGAATGTATATTAGAATGTTGTAGATATTGATACAACGATCATTTTGATGTACAGAAAAAGGTCATGGTTCAAAGGTCAAGGTCACAGATGCGAAACAATACCAAAATGGTTAATTATCTCGAAAACTATAAACATTTTGTGTAGGCATGTATATGAGAATGTTGTAGGTATTGATACAACGATCATTTTGATGTATAGAAAAAGGTCATGGGTTCAAAGGTCAAGGTCACAGATGCAAAACAATACTAAAATGGTTAATTATCTCGAAAACTATAAACTTTTTGTATAGGCATGTATATTAGAATGTTGTAGGTATTGATACAACGATCATTTTGATGTATAGAAAAAGGTCATGGGTTCAAAGGTCAAGGTCACAGATGCAAAACAATACCAAAATGGTTAATTATCTTTAAAACTATGAACTTTTTGTATAGGCTTGTATATTAGAATGTTGTAAGTATTGATACAACGATCATTTTGATGTATAGAAAAAGGTCATGGGGTCAAAGGTCAAGGTCACAGATGCGAAACAATACCGAAATGGTTAATTATCTCGAAAACTATAAACATTTTGTATAGGCATGTATATTAGAATGTTGTAGGTATTGATAATATGATCATTTTGATGTATAGAAAAAGGTCATGGGTTCAAAGGTCAAGGTCACAGTAGCAAAACAATACCAAAATGGTTAATTATCTCGAAAACTATGAACTTTTTGTATAGGCATGTATATTAGAATGTTGTAGGTTTCGATACAATGATCATTTTGATGTATAGAAAAAGGTCATGGGTTCAAAGGTCAATGTCACAGATGTGGAACAATACTGAAATGGTTAATTATCTTCAAAACTATTAATTTTTTGTATAGGCATGTATACTGGAATGTTGTAGGTATTGATACAACGGTTATCATTATGTAAAGAAAAAAGTCTTTGGGGTTTAGTATTTATGTTTTCTTTAAATCTATCAGCTAGCCATTAGTTATCAGGTGAGCGTATCAGGCCCATGGGCCTCTTGTTTTATTAAAAGAACGCGGGCTTCATATGGATTAATAGTCTCGGTGACGAGAGAGAGAGAGAGAGAGAGAGAGAGAGAGAGGGAGAGAGAGAGAGAGAGAGAGAGAGAGAGAGAGAGAGAGAGATGTGTTGTTTTTACTGGCAAAAACTTCATCACTTAATCTGGATTTCTCTACTTCATTGAAATTGCAGTGTGTAACTCCACTTAAGTAGTTAATTCCACTTAACTGTAGTTAATCATCTAATTAACATGAAGCAGAGAAAATGCATTTTCTCTCACTTAATTCAACTTAAGCAGAGTTAACTATAGTTAAGTTAATTTAAAGTCACATTAATATGCTTCATCCTACATTAAGTAGCGTTAATCATAGATGAAAGCACTTAATCCTAGATTAAGTAGCGTTAATTCTAGATTAAGTAACTTAATCCTAGATTAAGTTAATAATATGACTCAGGCATTCCATAGATAAATACAGAGTTTCCTTGTGAGAGATTCAGAGTCCGCTTTTAATAGTGTACGAAAATGGATATTCGGCCAGACAAAATAATGTGTAGGCACGTGCCTTTTGGCCTTAAGGCAGTTACGCCCGCGATTACAAAGTAAAATCTTTGCAAAATGGCAAAATAAGTTGTCTTGCATAATTTGTAGTTGCTGATCAATAAAAAGTGCGGACTTCCACTAGAGGAATGAGACCGTGTGCTGCGGAAGTAAAGTACTCCCTTTTTAGATATCAAATGACACTAAGTAGAACTAGGAAAACTGTGAGCCACAAGCTCACAAAAAATACCCCCGCTCCCAAAAATCCATGGATCAAATTTTTAAATACGCAGTGCACATCTACGTTATATCACAAAAATTGTGTGAAAGTTTCATGAAAATCCATTGAAGGGTTTAGGAGGAGTTGCGGATAAGAGATATGTACCCTAAGGTGGGACGGAAGGACGGACGGACACCCCTATCACTATATACCCCCTACTTTTTAAGCGGGGGTATAGAAACCAGGAGACTCGACTATAAGATTATTTCATATTTAAACACCAAATACTCTTTCGTATTATTGTCAGACATATACTTTTATTAAAATTTGAAATTTCTCAAAAACTAAGGTATACTCCCTCATGCAAAGTATTTCCTTAGCTTAATTTGGTAAAATATATTTTGGTCCTTTGGGTAGCTTTTCGCCATCTTCAAAATAATTTTGGTTTCATAATTTTGATCCAAGCATTACTGATGAGGAATTGTATTCCGAAACGGCCGTCTAGTGCTGTAAAATTAAAACTCGTATAATATGTAATTTAAACCCCTGAGCCGATATCTCTGCTGGTTGCTGGTGCACCGAGGATATCACCAACTCAGTAGGCAATAATTTCGTATTATTGTCAGACATATACTTTAATTGTCTAAATTTCCTGAAAGTTAAAATTTGAAATTTCTCAAAACTAAGGTATACTCCCTCATGCAAAGTATTTCCTTAGCTTAATTTGGTAAAATATATTTTGGTCCTTTGGGTAGCTTTTCACCATCTTCAAAATAATTTTGGTTTCATAATTTTGGTCCATGCACTACTAATGAGGAATTGTATTCCGAAACGGCCGTCTAGTGCTGCAAAATTAAAACTGGTATAATATGTAACTTTCTAAGCAGGAGTCTAAAACTATATTGACAATACCGTATCTATGTGCATCATCGTTGGTTACCAAACCGTTCACAAATCCACGGCAAACCCGTTGCTTACAGACGATTTCCATGAATACCAAACAAGTACATACACAAGTACAATGACGACTGTGTTAAAAACATTTTTAAAGAACAATCAACGAATAATTTTAGTCAAATGCCCGTTGATATAGAAAAACAAATGGCACTTTAAGGCTTTGTAAATATTATACAGTTATAAATGTTAAAAAAATGACAAATTTCACACAGAATCACAAAATCTTCGTGCAATTTTCGCTTTCAATTAAAAGTTGTAAATTATTCAGGGATGCAACTGTCTAAATTTATATTCTATTTTACCCCGATTTCAAGTATTCAACAGTATAAATTGTCTTCACAAACCTTTTCTATGTAAAAACGGCAATTCTTTCATTCAAATATACTCACTCGAATTCTAAAGCGACGACAACTTGGAAGTGGAAACGGTACCAAATATCTGTTGCAGATGGCGTTGCAGATACAATACAGTGTTGCTATTGACCGATAATATTAACTGCAGAGAAATAGATAACAGCTGGTAAAAAGCTGTCTAAATATATAAAGGGTAATTACTTTTTCTTGGCCAACCATAGCAATACTCACTTTGTCCAATTTTCAATCTAATGGCAGAATTCATAATCCCATTTACATATAAGTTCATACTAAGTTCATACCGTGTTCTTTAGGTTTTGCTCGTTCATAGTTTTCAATTAAAATAATTCCCGGCCGTTTCGAATGGTATCCTTGGAAGGCTATCCATTAGTACCAATAAGGCAACAGACACGTTTGCATAAATTTAAATGTAGTACACGCATGTTACTTCTTTTATACATTGCGTCTCCATGGATTTTGAAAATGTCACCTCCTACACCTAATGCATTACGCCAATAACACTTTTTAATTTGTTAATTAACGATACGGAAAATTGGAAGACGTAATTTAAGCACTCTTTGCCCACTAGGGGTCTTCATTTACCTTAGCCTATACAAAACAATCGGTACCCTTTGTTGAAAACAAGAAAATGAATGTCCTCTGGGTTTATGAATAGTTCAGTTCATATAGTTTATAAACTATAAGATGTGATCGAATTGCCATTTAGCCATAGTCTAGAAAAACCCTATTTATTTTAAAAAATGCACAAAACTTGGTGGAAAGTATCAACAAGATAGCAGATGCACGTATCGTTAATCCGAGTTGGTTTGCTCATTTTCCTTGTTGTTGCCTTTTGAACATAAGTTTAAATCACCAAAAAAGATCTTTTTGGCGGGGGATCCTAATTCACTTAATTTGTTTGCTGGTATTAGGATAATTTTACATTGGGTGGCTATGATTTAAGGATATAACATAATCATCATATTCTTGCACTTGCACAAATGTTTAAAATTCTAAATCCCTGTTTTATGAAAATTATTTTTTTTTCTTTTATAAGTATAAAAGTTAGGTTGTAATTGAAAAAAAAAATATCTGAGGGTATTCCTATTTTTATTTCCCAGTTAATGTTGACATTTGTTTGAGAGACACTTTTGAAGTGCAATCCCATTTCAGTCACAGGCGCTTGGGAGTCAGGTATTTTTTCAATTAATTATTTTATCAATCAAGCAATGATTTATCTTGCTATTTTATCATATCTGACAACGTTCTAAACTAAATGCACCAGAAATAAACTTATTTTATTGCACTGATTTTCTATATATATATAAATTGTCGATAAAATAATGAATTGAAACCTGCCCCCAAGCGCCTGTGATTTCAAGCTTGTTTAGTTTTCCGTAGTTTACTTACTCCCAGTACAGGCAAGCAACAGTGACCTGTCTACTTGACCTTTCATTTAGAAGGATTCATCCAATAAATGGGTGATAGTAGATTCGCTGTTATTAAAATATATGTACGCAATATATGTATGTAGACAAAATAAAATCACGTGATTTCTAAACATAAATATACTCGTCCATAATAAATGTGATTGTATCAAGTAGAAATTGGTTGAAATCTCCAATTGCCACAAAAACAATTTTTGTCTTTAAAAAATATAAAAATCCATTTTCTGTCTCTTTGCCAAATGTTTAAAATTCTAACAAACACCAAAGCTATGATGTCATTTATGATGTAGCTATTTACGCATCACCGGATTGTTAATGCAAATTAACGCTGATGTACACTGACGTACAGTTGATGTACGCTGATGACACAGTTATTTTTTCTGATTCAATTTCTGGACTATAAAAGCAATTGCATTGTTTAACCAATTGACGGATCACCTTGTAGTGCCAGATAAGGAAATCTCGACACTCGTTCTAATTTATTTGGTCCAGAACGAGGCTTGCCAATAAGTGTAGACTTAAGGAATCAGTATGCTTAAGAATTAGAACATGCTATCTGGCCCCGGTTTCACAATCATTACTTGGCTAAGATTTTCCTTAACTTAAATTTAGCAAATTTTGGTAATCTCTTTCGGAACTACTGATGAATATTTTTATCAAAACAAACTGCAAATCTTTTAATCTAGAAGTGATCTTAAAATTGACACCTTAAATTTTCAAATATCTTGAAAATTAACAATATAATAAAGATTTGAAATTTTACTAGATTTAAGTTAAGGAAAATCTTAGCTAAGGAATGATTGTGAAAACGGGACCAGGATACTTTTCAAGTTTCAAGTTTCTTTATTTCTCATACTAAATTTTATCAATACAGAGAACATATACATAATAATAAACACAAAACATATACAATATAGTGCACATGCAGGAAATTATTAATAATAACTTACTCACTAACCCGGAGGACTGATCCTCTTATTAATAACCTTGATAAATTTACACAAGTTATTTTATACAGACAATTTGTTAGAAGAAAAAAGATTATAAAACTTAAGAATATTCGGTTTATTTCTAAAATGAAAAGGAATATAAAGATTTAGTTCTAAAGACAAAGAATTGCATTTCATGATATAATGATATTCATCTCCTAGTTCTTTACCACACAGATTACAGATTCTCTCATTTCTAGGAACATTTTGCCAGCGGCCCATTTCTATTGGTAATTTGTGATTTGAACATCTATACTTTGTTAAAATAATTTTGTTACATAAAGATAAATTAGATTTTGAGTAATATGGTACAATAAAATCAGAATTTAAAAATAATTTATATGATATACCTCTAGAAGAGTTATTACAATCGCTATTCCATTTTTGTAAAAACTGGTCGCATAATATCTGTTTAACACATTTTACTAACCATGTTCTATTGCAATATGTTTGAGACAACCATATATTATTTAAACCACACTCATAAAAAATTGCTTGTACGTTTGACATCCATTTTGAATAAAAACCATTCAGAAATTTATTCAATAAAAATTTGTATAATATTGTTGTATATTTTGATTCTTTATTATAAATTATTCTTGACCAATAGCTAACAATTCTTGTTTTAACAAATACACTAAGTAGATATCTTCCTAATTCCCTATAAACTAAAAAATGAGGTGTTGATTTTTTAACATGTAATACTAACTTACAGAATTTTAAATGAACCCTTTCTGTAACATCTAAATTACTAGACCCCAATCTTGTCAAATAAATCTAATTGACACTCCACTGAGAGATTTAGAAGCCTTGTCTTTTTTAAAACTGTATACATAGCTTTAGTAGCTCTGTCAGCTAGATATTTCTTTGGAGTTAAAAAAGAACCACTTCTAGAAAAAAATATACCCAAATATTTAAATTCTTTTACAATTTCCAATGTCATATGATTAAATGTAAAAAATAAATGTTTTGGTAATCTACCCTTTGAAAAAACAACAACCTTAGTTTTATCAATATTAACAGTTAACTTCCATTTCTCGCAAAATTGAGAAAAACAGTCTAGTTGATATTGTAAATCATCTTTAGATTCAGACATAAGTACTGTGTCATCTGCATATACATGTAATAGTTTAAATTATTTAAGAAGTACATTAAATTCGGTTTCTAAATCATCTGATATAGACTTCAGACCTAATATATTTTTATTAAGAAAATATTGTTCCAAATCATTTAAATACAATGCAAACAAATGAACCCCTGATGTACATATAAAAAAAATCTGAGTTGCATCCATTCACACTTATTCTGGATTTTGTGCCATTATATATATTGACAATAATATTAAAACAACCTGTAATATTGTTAATAAAAAGTTTGTACCATAGACTAATTCTCCACACTTGATCAAATGCTGCTTTAAAATCAACAAAAACACAGTACAATTTCTTTTTACTTAATTCTATCAAATGAAATAATGTATTCAAAATAAAAATATTATCTAGTGTTGAATAGTCCTTCCTAAATCCAGACTGATTTTCACAAAATATTCTTACTCATCTGCAAACAGTAAAAGCCTAGTATTTATATATGATAGAAGTAAAAAGTTTCCCTAAACAACTTAATAATGTTATTGGTCTAAAGTTTGTAGGTTCTGAATTACTGCCCTTATTTTTATAATAGGAATAATATTGCCTTCTAACCAGGCATCAGGCACAATACCAGTGTCAAAGACTAAATTAAACAATTTGTGACAAATAGGTATCATAAAATCAATACTTGCAGTAATATATTCATTAAACACTTGATCTATACCACATGATTTATCATTCTTTAATTTTTTAACACAAGTAATTATTTCATCAATTGATATAGGGTTATTTAATATATCATTATTAACACCAGTACTATTTACATTATCATCTATTATACACTCATCATTAACATCTGTATTTACACTTTTAAAATAATCAAAAAAATCTTCCACCGATAAATTACATTTATTTACACATCTATTATTATTTATAATTTTCCAGTATGCTTTAGGGTCTGTAGTTCTTAAGGATTTGAGTTTATTTTGAAGGGTTATTCTATGCTGTTTAATACTTTTATCCATGGTTCGTTTGTAATTCTTTTCACCATTACGCATTTCTAATTTAAAAATATCTGACCTGTACTTTTTGTATAAACGTTGTGTTCTACGGTATTGTTTTCTAGCCGATAGACAGTCAGTATTGTACCAATCTTTTGAAGAGACTGGCTTAGATATTGTTTTTTAATTATAAACGCCAAACGTTTGTTTAGCTGTATCAACAAGCAGATCAGCCAAACAATTAAAAATATGATTTACATTACTTTTGTCAACATTGCAATCACAAAATGTACATAACTGATTAAAAATAGTATTCAGTTTGTTAATATCAATATTATTACAATATTCTACACTTTTTTTAGAGTCCCAATATTTGGCCCTAACAATAAATACTTACCAAAAGTATTCTTTTTTGTGTCTTGGTTAAGTCTATTTCTTTGGAAATTCAGACTAGCTAACTCAGTGTCTGTAGAAAAATCAATATCAGGATATTCGCTATCACTTTTACTTTGTTCTAATTGATTTTCCCGTAGGCTATATGTTTCCTGATCATATCAGGGCTGAAAGCTATCGGACCTACATGTAGCTATATATATAGTTTAAGGGCCATCTATGTAGAAAAATTCAAGTGAAAACCATTTTGTTAATAATGTGAAAGAGAGGTACAATTATGAATTTACCTACACAAGTGTGAAGATTTTATAAATGAAAATAAAGCAGGAATTGATAATAAGAATTTTAAAAATATCTGTTGCATTTTTTAATGGAAATTGTGCAAAAACACGTTTTGAGGAAGAATTGTTTCACCTTGTATTACGAATTAATTTAAAAGATGAAAAGATATTTATATACTCAACGTCATAGAGCAGGGCATAGGGGTCAGAGTCTGTTAAAAAATCCGAGGTTTTTTGACAATTTCGGTTGAGGTTTTCTACGATTAATTTTCCTTTTAAAATGCGTGTACCAGGCGTGATAGTTCATATGCTAAGGCTACCAACGACCCAAGTCAAGATTATAAAGGCTAAGTTTCTATATTACTTGACTATTGTTGCTGTATATAGTTCAGCATTGTTCAAACCAAACATTATTCACCTAAATAAATAAATAAATAAATAAATAAATAAATAAATAAATAAATAAATAAATAAGACTGAAAAGTAATCTTGACCCAATAAGTACCAACAATTAATTGAAAAATGATTGATCCAAGGTTGCATTATAGTATTTAAATAAATAAATAAATAAATATAAATAAATAAATAAATAAATAAATAAATTTTGAAACTTGACCTTGAATGCCGCATCAATATATACTTTAAATATTTTAAATCTTTATTTTATTTTTTATTTTTATTTATTCATTTTTTTTTTTTTTTTTTTTTTTTACTTTTTTTTTTTTTTTTTCATTGACACACAGTGAAAAAAAATCATGTCATGTCTATCAATTTATTTATTTTAAATTTTATTCTGGAAAGTAACTTTATAAGGGAATGGTTGGTTACTTTAGTTAAAACGTTTGAAATAAATAGGGATTTTTTTCTAAAAAGTAATGAATCGTTTACCATTTCATATGACATTTTTATGAAATCAAAATAAAAAAAAATATGACAACCAAAAATAACCGGATAAAATTATTGAAACCATACAGATATTTAATGTTAAAGTTTATTTTAATTTTTTTTATTCACATTCTTAATACTTTTACGATATTCTCTAACATTCACACATTTCATTTATCAGTTTATAAGTTTGATATTATCTTGTATATTGAATTAGTTTGATGAAGTTTGTGTAATTAATTTGACCCGTCATACACAGGTAAATATTATGACAGCTACGTCACAGAAAATGAAAAAAAATCAACTTTTGTATTTCAAACCTCAAATTACTCAAGTAAACATTAACTTATTTTTATTCTGAAAACTGATCTAGAAACTTTGAAATGTTTGTTAAATAACCGAAACAGGAAAAATATTTTTTGAAAATTGGAACTATTTTTAATAATTTTTTAAAAGAACGTTACCTACCGATAAACAGGAGGACCAACAGACACCTCAAATCACTTCAGGTCAAACGTCCACCTCGAAAAAAGCATTGAAAACCATAAATTTCCACTTTGCCCAATCTGCTCACTTCCCTGCGATGATCAATCTACGTCAGTCGGATGTGATATATGCAACAAATGGCTGCATTACTCTTGCGAAGGTCTAACCATAACAGAAATTGACAAACTAGATGAGCCAAACTCGTATCACTGCAATTCCTGTACTGTGCAACTCAATGCTAGACACGGTACGCTACCCTCACAGTGTAGAACTTTGACACCCACGCAGGATAATTCCCAGAATGATGCTCAAACACAAGAAGACAAAGTCTGTAACTCGTCGAAAATGGTAACTGAAACAACGATACCACCAACAAAACAACAAAACAATAGCATCAATGGTCTTTTACATCCATCTACACCATCAGTAAATACAAGGCCGAACACCAGCCCATCCTTAAATATAACCCCAGCAAGAAACAGCAATAGCAATACAGCATCCCTTGGAGACATAAACAACAGTGAGCTTCGTCATCTTAAATCTACTCTTGAACAAAAAGAGAAACAACTGCGTACCAAAGACAATAAAATTCTAAAATACGAAGCCGAAATAGTACAACTAAATAAACAACTATCTACTAACAGAGCATACTCAATCACACTTGAAGAGAAAAATAAAGACTTACAATAGTCATTACTTTTAGCAAATCAGCGAATAGACGAGCTAGAACATAAACATAATACAAATACCAACTCAGCAGGTCCCCACCTAGAAAAACCAGTCTCCTCAGAGATTAGTGAAATGAAAATATGGTTCTTAGAGCAAAAACTTAGGCAAATAGAACTAGATGCCATTAAGAACAACACAGAACTATCGATATTGAAAAACAGCTCCTATGCTCAGCCCAATCAACATCAACCTCCAAATAAAGCCCGAATAAGAAGGCGTAGACACAGACCAAACACTCTTAGTCAACAAGTTGATATTGAACAAACAAGAACCGAATTACCCACCAACGATATAGTCCATTGTGACGTTAACGAGTCCTTTGAGTCACACTACGACAACGCGTCGGAGGATTTTTTAGACAAACCCTCTCCGCCGAAAATTCGAAAGACTCTCGACCCGAGACACACTCAACCGAAAAATGCGAGTCCACTCCCGAGGTGCAATATCACAAATATACCAACCTGGAGCAACAACATTTCGCAAACAACTCCTTCTCAAACTCAAACGATACCACTAGATTGGGAGACTCCTCCATCCAACCAAACAAGGGATTTGATGGCATTAACCATGAGAAGTCACCACCGCAACAAGTAGCAGCAAAACAATCAGGGAAATGTAGAGAACTTGAGAATCAGGACAACCTTTCCATTGTTACCTTTAATATTGAAGGACTTACTAGTAATAAACTTTATCTTGAAACCCTGTCTAACAGATCCGATATTATCTTACTTCAAGAGACTTGGTTACACAGCTATGAAAAGTATAAACTAAACAATTCACTGGACAATTTCATTTGTTACTCAAAATGTTTTGATGATGACTCTCTTCCTGATCCACTCGAGCGAAGACGTGGCCATGCCGGTGTGGCAATCTGCGTAAACAGAAAACTTGAGCAATATGTAGATCCCCTGCCTGACGATGGCCATCGGGTCATAGGAATTAAGGTCAATTGTGTTTCACCTATAATAATTTTAGGATGTTATATGCCCTGCCATGGAAATCACTCAAATGAGGACTATCAACAGATACTGGATGAACTGTCAGAAATCGTGACGAAATATCGCAATACAGCTAGAATTGTGATTGGGGGAGACATGAATGCCTCTCTAAATAGGTCCTCAACACAAGATAGACTATTTAGAAATTTTATTGCTGAGCATGGATTGTTAGTACCTGATGAATGTAAATCCGCTTTAACCTTTTATCATTACAATGGCAATGATGCCTCTCAAATTGACTATGTCCTGCAGTCCGCCAAAATGATAGATACCTATATTACGTTTGACAGAGAGCCACTGAATTCTTCGACACACAATCCAATTTTAGTAAAAATACCCTGCAAATTCCAGGACGTTTTAAGAGATCAGACCGTACAGGAGATAAAACCTAGAATAGACTGGGATAGAATCGACAAACTAGAATATTAAGACAAAGTCAAAAAAGCTATCACAAGCTCCAACTTGTGTACAAAGTCCCTAAATAATAATAATATAACAAACATATAACCAGAATCTGTAGTGTATTATCAGAGACAGCGGCTGACCTTATTCCGAAGAGACGTAATCTTAGATCAAAATCCCATAAGCGTAAGAAAACACCATGGACACCCGAAATTGCTGAAGCCGTCAGAAAAAGCAAAGACGCTCACGTAAAATGGAGAAACGCCGGAAAACCAAAAGGAAGTGATCTGTATCTGGAAAAGATTAAAACGAAAAAAGACCTAAGAGTACTACAGCGTCAACTTGAGGCTTCGAAACGTAATGAACGATTCACAAAAATAATGGAACTGCATGAAACGAGCGACAAAGAATTCTTCAGACTTATCCGTAAGCAAAGAGATATAAAGAACTCTACAGTCACTCCCATGATATTCGAAAACAAAACTGTATCTCTTGAAGGGGATATCAAGAAAGGCTGGGCAGGATACTTCGAGCAACTAGCTTTCACCATCAACACTTGATTTCTTTGATCAAAGCCACTTTGAGAACACCAATAGAGACATTTTAAATCTTCACGGCATTGCTACAGAAACCCCGTCAGACTATACCAATATTTCAACAAATGATGTACGTAAAACCATCTTATCTTTTAAGAACAGAAAATCCCAGATGAATTGACAATCACTGCTGAACATGTAAAATATGCAGGAGACAAATTTATTTCTATGATAACTGACATTGTCAACTATATTTTTCAAAACCTTGAAATACCAGATTTTCTGAAGAGTGGAATTGCTCACCCGATACTGAAGAAAGGAAAGCCCAAAACTGATCCTAATTCATACCGCAAAATAACAGTTACCAACTTTATTGGAAAGATAGTTGAGAAACTTCATCTTCAACATAACGAACATCTCGTGAAAACCCAACAATCAAAACTTCAAAAAGGATTCACCAAAGGCCAAATGCCGCTTATAGCCGCCCTTATATTAACTGAACTCATAACTGAAGCAAACAGAAACAAGTCTCCACTATATGTTGCTCTGATGGATGCCCGTAAAGCCTTTGATATTCTCTGGCATACGGACTCTTACGTCAAATGTTCAACTTTGGAATACAAGGAGACAACTGGCTCTTCTTTCACAAATGGTATAGTAATGTTACATCTAAAATTAAGTGGAATGGTTTCTGACTCGGCCAATACAGGAACAGCAGGGAGTACGCCAGGGTGGTGTCTGGTCGCCAACCGCTTATAAAATATTCATAAACAAGCTACTTCAAACCTTTGAACAGAATCAACTTGGTGCATACATAGGGACCACTTACTGTGGCACTCCAACGGTTGCCGACGACGTGACCTTAATTGCTAACAGTCCCTATGAACTCCAGACAATGCTGGATGTGCAAACTGCCACGCAAACAAGCAGAGACATCTTATCAGCGAACAAAAATCAACCGTCCTCGTTTTTAATGATAAAGGAAATAATAATAATTGGACACTTCATGATAAGTAAATCAGTATTTCAAATTCTTCCGTCCATCTAGGCATCGTCAGAGACACTGCTTGCAAACCGGGAAGCAAAGAGACAACTGCTGAGCGCATTACCACAGCAAGAAGGACAGTATATGCTCTCATGCGTGCAGGGCTTCATGGCCTCAACGGGATAAGCCCAACAGTCTCATCGCATCTGATCAGAGTTTTTGTTATACCTCGTCTTCTCTACGGACTCGATGTTATCAGATTGTCTTGCTCAGACGTAAAAAATCTGGACTCTTTCTATGTTAAACTTTTAAAACAAATACAGCATCTCCTTATAAGGACTGCAAACTGTGCCTCTTTGTTACTCTTAGGAAGAATACCAATATCTGCAGAAATAGATAAAAAAAAATACTAAAAACATTTGGCAATATTATTCGGAATGACGACTATATTGAAAAGAAAATAGCCTTTAGACAACTTGCTATGATCAGCAATAGTCACGACAGCTGGTTCGCTAAAGTAGTTGAAATTGCAAACAAGTACGAATTACCTTGTCCACATGAACTTTTATCTAGGCCACCTCCTAGAGAATCATGGAACGCACTGGTCAATGGAACAGTCGACAACTTTCACATCGCAATTCTTCAAAAGGAAGCCGAAGTTAAATCTACACTGAAATTCCTAAACTTGAACGACACAGTACCTGGCAAACCTCACAATATCTGGAGTAGTTCTGGCACTCAACCCTTTGCAATCACTATGGCCTCGTTGAAAGCAAAAATTGCTGTTGAAACTCTATTACTTCAATCCCAGAGATCGACGAAATTTTCAAAATCGCCTATCGAACCAACCTGCAAACTCTGCTTGAAAGAACAAGAGGATATTATGCACTTCCTAGTCACCTGCAGCTCGCTTGACTCAATTCGGAATAAGTATATTACTGAACTGAAAACCTATTTACAATTTGAGCGAAAGTATTCTCAATCTGTTGTCCGTGAACTATTCTCTGATGTTGCCAGGATTGCGACCCTGATAATTGATTGTACTGCCTTTCATATCTTCAGTAAAGAAGAAACTAACAGGATAGAAACAATTACAAGAGGACTCTGCTATATTCTAGTTCAAAAACGTACAAAACTATTGATGAACTGCTGAACAAATAATAATAATAATAATTTTAATGGGGCAGGAGCGATTATAAACAGCGAAATGATGGACGTTAAGAGACTATGAACAGTGTATATTTACCCAACCCAAATGTAAATATCCCTGGTGGAGGACTGTGTTTGAGTGATTTTTGTTTGTTTTATAACTATAATAATACGCCATTTCAATAGAAATAGCAGTGCTCCTGCTAGAGGAGGGAACGACGCCATAGAAGAAGAAGAGAACGTCGGTATTGTAATCCCCTATATATATTCAATGTAAAACATAACCATGACTTCAAAGTTGAAAGTTGAATAACAAAATATATTTGCTAGATAGCCACTCTAGGGACGCGAGGGGTCAGCCAGCTCCGTGGGATGAAGGCACTGTTATCTTGATGAAGTTTAACAGTATCAAGGCGATAACTGGCTACCTTGTCAACACCTACAGTAGATATCTAGCGTATGAGGCCCAGTTTTCAGCCGTCAGATTCAGCTTCCGCGAGTCCAATGTGACAATTCGTGTTATGTAGTCCGTGCACCAATAAACCAGAGCCAAGTTAGATCCAAGTACGCCGGGATACAGTGTACCTCGATGGCCGTCACCGGACTCTTGCTGAGTCAGCTAAAGGGGCTTGGCACTTGGACATCTAAAGATTTGTCTAAACGGCTGTATCTCGGAGATAAACACCATAAAATACTCCGAGAGAAGCTTTGTGTTTCACGGGTATCCGATGGAAGAGTGGGGCTTAACGACCTTCCAACTACTTTCCCTTCCCGACTAGGTGACAAATATTACATCAACCGGCGTGAAGGGGTGGAAGTATTTGGAAATCTGATGGAGTCCAGACACCTCGGACACGGAGATCCCGGGGTTCCCAGAGACGTACCTTTAGTGTGTCCAAGTTTACAGCAATACTTGTCCAAAGCCCTTTTAGTAGACGGTTCCATTTTACTATCATTAATGGAATATTCTGTGGCCATCCAAAAAACAAATAACAAAATATATTTGCTAGATAGCCACTCTAGGGATGCGAGGGGTCAGCCAGCTTCGTGGGATGAAGGCACTGCTATCTTGATGAAGTTTAACAGCATCAAGGCGATAACTGGCTACCTTGTCAACACCTACAGTAGATTTCTAGCGTATAAGGCCCAGTTTTCAGCCGTCAGATTCAGCTTCCGCGAGTCCAATGTGACGACCATCACAAACTTAGCTGGAGCCATAAGAAGGAAGCTTTTTACTAAGGTAGGGTTGTTTTACCTACTGATCCAGTATAGTTTGGGTAATATTTTTCACAAGTATTAATTTACCATAACATATTGCTGTTAATAATTCCCGTTTGGTCGGAATTAAAGGGATTAAATAATATGTTCGGATCTCGAATATAGTACTTTAAGGTTCAAGTCACAAATGTATGCGGGATTTTAGGATAGGGGATACAACTTCTTGCACCAATTGTTTTGTAATTTATAGATACTTGTGTATAATGATTATCGTCTGCAATGATTGGGGAAAAAACCTTTTATTCAATTTATTACTTTCAGAGCGCGAAAACGGAGCTCCAAATGTTGAAAAGTACACGGTCTTGGTGATTTCATCAACAGAAATAATTCAAGGTACATCTGATTAGATACTTCATTATTGTTTTATGATGTGATTCCATACGTTTTGTTAAAACCGAGTGTTCCTATTGGTTTTGTTTGGCTTTTACATATTTTGGTTATTCAACTGCCCATGTTTAATTTCTAAAAATTTAGAAGCCAGTTCATCAGCAGCAGAAAAAAAATTTAAAAAATGTTAAATCACACGTGCGTGTGTGCGTTCGCTCTGTCATTGGTTTCTCTGTGTAATCGTCAAGTGCAGTTTTTTCAACTGTAAATTAGAAATACTCTGTTTCATGATCATAGCATCTATCTTTCATCTATCTCGGCAGCTAGTATGTCACTGGCTATCCATGTCTCGACCACTCGGCTACGAACATTTTTTGTAAGATAAAACACCTCAATGTTAAACGTTCGACAAGTCTGTTTTTGAAAAAAGTGATATTGTTGATTTTTTCTCAATGTTTTTGCATTACCTGTATTTCTGATACCCTTGTTTCATTTTACAGGTATCCCGGTAATACCGGTATATATCAAAGTAATAATGCAGAATTAATAGTCAAAATACAGGATAGCAGTGTCTTCTCCCACGGAGCTGGTTGACCCCCTGTGGTAGTACAAGAGTTAAATTTCGTCACAAAATTTGATTAGGCTTTTTAAAACAGTTGCTTGAGGAATTTCTTTTAATCTTTTGAAACCTACTTTTTCCATTTTTTTAGTAAATTAAGTTCTTGATAAATACATGATCGGGTCTTTTATAAACAGAGTATGAACCATTTATGACTGAATTCAGGGACAATAAATGGCTGAATCATGTAATAGATTCAAAATTGTATCTCTTTCAATATAAATATTCAAAATTAATTTTTGGCATTGGATATTATTTTTCCATATAATAAGTACTACCACAGTGCATCCCTAGAGTTTGGTTGGTTGGTTGGTTGAATGTTGCTTAACGTCGCATCAGCAGTTTTTCAGCTATTCGCGACGAGAACTATTTAATTAATCTATATGGATTAATATATAACAATTTTGTGTATGCATGTGAAGTGCGAGTGTGTTGTATGGTCTGCCTTGTACTAGCGCGCACTCAGGGCGACTTTACCGTGCTAGCTCACAGAGTCAGTACGCCGCAGACAAACGTACCGCTCCCCCAGTCCATTATACTGATGCCAGGTGTATCAGTAAGGGCAAACGGCAAGGAAAATTCACTTTCCCACATGTGGTCCGAGCGGGACTCGAACTCACAGCGGTGAGAGACCTTGGATTTGAAGACTGACGTCTTATCCATTAGGCCACCGCGCCCTCTGCATCCCTAGAGTGGCAAACATACAAAGAAACATCAAATGAAATTCAGGTGAGTCTTCTATTCTCATGCTTTAGGTGTATGCAAAACTTTTCCATTGAAACCTCAGATGGTAAAGCTAGATCATACATCCATTGCATATAATTAAATGTAATTTTTAAATACTTTTTTATAAGGTATTAATGATGTTTAAAGATATTTTTATCCCCCGATTTTCGAAGAAAGCGAGGTTAGTTGAGTTTCCGTCCGTCCGAAATTCTTGTCTGCGCTAATTCTCCAAAACTATGTGGTACTATTTCACGAAAATTGGTGCAAAGTATCAACATAGATGGAAAATGCGCATATCGTTACCCCGAGTTGGTTTGCATATTTTCCTTGGAGTTATATGGCTCTTTGAACATAAAAAGAACCTGCTGGCGGGGAATCCTAATTCAATGAATTTACTTGTTTATATTATCTCAAAACTGATTTTTACTCTTGAAATATTGACTTTTTTGAAAACTTGTTAAAAAATGCATGTCGCAAGTACAGTACTGACCTGTCGAAAGTTTAATATCCATATTTTAGCCACTCGAGAGTCCAGCCTCGACTGTGTGTTAAAATTTCAACACGTCAGTACTGTGCATGTAAGCATAGGCGTAGGAGAAAAATGTCAGAAAAGGGGGGGCCAGGCCCCCGCAATATATTGAGTGAAATTTTGTATCATAGTTTATGTTTATAGTGTAAGTGCTAAAAAAAGAAAAAAAAACAAAAGCTTTAACAGGAAATGTCCATCTGGTAACCAATCAATTATCAATTTCATCATTATACTTGTAAAAGGGCGTCAAAATTTTCCGGGGTACCCCCATATCCAGTGGCAGATTCAGCGGAGACGTACGACTCCCCCCTTTATGTCGCTAATAATACATATTGTTCACCTCAGATTGCACAGAATGCAGGATTTTTGCGCCACTTTTTCAAAAATGTCCGGGGGAGCATGCCCCCGAACCCCCCTAGAAGGTTCGAGCCTTCGGCTCTCACATTATACGCCCCCTTTCTAAAATTCTAGATCAGCCTCTGATATTCATCTCCAATGAGAGGGTTGATTATGGAACTTGTGTCATACGGTTATTTTATATGACAATCTTGCCTTGATATCACAGTATTTTAACCTATCAAAACGACGCACAATACGTTGAAAATGCGTCTAGACAGGACTAAGTTTTTTTTTCGACCCCCCCCGGATCCCCACCTATGCGAGGGGTTTAGCACCCCTCTCATACTCTCCCCGCCTCGTGCCATAGGCACGAGGTCGTTCCTGCGGCACGACATTGACATAGCTTCGGTTTGGCCCCCCCCCAATATTAAAAACCCTCTTACGCCTATGGTAAGGGTAGTTGATTCTTTGTTTGGCAGAATAAGGTATATTATTTTTAATTATTTTTTTGCTTATAGACCACTGGTTGTAAAATCAAGAGAGGTGATTGGGGCCTCTAATATTACTGCTACCACATCACTGGCACATTTGCCCCAATGCCCGTCCAAAGTAGGGGATTTTTTATTTAGCGTTGCATTGATTGACTGTTTTATCATTTAGCTGTGTCATTTCGTGGTCATTGTTGTGTTGGTTGTTTGGCTTCAAAGTACATTTTTCAGATGTAAATAATATTCTTCTTTTTCATATCCGAGATATTTCTTGAATTTTCTTCTATTTATAGCAATTCGCAATATCATTAAATTACTTCTTTCTTTTCTATTTCAGTAATCAAAGTATATGAAACACTAACATGAAAACATGAACACAGAAAAAAAGAAATAAAACACAAGATAAAGAATACCGAAAATTGATATATTGTTACAGTGCAGATTGTCACTGAATAAGAAAGATAACCTGTTGGTAAACCTGTTACATTTCTATACATATCATTTATCCACATTTTGTTATCATTTATCCACATCTTGTTGTCATTTTTTCACATCTTGTTATGTCAGTCTGTTTATTAAATTTCGATATTTTTATTCATTCTGAGTTAAGATTACGATTTGTTTGTTAAGAGCAGCCAATCTGTCTTCAGTATGTAGTAAAAAAGGTATATAGAATAGGACAAACACATTTAATTTGTTGGCTCGAGAACAGAACATACTTTTGCCAATAACCATATTAATTAATATTCTGTATGGGAAATACACATCTGTCTTATGAGAGAGGTGAACTGAATAGGGTGTACTTTACAATAAACAGGAACTCAACACAAATGATACAAAATACATGTGCCGTCAAACCTGTCTATAAAGGCCACCCAAGGGAACCAGTAAAAGTGGCCTTTATAGACAGGTTTTATATATTATAAAGAACAATTTGGATACAATTTTAATGGCCTTTATAAGCAGGTGGACCTTATATAGAGGTGGCCTTTAAGGCAGGTTAGACTGTATAAAACATGATGCTTCACAGCTCCTGTTACTATCTAGGTTCGAACCCCACTCGAGACAGGTTCTTATTTAAGAAAATTATGTTACTTTGCAATCCGCGGAAGGAAGATTGTTTTCACTCTTGTTTCCCTACATTAATGTCAAAGCTGACTCCATAATATCAAATTGAGAATTTTTATGCATTACTCTACTTCACTATCAAACCCACATTTCTCGCTTCATTTCAAATAGAAATCAAGGGCCTCAAAAAGTTTAATGGCAGTTATCACAATATTGTTGATAAGTATGCTGTCTGTATAAAAAATAACCCGCGGACATATTTGACGTCCCATGTTCTTTTCATTCTCAATTTTAATGACATATGCGGCGGATGCAGCTAGCTAAACAGGAGTTCCTAATCCTTCCGGAGTACCCGGTCTTACTGCAATGGCGGAATGTCACGTGATTAACTTAATCTGCCAGTTTCAAAGTTTTTACTTTCATTTGTAAATGGATTGAGTATGTTTGATTTTGATACAATGTCATATGTCCTGATATTTGACGTGTGTTACTAAATCACATGATGCAATGGAAAAAACACAAACTGACTAGTTCTAACAAATGACCTTAGCAAAAATATGTCGCTGATTCTATCACGATGGCAGGCGTGCTCTTAAATAAAGGACACAAGTCACTGTCCCACACAGGTGGTATTAATAGAAAAATAATCATACTTATCCATGTCCAACCCTCATTAAACTGTTATTTATATACATTGACACGTTCGCTGTACAAACTGTATTACTTTTTCACCTTCGGATAATTCCAGCACTTGTGTGCTTGAAACACTTTTAAGATATTTGACTGGCAATGGTTCATAATGGCATGCATTTTACTCGTCACACACTTCAAGTCGTCATCACAACTGTTCAATATACATCTTTTTTCTTCTCAAACATTGTGTGCTTGTTCTTGATTATTATTTTTTTATTTTGGCATTCGTTTGTTCAGTCAAAATTCACACACACACACACACACACACACACACACACACACACACACACAAAAGCGTGCGCGCATGAAAAAAGCCATATTTGAAAAAGCTATAATATCGCTTTAAGATGAATTGTATAATAATATTACACCATTGATCCCCAAGGTTACTAGCGTCATCCTTTTTGTTGTTATCAAGTTTCTTGTTTCTACCAAACAATAACATCGCCTTTCTATAAGTCTATATTTTTAAATGTATGCTATTTATTTTCACCGATATTACCTCGCCTGTATCAAAAAATAGTAACTATACGTATAGTGGGAAAAAAAAACAATGTGTCATTGATGATAGGAAAAATCACCGTGTCATATATCGTATATAAATTCTAGCTTTGTGTCCTTCAATCTTTCACTCATAATTTTGTCAAAATATTCATTCTGTGCAACTGTAAAATGGTTCTTCCAATCTGCCACTTTCCCTGAAAACGAAAAATGGTAACCGATAAACCAACCCCATTAGTGTTCATTTTTGTAATTTAACCAGTTGTTTTTCAAATGCAAATCTTTCTAGTGTTCTCTCTCTCTCTCTCTCTCTCTCTTTTACCATTTTTTGCAATAATATTATAGACTACTTTTTAACCCACCCACCCTCCCCCACCTTCATAAAATCACCGAGTAATTTTAAATGCGAGTCCGAAATCGGAAGTTTTAGAATCGGCAATTCATAAAATATAATCAAAATAGCTTACTATCTACGGTATTAACAATAGTTAATAATGCACATATACAAAAAGTCTGCTATCTCAAAGTTACATAGTCTGAGTGTATTAAAATGTAATTTTTATTGTCAACTTTCCATTTCTATGCATCAATATACCTGCTTCTCTTGCTTATGGTGTATTTGTTTCCCAATTAATACGCTATGGTAGAGCTTGTTCCCAGTATAGGGACTTTGTACAACGAAGCAGGCTGCTTGCAATTAAATTGTTGACCCAAGGTCAGGGATATTGCAAGCCTAGGCTTATCAAGGCCCTAAAAAGTTTTATGGTCGTCATCACAGTATTGTTGATAAGTTTGATGTCTCTGTGTCCAGGATTGACCTGGATATATTTGACGTCCCATAGTTCCATGTTCCTTTCACACAATTTTGATTACACACGTGACGGGTGTACCTAGCTAAACAAGATGTGCTTACCCTTCCGAAGCACCCGGCCTCACTTCCTTGGTGGGAATTCACGTGTCTTACCTAACTTGTCAGTTCCAAAGTTTTTACTTTGCTTGTGGATTGTGATTCGGACATGGATTTGTATGTTTGTTTTTGATTTAACACTTTCTTTACAACATATTCACACACGTTTTACCTTTTCTGTAATACTCCTTACGCCTTTGTAGAGTATCTTCTTTATCATCCCCGTCAGTTTGTGATAAAAATTCAAGTTTGGCATTTCTCATATCAGAAAAACTTGTTTTCTTTACAACTTCATTGATGAATTCCTTGTCCGTAGAAACGCCGAGAAATTTAGCCATCCGTGTTATTTCATCAAACGGATTCTACAATATATAAAAAACATTAACGTATAAACAAATAAGATGTGCAGTGCGATTTTTTTCGATTTCTTAGTATCATTCAATCTTTCATTTTTTGTACCGTATGCATCAGTTTAAAACATTGCAAGACGCATACAATCTACAAGATTCCATTAGTGACCAATTTGGAATGTACTGTGTGGCTGAAATATTATTAAAACGTAAACCCAGTGTTTTAACCTTAGCTGCCTTTCGACTGATTGCTTACCTCTTACGAGGTGCAAGCATGAACGACAGCTTTAGAATGTTGCACACGCACTTACCAAGGCGCTGACATTTGTCTTTCACTTATTTCAAATCAAATTTCAGTTTTACTTATATAAGTTATGTCCTATTTTATTGAGCTAAAACAAGTCCATTTTGACCAGTTTGTCGTTAGAGTGTTGACAGTATTATTTCCCGTTTGGACCTTATGTTGCGCTTTACGTTATGCCTTTAAAATAAGATATCGAGCACAAACGCACTTCCTATTGTCCTTACTATCAGTCAAAAACTTTTTATGGATTATAACATTTGTTTGACAAAATTACTAGCAGATAATTTCTGGCTGGTTCTTTCTTTCTCTCTTTTTCTTATTTTTTTAATTTTATTTATTCATCCACTCATTTTAAAAGATTGGATTTTGGGTAACACACTTTCCATGTCCTTTCGCTTCTGTCATTTAGTGTGACAGTAATATCACTTGAATTTCTTCAAATTGTATACCTGTTTCATCTTTTCGTAGTATACCAACAATATAGGATAATCCGGGTTTTCTCTGATGGCTTTATCCCAGCTAAGAGTGGTTCCAATCCAGAAAGTATAATGTTCTACAACAAAATATATAAAAACCTAATGCATATTAATAAACATAAAAGAGAAAATATTGTGGAATTATGACTTTCTACTGCCTAGTCAAAATCCTTTGTTTTATATCGGGACGGTCAGTTCTGGAATGGTGGAGGAAACAAGAGTACCTGGATAAACCACTTACGTTTGGCAAGTGAACTGACAAACGTTCCCACACTATAGGATCATCTGGCAATTTGGAATATGAACATTGGCGGTTGAAGTCGCGTTCGGATGCGTGCGTTTCAGACCACTGGGGCGCTGAAGCAATATAACAATACAGAATATAGTAAAATGTATACAAACTACTCAACGAATATATAACTAAATAAATAAGTAATCAAAAACAAACATACTAATCCATGTCCGAATCACAATCCAGAAGCAAAGTAAAAACTTTGGAACTGACAAGTTAAGTTAGACACGTGAACTTCCACCAGGGAAGTGAGGCCGTGTGCTCTGGAAGGGAAAATCATTTAGATGATTAAATGAACATTGGATACGAATGCAATAATATTTTGTTACTTTACCGTTTGGCATTTACGAGGGCGAATCAATAAGTAAACAGTTGTTTTAAACTCAAAATAATTTATATATTGTCATTTCACAAAAACATACGTCATACAATGTAGAGTTGAAAAAACATCATGTTCGATATCTGACAAAATGTTTGACCGTAATTACCTTCGCCAGCATTCACGAATGAATTGAGATATTCATCCCACGGGACATCAAGATCAGCCTCACTCTTAATATAGTTACGGAAAGATACTGCCACATCTTTTGGATTCCTCTGAATGTAGATGAGTTTACATTTTCTTTTCTTCATGTCATCGGGTATATGATGAAAACGTAGATGTGTACTTAATATTCTCGGTGATGTCATCTTTTCAAAATAATCCTGTGTTTGGAACTCTAAAAGTGTTGGCGTCTTTCTATCTTTCTGGTACTGAGGTGTTTCCCTAACCAGCATGTTAACAATCTCCCATGTCCAGTTTGTTCCTGGAAAACAAAGCATTTACGAACTGTGGATATGCGAATGAAATAAAAGATCTTGTCTATAGCAAAATAATTTGTAATTAAAAAAAGATGTTTATGAACAAGTACCACGGCTAATAATGCCTACCAAATACTATAGTTTATCATCTCCGTTTTTTTACAAGTTCATATAGTCGGTTTCAATAAACTTGTCTTTTTGTAGCAAGCGACAAGATGTTCCTTAAAATTGCAAGTTGAGGACAGACCACTGGGTTTTCTAAGCGAAACAATAAAATAGTTTCATATTGCTTTTTCCTGAATACCACCGTATAATAGCTGAAGACAAGATAGAATCGCCTCAAGATAAGTAAGAAGAAGAATTTTTCTCGTACTTGGGACAGAAAAATCCCACGCGAACACCGGTGCTAGATTATTCTGTCTTGTCCAGTTTGTTCTTTACAGCCTCACGCGACAATTGATGCACCAGGATGTCGTATCAGATCACTGAGCTTGACGTCATCCGGTATCAATCACAAACAGGTGACAGATTCTCTTAGTATAGGGCCAAACAAAATGTACATTTCGATGTGGTTTTTTTTAACTTGAGTGTGCTGGTTCTTGGTTGAGTTGGGATTGGTCTCGCCAAGTACATGTTTTTCATTAACATATTTCTTTGGCCTACTTACCGAAAGGATGGAACCCTATACCCACTACAGATTTACGCCACTTTGCATGGGTAATGTTATCCTATTCTTTATCTCGGGAATTCCGCAACTTCCTCTGGGCGATAAAATACCCTCCTTCATTGCATAGACACGCCGTTTTATCTTACCTGTAAATCCCAATGTTAATGTTATCCCCTTAATATTGAATTGAAAGCTCACAATAACTTCTTTAAACAGACATTTGATTTATAGTCACGCTATGTCAATAATAATATACCCTTACACACATTTCATGACCCCACTCTTCGATTCCCAACTTATCTGAACGGAGACAAACAATATGTAATCATTCAACCCTTCGACTAGCAGATGTATCACCTTACCTAAACGATGATATCTACACACCAATACGTCATCAGACTGGCCATTCACTTTCATGACCGTTGGCCCCTTCACTCGGAAATTATCAATCTTACCTGAACGATGGCATCCACACACCAATACGTCATCATCCCTTCCCTTCATCTTTGGTAATTCCTCCATTATTGGTCTTGGGTCATAATTTTGTATTATCCTATCATTTCCGTAAAAATACATGTCCCGAACTTTGATATAAACGATTCCACCAACACCCTGTACCCTACTTTGTTCATTTTCCGTATTTTCTGTAAATAAGCATTAGAAAAGAATATGCAAGTTTATTTATCACTTTATGAATTTGTTATTGGTAGCTCTAATTTTAGTATTAATGTGCATTTAATGTTTAAAGTACACAAGTTGTAAAATAACATAAAAACAAACATACCAAAGAATTATGGAGGTATTAATCTCCAGTTGGTTATTTTTTTTTTTTGGTATTTTACGTCACAGGGTAACATTACCTGGACGGTTCACGTTACGTAAAATGTCACATGCGCAGAAAAACTGCGTATGCGGTTCAAGCGCCTTCGTCTTTTAAATCAGTAAAACGCTTTTCTAGTAATGTTAAAATGATTAATATTACAAGCTTCTCACAGGTTGCTTAAAGACAACAGCTGACTGTCATAATTTTCAATCCAATATACTTTGGTTGCAAAGAACAATCGGTATAGTAAAATAAATATTACATTTCTGATAGGGTAACAGTTAACAGTCGGAATTCATTGTTAACCTCGGCTTCGCATCGGTTGACAATCAATTTTTCGGGGTGACAATATGGATTGTAATCCTATTAGAAGTAAAATATTTATATTATATCGCCAAAAAACAAACATGACGGTTAATATGATAAATCTATTGCTAATGGTCTTTTAAATATTATAAACATTTACCTGTTTGTAAGTCAGGCGTTGCCATGATCCTAGGTGCATTTAAGTGAATATGTATTGAAAAAGATCACTTTATATACCGGGTAGTTTGTAAGAGTAGTTCGTTAGGTAACTATAGTCCAATAATTTCCTCAACAATGATAAGGTTACTTCTTGAAGCGTGTCTACAAACTCGTGTCATCTACACAGGCATGTATAGTGTGATTACTCAGTAGGACAGATCTGTGTAGACCGAGAGTGTATAATTATAGACTCCATTACGAGTATTTATGTAGGACAGGGAAATCTCATTCTCCGGAGTCAATATTTCAGACAAAGCTTGTCGAATGGAAAAAATAAATTTCTACCATCGTTTCTTCAACTGGAAAGCTTTATCTGAAACACAAAGATGAAGGAAAGGAATGTCACAACAAGTGCATACGTAAACACTATAAATAGGCAAACATGGCCTTTATATACATGTTTAAATAATATGAATAAAGAAAAATTTGGATACAATTTTACTGGCCTTTATAAGCAGATGCCCCTTATATAGAGGTGATCTTTAAGACAGGTTGGACTGTAAGTCCTAAACTAACGTATTTACTTGACAAACATTGTTGTAGATTAATACATCACATGTTTATTTGTTGAATACTAAGTAACCATTGGGTAACTACATGTACACGAATATTATTTTATGTAGAAATTGTCCGTCCTTAAGCTTGGTAACATATAGCTCGATATAGTCCCACGGCATCCATGTATAGTCCCTCGTGAGGAACTATATTTATGTGAAGATACTAAATATATAATGGACCTTTACTGAGGTCCGAACTGTTCTATAGTTTTGTCTTTGACATCACAATCAATGTCTTTACAAGACCAGTAAATATTCCAAAACAACTCTATTGCACCAATGTGTGATAAAATTACACGAGTTAAGTATGGTTGCTGATCGAACTCCTCCTTTAGTAAGACGTGACCAGTAATAAAAATCATATGGAAAAAATGTCAGCTGACAAATAAGGAAAGGTTCATACTTATACACACTTATGAAATTATATATATCACCAACAATCGCGCTGGTAAAGGCCAAATCCGTTCAATATTATGTATTACACAACAAATGATAGTGTTTACGAAGTATATTGGCGAAACTCGTTTGTCTAAGAGTCATATGAACCGCAATGGCGATTTTGACCTCATTTTGACCATCCGATTACGGTATACACAGCCCTAATGAGATCAAATTCTGAGGATTTAATGCTTCTTTGTCCTATAATAGGGAATTTTAAATATAAAAAATACCAAAACGTGAAAAAGATATTTGAAATGAATCCTCCAAGCATCTTGCCAAATCTGAAATTCAATGATGGTGTATAAATTTTAATATTATCCGTGAACTCCGTATCTATACAACCCGTGATTATGAGCAATGTCTATCTCTCGTTGATACGGGTATACGTATGTACTGGATACTAAAATGTGTAATTTAACTGGGGATAATAAAATATTTTATTAAAAACTATCAAAGTTCCAATTTCAAAAAAGGCTGTGAGGATTTTTTTCGAATATTATTTCTGGTTTTTTTTTTTTTTGGTAGTTTTTCATATTTAAACTATCATTTTCTAAGGCAAAGGAGCATAAAATCCCGGAATATGTTCTCGTTAGAGCTGTTTATACCGTAATTGGGTGGTCATAATCGTCATTGTGGTTCATATGACCCTTTAACTCGCAGGGTCATAATAGAGTATTACACAAACATTTAAGGGGTTCGGAGCCATATGGGAGTTTATGGACCGCACAGGTGGCCCAAAATTTATATATACCGAAGCATAGTCTGCTACTGTGTATTCAAACAGTACATTTTACCTCTATCACCTGTATATACTTCTTTGCGTTTTCCACTAAAAGGGATTACTATTGTTCGTCTTTTATACTTAGAGACAGTCATTAACTAAAATTGCTATATTATCATTTGGTGTCTCATAAAATAACCACAATATTTGTGTTTAAAAACAAAAATACTAACAAGGAAAAATACAAGAAAAATTGAAATAATTACATTTATTTCTGTATATAGAGCAAAAATCAACAAATTTACAACTATCGTGATTAGACTAAGAACTAAGACACCCGTTTTGGACCCCATGTTCTAAAACATTGATATTCACGCCTGAATCACGCCTGTGTCATAGACTAATTAGTTTGTCTATTTTCAAATAATGTGATGCTAATGCTTTTTTACAAATCAAAACACTTCAAAACTTCAAAATTACATACTTCACGTCATCTAAAATGATTTTGTGAAAACCGATTCCAATAACAAGTGTAATATATAACTTATAAGTGATTTGCATTGTAATTGTTGACCTTAGTTAAACCTTTTAATATATGCATATGGGGTCACCAAGGGAACATATTACAGCCGATTTTAAGTAAAAATTGTAAAATTTTCTCTATGTAGGAGAATGACGGAAAAAGTAAAAATAAAACTAAAGTTATTTTTAGATGCGCTTTTTGTTTTCAAAATAAAATATTAATATTAGGTTTCAAAAATTTAAAAAGTACAAAAGTTATTTATAAAAACGACTGTCTCTAAACATCAAAGATGAACAATAGTATTTTTAATATCTTTGTGCTTCTAACTACTCGACTTTTTTATATCGTCATCCGATACACGTGAAATCTTTATCAACAAGTGGTCAAAATGTGTCTTTTCTAGAATTACCTCGTTTGGCTTTCTCATCATCAACCTGAATTGTTTCGTGATCTTAGTTGTTTTGGCTGTTGCTAAGCACTAGATTTAAGTTGTAAATTACATCTTTCCAATATAGATGCCAATTAAAATTTAAAATCAGATCTGCCGTGCATTTACATTGATGAAGTAAAAAGAGTTTTATAAGGACACAATATCAATTGAATAAACCAGAAAAGTTTACCTGTGTGGGATTATTTGGATGTGATTATCCTCAATAATTGAAACAAGTCCTCAAGAGAATGTGATTATAAAACCCTCGACTTTGGTCGGACACTAGATCTTATAAATAAAATATGGATATAGTACTACTGTAAAGCCCAATCATCCTACATTTATATAATAATAATAATAATATATTTCTTATTTCCTAATTTCACATTTGCTTATAGAAAACTTACTACAAACAATGAAATATAAATAATTTGCTTTACTATCAATTCAATTCAATCTTTATTTCCGTAAGTTATATAACTTATTGGAACATATAACAAAAGAAATACAAAAAACATACATACATACATGAATAACAATGAACAAGCAATACACTCAAGACAAATAAAGTAATAATACGGAGAAATGCTAACAGATTAAATTATTGCATTTTGGTCATTTTTTAGTTTAAACGCCCGGAATAAAACTTTTACCTAACTTACATAATTGTGTTACATGATTAACAGACAACAGCTGGATTAATTTAAAAGCAGAGGGGTTTGGCCAGTTATATGGTTTCAAAAGTTGTTTGCGGATTGTGGCGTAAGCAGGACATACAGGTATAAAATGATATTCATCTTCGATGCTGGGGGATAAGCAGAACTGACAAAGTCTGTATTTTCTTTCTGCCGGATTCTACTGAAAGACAGTGTGAAGATTTTTGTAATTAGTGTTTTTAAAATGTTAGGGTATGGGTTTGCATAAGTAATATCGGAGAGTGAAATTATCTAATAAATACCTATAAATAACACATTTGGGGGACTGTTGTACAATACCAAATAATTCTTGTGTACAGTTATCCATAAGTCTTTGCTTGATGATAAAAAACATTCATCAACACAAAGATTATACTGATTTAACCACATATACCCTAGACCAAGACTGTATAGTTCTTTCCTTATGATATTTGGCAACATTTGTAAATTTGTATGGTTTTTTGTTTGCAAGTTTAAAAGACAATTATATACAGAATACAATATACTATTGATGATGTTAACAATTTAAACAAATATTTGAACATGCGTAACTTTCTTGTAATTAATACAATTTAATCATACATACTCTATTTGGCACGTAAATGGAAACTGACTTCTTTGGTCTTATGAGATTCTTGTAACCTTCAATACAGTTTGTGTTGTAAAGATCTAATATTGATATCAATTGTGCGTCTCAGTGATTAATCTGGACCATTTTTTGCAGCTTCTATTGCATAAATATATTAGATTACAATATATGCCACTATTTAATTGCATTTTACAAAGATCTGCACAACATTTGAAATATTATATATATGTGCAATAAATGCATAAATCTATTCAGAAATGCAGTATTGGTATTATTTCAAATTGCCTTTTCACTTGTGCTATGATCAATGAACTGTTTGCTATATTATTATCAAATAGAATCCAAACGTCATATCATTCTTAGCTTCATAAGAGTCATATATCATATATAAATTCTAGCTCTGTGTCCTTCAATCTTTCACTCATAATTTTGTCAAAATATTCATTCTGTGCTACTGTAAAATGGTTCTTCCAATCTGCGACTTCTCCTAAAACGTGAAATATAAATACATGTATAAGTTTTTGATGTTTTAACACAATGTACTTTATAAAATCATTATCTGTTTTGTTGCCTAGATTGAATTTGCTGTTGTACGGTATATACATTGTGTCGCAATGTGGTTTACGTCTTCAACACATTTTCTCCTTCAATTATAATTGTCATATCAAAAAGAGCAAATTAACCCATGTCCGAATTATAATCTAGAAGCAAAGTAAAAACTTTAGAACTGATAAGTCAGGTTAGACACGTGGACTTCAACCAGGGAAGTGAGGCCAGGTGCTCTGGAAGGGTAAGCACATCCTGTTTAGCTAGCTACACCCGATACGTGTGTAATCAAAATTGTGTGAAAGGAACATGGAACTATGGAACGTCAAATATATCCAGGGCAATCCGACTTCTTTGTTGCAATACGTACCCGATACGATGAGCTAGCTACACCCACCACGTGTGTAATCAAAACCGTGTAAGGATCGTCAAATATACCTAGGAATCCTGGACACAGAGACATCAATTATTATTTCATAAAAATTCAAAAGTAGATCATGACACGTATTAATGATGGAAAACCCGGAGCATGCGGTTTTACTTTATTTGGTAGTTTGACCTTTGATTTAAATATTCATTATGGA
The DNA here is from genome assembly GCA_021292105.1 of Anadara kagoshimensis. NCBI lineage: Eukaryota > Metazoa > Mollusca > Bivalvia > Arcoida > Arcidae > Anadara > Anadara kagoshimensis. The sequence goes on along the minus strand of CM037858.1, from coordinate 9,624,303 downwards.
CGAGTTGATTTAAGATTAGGGATTACGCGTGTAAACTTCGTTTATATAATGCAAACACTCATAATGGGCAATGTGTTTATGCATTGACTGCGAATCTTAACACTACCCGTGTATTGGGTGGATCCTTCTGCATAAATATTCCAAATGAAAGGTCAAACGGACAGGTCAAAGGTTTACCCTTACCTAAACTTTTAAACCAGATATATAATGTATATAATAGTAATAATAAAGTAGGCATAATTTAGTAACCAGGTTTACGATAATACCTGTAAATTTGAAGCTTCAAAGGTTATCGTCCGTTTATTTACCTTTTCTGTAATAATTTTCTCGACTGTCTTTGACTTTTTGTGCATCCTCGACTGACATATTTTTAGTTTCTTCAGATAAGAACCCAAGCTTTGCCGTCTTCATGTTTGTGAATTGTGTTTTGGTAACTACATTATTAATAAATGCTTCATCAGTTGAGACTTCCAGAAACTCAGCAATACGTCTTATTTCACTAAACGGATACTAGAATAAAAAAACCAAAAATAGAAAATCATCATGATCTTCATCATCATAGTCGTCGTCGTCGCCTGAATACCCAATCTTTGTGTTAAAATCTGATGTGAACTAACCGAAGAGTAGACCTGTATTAACTAAAATGCCTATACAGTTCGGAGCTTTGTATAGTTGAGTTGGATTAGTATCACATGTCGATAACTCGATGACAGCACTGGTGACTTTATTCAAATCTTTTCTGTTTAGTTGTAATCACAAAATCGGTTTTGTGCTTCGGTTATTTTGCATTCATGACATATAAATATCTTTGTAAAATGATTCATAAACATTAAGAGTAAGAAATGAAATTGGAATGGACAAGTAAACTTCTATTATTGAGAGAAACCTTCGAAAAATTCGAAGTAACACAGTGCTGTGAAACATAGCCTTACGAATAACAGTGTCCTTCATAATATTTTAATTTCGAATTCCAATCGAGAAGATCTTATCGTGAAAAAAGTTCGTCAGTTCGCATTCCTTAAATTATATCTGATAAGAGTGAGGTCTAAAACCTTATAACAACGTTCCATTCTTTGTTCAGGGAAGAACGAATATAAACAGAATGAATACCAATATTACATAAAAAGGCAAATCATTCATGAAAAACAAATAACACCAGGCTTGCAGCTAAGTAACTGTTGTCTGGTATGTGATCGTGTAGGATTTTGTTTGGTTGTTGTTATTTTATGTCCATAGTTTGTTTGATTTTTTGCTTGCAAAAAAAATTTTGACCCAGGGATATTGCAAGCCTTGGCTTATTAAGGCCCTCAAAAAGTTTTATGGCCGTCATCACAGTATTGTTGATAAGTTTGATGTCTCTGTGTCAAGGATTGCCCTGGATATATTTGGCTTCCCATAGTTCCATGCCCCTTTTACTCAATTTTGATTACATGCATGGCGGGTGTAGGTAGCAAAACAGGAGGTGTTTACCCTTCCGGAGCACCCGACAATGTTTTTACTTTATTTCTGCATTGTGATTTGCATAGGGATCAGTATGTTTTTTAGATTGTAAGAAGCATGCATTCGTTTACCTTTTTCAATTTTTCGTAGTATACCAATACTATTGGATAACTTTATCCCTGCTAAGAGTGGTTCTAACTCAACCCAGAAAGTATAATCAACAACAACAATAAAATATGTAAAAACCTACTGTACACTAGTATTCAATAAAATTCATTGATGACGGGGCACATTAACTGTTCGACCAAGTTGGGGGATAGAGGGTGGATCCTTGTCAAATAACTACATAATATTATTATTTCAGTTTGTAAGAAGCACGCATTCGTTTACCTGTTTCAATTTTTCGTAGTATACCAATAATATAGGATAGTCCGGATTATCTCTGATGGCTTTATCCCAGCTTATAGTGTTTCCAATCCAGTAGGTGTAATATGCTAGAAAAAATTAAGTTATTTGCTTATACAAACTACTAGTACATGTATTATAATCTATATGTCATATACAACTTTTTTTAAAATTAATCATAAAATACATTCAAAAAGTGGTATTGTCTATTGTCATATACCACTTTTTGAATGTTTTTTATGATTAAATTAAAAAACTTGTATAACACACACACACACACACACACACACACACACACACATATATATATATGTAACTGATCTTCGAAAGGCAACTGGTAAGCAGCGAGGATTTTATTTGAAGAAAGAAGGGAAGTTAAATACTATAAAAATATCCAGTACATTTATATACAAAAGAAGTTTCTTGTAATTAAAAATAAGATAGTTTATCCACAATTTCAGAAAAAATAAAATCATCATACCAGTCCATGTCCATGTCAGATCATAATCTGTTAAAACTGGGAAATAGATAAACACGTGAACTTCCACCATGGAAGTGAAGCCAGGTACTCCGGAAGGTATACACCTCATGTTTAGTTAGTTTTACCTGTCGCGCATGGAATCGAAAAAAGAAAGGATATCCAGGACAAATGTTGAAATGGAAAAAAATAGGTAATGCAATCCGGAGTACGAAACCAAAAATTAAAGCAGACGAGGAAAGAAACGGACAAAGAAGACGTAAATATATTGAGACTAGTGATTATTATATCTCCAACTTTGGACGTTTATTGGATATAGTATTGGAGAGACACACTGGCCATTGTACTCTTATACAATCAGTAATCCATAAATTATCATAATTAAATTGAATACCTTATTTTCCAAAACGATCAACAAACAAGACCGCATATTAAGTGCAAGATACAATGCCCATATCAGTTAAGGATAACAAGTACCTTAAAGCATTTCAAGTTCGGGGGTCTAATTATATAAGATTTGTAACATACTTCCAATGAAGATAAGTCTAATGTGTTTTGTACAGGAAATACGAATTGTCGTTAATGGCCAATTTAAAGGTTTTGAGAACAAGATCAACATAACATTGAAGATATGAGAAAGCTTGTTTGAAAAAATAGAATCAAATGAAAAAATGAATGCTGCTTTATAATAATTTTACTTAAGTGAATAAGAATCTTTAATCGAAGTCTTAAAGCAAGTTTTGGACTATAAATATATCTAAGAGGCGATATCCGAAAACTGTCGAACACATTACCTTCGTCGGCATTAACGAATAATTTAAGATAATCCTCCCATTTGATATCAAGATCAGCCTCACATTTAATATGGTGGTGAAAAGATACCGCCACATCTTTTGGATTCCTCTGAATGTAGATCATTTTACATTTTCTTTTCTTTATGTCATCCGGTATATGATGAAAATGTAGATGTGTACTTAGTACTCTTGGTGACTTCATCTTGTCAAAATAATCCTGCGTTTGAAATTCTAGTAGTGTTGGTGTCTTTTTGTCTCGCTGGTACTGAGTTGTCTCCCTTACAAGCATGTTAACAATCTCCCACATCCAGTTTGTGCCTGAAAATCAAAAACGTTAAAGGCATGTGGGCAATGAAATATATACATACTGATCCATACTCGAAAACCATTGTGAAGATATTTAAAATTGGAAAATGAAGTTACACACATGAAACTCCACCAGAAAAGTTAGGCCAGGTGCCCCGGAGGGTTAAGCATCTTCTGTTTATCTAGCTACATCTGCCTCGTATAAAATTAAATTGATAATGAAAGGAACATTTAGCTATTAGACGTAAAATATACCCAGAAGAATTTAAGATACGCAGACTTAAGTACGCCTACGACTGCATCAAGAGTGGCAACAGAACGTCATAAATTATCAGTGTAGTTTTAGAAGCGGTATTATAATTATGTCATATACAATGTACCATTTTTTAAATTTAATCATAAAATACATTCATAAAATGGTATATGACAATTACATATTATCATAATCAAATAAAATGAAATTTAAAAGGCTTAAATATTTTAACACAATCGTATAATAATTTGTCAGCAAGACAGAAACTAATTCAGAAGAATCAGTATATAATCCTAGTCGACAATGCTTGTTGAAATTAAAGGTTGTCAGGTTAAATTGGAATATAACTTGTCTGATGTTAAGGAGTGGTTGTTAATATGAATTAGTAATTTAATATAACAAATAAGTATTTCAAAAACACGAATTACTAATATGAAATAACGAATTAGTAATATGAAATAACGAATTAGTAATATAAAATGACGAATAAGTAATTTAAAATGACGAATAAGTAATTTAAAATGACGAATTAAGTAATTCGTAGACACGAATTAGCAATTACACACTTTGAGGGTGTAGCTTCCTAAACAGGAGGTGCTTGCTCCTTCCGAAGCATCCGGTCTCACTTCCCCGGTGGCGGTCCACATGTTTAGCCTAATTTGCCAACTTTTGCTTTTCGATGGTTGTTTCGGCATGGATTGGTATGTTTGTTTTTTTTACATTAAACAACAAATTAAGCATTTGTATATACCAATATTAGAAATTTGAAGTAAAGAATTTAGTGTTTCGTAATTACGAATTAATATTTTGAAATAAAATCTTAAATTTAAATATTTCGTAAATTCAATTGCAATAAACATTTATTAAATTCCAAATGAACCGCCTCGGCCTTCGTACATTATTATTTAACTGTATTGCACAACAGATATGTATCACAAAATTTCCCTTAATGTTTGTAAAGTAATGAAGTGTTATGTGTTGAGGAGATTTTTCTCCATACGTAGAGTCAGTGACTTTGCATAAATATCATGGATAACTACATGATACATGAATAACAAACTGCAAACCTTAAAAGAAACTAGAAAAACTGTGAGCCACAAGCTCACAAAAAATAACCCCCCCCCCACCCACCGCTTTTTTAAATTTTTTAAATAGGAGGTGCACATCTACATTATATCACAAAGATTGTGTGAAAGTTTCATGAAAATCCATTAAAGGGTTTAGGAGGAGTTGCGGATAAGAGATGGGTACCATAAGGTGTAACGGAAGGTCGGACGGACACCCCTATCACTATATAACGCCCCCCCCCCCCTTTTATAAGCGGGGGGTATAATAATATTAGGTCAGAAAATAGTCCGATGGACCAGAATCAAGGCTTATAATTCAACCTTAATAGAATACCATCACCAGTTTCATTAGAATGTTCATCTAGTCGGTGACTATGACATATTCAACACATCTATACGTAGTCATCAGTCATTTATTTGGTAATATACATTTTTGTTCTATTTTTCTCATTCCAACATCTTAAAAATATTCGGTTTTTCACAATTTTGGTCAGAGTGCTACTGATGAGGTATTTTTTTCCAAAGCGGCCGTCTACTAGCTGCTGTTTTATTAAAAAGGTTTTGTAACAATTACGTCACCTTACCTTAATATACGTCATTAGCACACCTTTCAACTCAGTTACCTTAACAGTCACACATACACAGATCATCATTCCACCACTCAACTCAGCTGTTGTCTTATCCAAATTTTAACCCAATTATTGCAACTTATATGAATGGTTTCCAAACACAAATTACGCGTGTCATTAAATTTTTCTGAAACTTTAAGGCCACATCAATTTACCTACACAATGGAACTTGACACGTCCACATACCCTAATCCCGTTTTTGAACAAAATTATGCCGCCCCGACTGGACATCGACATAGCCTGCCATTCCTCTCTTTAAGTGTAAGTTTTAAATTTCGTAAACTTACCTGAACGATAACATCACACACTAATATGTTACAGACATCCATTCATTCACCACCATGCTGCTCTGAATTATAAATTTTGCCATCTTACCTGAACGATGACATCCACACACCAATACGTCATCATCCCGACCTTTCATCATCGGTAGTTCCTCCAGAGAGCGTCTTGGGTCGAAATTTTTCCATGGTTTCCAAACATTTCCATAGAAATACAAATCTCCAATTTTGATATAATCCATGTCTTTGAAATCAATTTTGCAACTATCACCTCCATTTCTGGCATTATCTACAAGAAGTATATCAAACCTGAGGAATAGAGTTTATTAGTGTTCCACACAAAACAATACCCGATTATGTTGGCGCGGAACAACTATTTTCATTTAAGACAGACGGGGTTTATTACTTTTTCATTGCATCCTTGGAATGGTCTCCATTTCACATCTTGTGGTAGCAACTAGCATCGTTTTCTTGTGCTTGTTTTAATGTTTCCATTGGTCAACAGGCGGGAAAATCGGCGTTCGGTGCACTTTCATCTTTTTTTCAACCAAACTGCATATCTCATGTATGCAAATTTATCATAAAATCGCATATACAAGTCAAACTTGTCCATAAATGTCACAAAGGGGAGCCCGAAAAAAGTGCCTTTTATGGGGTCGTGGTTCTTATATACAGATTCAAATACTATGAATGTCAGCAATGGGGATACATTTTTTAAAAAGGGGATGACCCTTATATAGAGGTGACCTTTATGGCAGGGTCTGCTGTATTGTGTGCGAAATTATTTATTTGTGTGTCGTTATTTCTAATCAACCTCTCTTATAGTAGTTTTCTGCTTTTAATTTTGAACCTTACTAACTTTTTAATTACATGTATTAAGAAACCTAAACTTATATAGTTTGTTTTAATACTAGTGCAACAAGTTAATCGTTCCACGACTGCCACTTCCCAAACATTCCCAGACTGCCGCATCAGCGTTCCTCACTCTACATTTTCACAATCAGGACGTCAAAGAAAAACGTATTTATCTTTTCTAAAATTTAAAATTAGTGTTGTAATAAAGTGTACATTTGCTTTAAAGTGTTAAAAAAGGTGTCCTACCTACATGGTTGTTAAGTCTTTCATCGTTTTTTTTTTTTTTTTTTTTTTTTTTTTTTTTTTTTGCGAATTTACATTCAATAAAATGCCGCTATTAGGTTCAATTGACATATCTTAACGATTTAATGAATGCATCCTATTCAAATCTGTATTCTCTATATTCATTTCGAAGCATAAGCATTTGTCATATATATATCAGGCACCGGTTTCACAATTATTCCTTAACTAAGATATTCCTTTACTTAAATTTGGCAAATTTCAAATCATAATAATTCTTTTAATTTTGAAGATATTGAGTTATTTAAGGTGTCATTTTGAAAATCATTTCAAGCGTATAACATTTGTATCCAGTTTTTGAAAAAAAGGTATTAATTTGTGGTTGAAAAAGATTATCAAAATTAGATAAATTTAAGTTAAGTTAAGGAAAATCTTAGTTAGGAAGTAATTGTAAAACCGGGCCAGAAATTCAAATTAAAAGAAGTGAATAAAATATAATAACCATTTATCATCATGATGTTGCTAGTTTCTCCAGCCTGCATCCTCGACTCGGTATCAACTGGGCGTCACTGGTGCCATGTAAGTTATGGCGGATATGACTTGCAGGAATGTTTCTGTGCATCTGCGGTCTGTAGACACATAAAACAGGGTGCTCAAATAATTTAAGAAACTATTTAAGCAACTTCTGTAAAATTACGTAACGCTTGAAATCACCGGATTTTTTGTGTTTCCGGATCCACTGAAGTCTCTGGTAAAACAGATCGAGTTTACTGTCACTTCAATAATCAGTGATAAAAATGGTACCATAAGCACCGTTTTTTCGCTAAATGAAATTATATTCGAACCACTAAGTAAACAGACATTCACTTCCCCCAACCTTATTATTACATAATAATTTATTACAGATAATATACATAGGCTACCTTACCCATTTTTTGTTATAGCACATTTGTTTGGTGTATCTTCTAATTTACAATGGCATCTTGTTTAAACCAGTGAGACTTGTGTATAAATTTTATCAGCTCTACCCCTTAATATTAGCAATCTTATGCTGTGTAGGTACTATCCTATTTGGATAGTCACATCAGCGACATTTAACACTCATTTGTGACTGAGTTGTACTGGTTCCCTCCCGTTGTGTCTCAAAGCGGGATGATCAAAGGGAGGGAACCAATACAATTTGCTAAGTAAGGCATTTCTATTTCCGTTCTTATGATACATAAAAATAAAAACACGGTATATAATTCTTTTACTGATTAATAACAGCAGTAATTCTAGTTTTACTTCTAAAACAGTACTTTTTAATCTGAGCATCCATATTTCGTGTGGTTTAGTTAGCTATAGCCAAGGTTGCTGGTACACCTGGTAGTTGGATTTAGCATACCAATATACCATCGAGTATGGAGAACGGACAATTTGTTTATCATCTTTTTAGATAATAATAATAATAATAATAATAAATTATAATAACAACAACAGCAATATTAATAATAAAAATAACGATTTTTTATTTGTTTAAAATTTCACAATATTTACATATAAAAATCATAATACTTAACCAATTTAAAACTCTACTCTATAAAATTTTAGAAAATAAAATACATAAGTACATGATAATTTATATAAATTATGCGCAATCATTTGGACAACATACAGTACAGACCTGTCGAAAGTTTAACACTAAGCTGAAAATTTGTGCCGAATCAGCAGCTCAGCTCAGTATAATGTTACCCAGCCTATCTTGACTGCTATTCTCTCTCTCTCTCTGTGAGAGAGAGAGAGAGAGAGAGAGAGAGAGAGAGAGAGAGAGAGAGAGAGAGCGTTTATACAAAACTAAGTCACTAAATAGTCGAAATTTGACTCATTGTCGTTAGCTCTGTGTTAAACTTTCGACAGGTCTGTACTGTATTGGTAACGTAGACTACCGAAAATTAAAACTCAGTACCAGTACTTGAGTCTTTTGTTTGAATCCTCCTCATACTTTAACTTTAACTCAACGAAGAAGCTCTCTCACGGTAACTTTAATTGTTTCACTGTTCATTATATAACTACACAGACATATGTCAATTGTTTCCTAATGATTGTCCAACATCTACCATCATCATGAAAAATTGCCATAAATTCTGCAAATTTTCATGTTTGGTGACATGCCTATATAATATCAAATTATACAATAGTGTAAATTGTACAGTGAATTTGATTTGAAAAAATCCGAAGATTTCACTAGTGCGCATGCACTGCAAGCACTGGTATGAAGTGAACATATGAGTGAATTATTTGCGAGTAATAAAACAGGTAAAAAAAAAACAATATGGAGCGTAAATAGTTCCCATTAGTTCATCGATTATATTGCACAAACTTGTCCAACATTTCACTTAATTTTTATACTGTATATTCGGGAAAAAATGCACACGTCTACATAATAAAGATATTGTACTAATGTTTATTCACACATTAAATGTTAATTGATTAATATACATTAAACTGTACAGTACAGACCTGTTGAAAGTTTAACATTAAGATAACTAATTAATATCATTTATCTTGGCCCCCTCCTTAGCTATATTTTCACAGCTTTTTGGCAGCTGTTATCTATCTCTCGACAGTTTTTCTATCACAAGCTATCCATTTGATGGATCGCCGGTCACGCCCACTATGTTCCGACCAAAGGTCGACATGCTTGAATTACACGCAAAAAGAATGAAAGCTCGGCCTGAATTGTGCGGTTTAATGACGTCACTGACACTAGAACGTCATTTGTTGCCGTGACGCTGCTTTAGTACCGTGATGGCGGCCAGTGACGGAACATTGTGGGCGTGGCCGGCGATACGTCAATTCGGGGACTAGGTAGCCAAGCTTAGACTACTTTTTGTTCGCTAATTGTTAAACTTTCGAAAGGACTGTACTGTCTACACATGTATGTACACAGTACAAACATCCCGAAAGTTTAACTGTGCCGAATCGACAGATCATCTTGGTCCCCGGTTACTAGTAGTATATTTGGACAGGTGCGTTATATATCTCGACCACTAACTATCTATATTACGGTCACTCTGCAACCGTGTTTTGACTCCTTTTAGTTAGCTCAATATTAAACTTTCGACAGGTCTGTACTGAACCATGCTTAGCTTTAAAACTAGTCATTGATAAAAGGTCCATCACTCCTCGAAATTAGAAACTTATGTTATATTTGTATATGAAATCCAGATTGGTATTTTTATATATTGTATATGAATTCCAGATTGGTATTTTTTATATATTGTATATGAATTCCAGATTGGTATTTTTATATATTGTATATGAATTCCAGATTGGTGTTTTTTAGATATTGTATATGAATTCCAGATTGGTGTTTTTTATATATTGTATATGAATTCCAGATTGGTATTTTTATATATTGTATATGAATTCCAGATTGGTATTTTTTATATATTGTATATAAATTCCAGATTGGTATTTTTTATATATTGTATATAAATTCCAGATTGGTATTTTTTTATATATTGTATATGAATTCCAGATTGGTATTTTTTATATATTGTATATGAATTCCAGATTGGTATTTTTGATATATTGTATATGAATTCCAAATTGGTATTTTTTATATATTGTATATAAATTCCAGATTGGTATTTTTTATATATTGTATATGAATTCCAGATTGGTATTTTTTATATATTGTATATAAATTCCAGATTGGTATTTTTTATATATTGTATATAAATTCCAGATTGGTATTTTTTATATATTGTATATGAATTCCAGATTAGTGTTTTTTAATCTCTCACTCATAACTTTGTCAAAATATTCATTCTGTGCCACAGTAAAATGGTTCTTCCAATCTGCAACTTCTCCTGAAATGTATAAATGTATCAGATTAGCATTATGCTTATTTAATAAACTCAATACACATGAAGACGTGGTCGTGAAAATTGGTTTAGTCTCACTTGGCATACATTTTAAAAAACCATAGTCTCACTTAGCATACATTTTAAAATCACCAAATTTTATAGATAATAATAAAATAAACACTAACGACAGCATGATTCTTCATATCGCAATATATTTCGAATACACAGTATTCCTTATCAAGCTTACATTATAACTGACTTAAAATTACAAAATACAAGATATATGTATAGAACATTATTTACAAATTATACAATCTAATTACATAAAAGTGTCACCTGATTAAGTGAAAAACCAATTAGGGTTTAGCCTAAGGGTTATTGGAACACATTCAGTAAGAAAGTTGTCCCATCACCCGCTAATTGTTTATTTAGGGTAGGCCTTTCATCTTTGATATGTAAAGCCTCCAGGATCACCAAGTCAAAGTCTGAATTACCTTTATTCAGAGTTTTGAAACACTTGGTGATCCCGAACTCTTTACATCTCTTACAATTTTCCACATGATTGAATATGGCACTACCGGTTTTATTATGTTCAGTAATGCGTCTCTGAAGGAATCTTTTAGTTTTACCTACATAGGTAACACTTGGATCCTCCAAGCATTGAAATTTATAAATCACAGATGCCTTCAGGACGCTATTACTTTTGTCTTTTAGTGAGAAGTAATTTTTCACCTTAAATGATGAAAACACTATATTGACCTGTATATTTTTACATTTGAAAATATTTTGAAGTTTTTTCTTTAATACTAGTGAAGGGTTGCCAATAAACGGTAAAAGAAAAGTGTATTTAATATCCTCTTTAGTTTTAGTCCCGAATATATTATAATTTCCCGAAATTTTGTCCGAAATGAATTTTCTCACAATATTGTAAAAGAAATCTTCTGGATAACCGTTAGACATAAGAAAGTTTTTTATTTTTTCAATTTCTTCGTTGAATGATAACCAAGATGAACAAACTAAATAGGCTCTATGCAGAAGTCCTAAAATTAATCCTCTTTTCCACTGGGGTGGACACATTGCATTAAAGTTTAATAATAATCCCGTAAAAGTTTTCTTTCTATAAATGTTTGTTTCCAAATTGTCATCTTTGATAGTAATGTTAACGTCCAAAAAAGGTAAAGTATTGTCTTGGTTTTCTTCATAAGTAAATTCCAAATTCTTATGTTTTGAATTTATAAATTTAAAAAACTTGAATGCATCTTGTTTAGTTTCAAAGATGCAGAATATATCGTCCACATATCTTTTGTAAATCAAAGGAGAAAATTGCTCATTCATCCAGTTTTTTCCAAATGTCCAAGAAATAAATTTGCTAAGGTAGGCCCTAATGGGCTGCCCATCATGACACCGTCAGTCTGGCGATAATAAACATTATTAAATGTAAATATTCCCCCGGTTGCAAATTTTAACAATTTTTTGAATACATCTTTGCTGAAATTTGGAATTTTGTTAGAATTTTCTGAATATACATAATCCGCTGCTAAATTAATTGATTCTTCTAAAGGTATATTAGTGAATAAGGAAACCACATCAAAACTGATAATAAATTGTTCTTTTTTAATATTACTTTTGTTTTCGTCTAAAACCTCTATAAGTTCTTGGGTTGAGTTTAACATGTATTGGTTTGGTATGTTCGGTTTTATGAATTTATCTAGGAATTTTGCAAGGTGGTATTCTGCCGTATTCAACATACTAACTACTGGACGAAGTGGACACTGTGGTTTGTGAACTTTCGCCATCCCATAAAGCTTACCAGGTTGGCTGCCAGACGGTGTGATTTTTTCATACGTTTCACTATTGAGACAAGGTTTCACATATTTCCTAATATAGTATGAGAGTTTATTTTCGGCCTTAACTATTGGGTTATCACTAAATGAATCTGAATGTATTACAACTTTTTGTACAAATTTTACCTGAGACAGGTACACCTGGCTATAGTCCATTTCCTAAATATGCATAATTTTCATCATAGTCAAATTTTAGTCTTTTTTTAAAACAAGCAACAAAAAATAATGATTAAAGAATATCAATAAAAAATAATAATCAGTTAATTAATGATAAAAAAATAAATAAATAAATTAATCATGAAATTCATTCAAAGGTAACTAAAAAAAGAAAAACAGGAAAAGAATGAATGAAATTTAAAATATATATATAAATAAATAAATAAATAAATAAATAAATAAAATAAAATAAAATAAAATAAAATAAAATAAAGGAATAAATACATAAAAATAAATTTATAAATTTGAATATGGTCATGTTTTAGAAAAACAAAATTTTAATAAACTACACCAGGAGTCCAGGATTTCAAGCAATTTCTAAGAGGAATGTAATGACAATAACGATGTTCACTTTTGTTTTTTATCTTTAAAATCTTTTAGTTTTGTTTTTCTGCCATTAAAATTCCCTTATGTAGTGAGATATATGGACTTTGTGAAAAATTATTATTGTCTGTTTAAAGTATTCCGTACTTTTTTATTCTTTTTTAATTAATAACCTGCTAATTATAGTGAAAATTCTGTCTTTTTCACAATTTGAAAGTGTGAATGTTAAAAAAATATATAATTTTGATTATATTATTATTATAAAATGTTTATAAAGATATTGGCTAACATCTTCAACAGTTTTCAGTATTCAGATTAAAATAAAATTGAACACATTTAATTCTTGTTAAATTGGTTGTATGGTGCTTGTATGATTTGCTTTAATGTCATTTTATCTTGAAACAGACTTTAGTTTACCTGTAATTAATTTCTATTGTTCTCTCCATGGTCCACAACCATGTTCCAGTCTCACTTAGCATACATAAAAATCCTACCTTTTTACCTTGAAATTTCAAATGTATGCTAAGTGAGACTACAGGTGAAAATTATATAATCGAAATGTTAACTGCGAAAAGGAATTATTATTGGTTATTAAAAAAATAATTTGTAAACTTAAATTTGAAAAAATAAATTATCTTTTATTTACCACAGATTTTTATTTTTCATATTTATATTTTTTGAAGAAATGATAATGAAAACTTTATGACAAACGTGATGACTTCAATTTTTCTATTGTCAACTTTCCTTTTTTATGCAACAATATATGGTGTATTTGTTTCCCAATTAATACGCTATGGTAGAGCTTGTTCCCAATACGGGGACTTTGTACAACGAAGTAGGCTGCTTGCAAATAAATTGTTGACTCAGGGATATTGCAAGCCTAGGCTTATCAAGTCTCCTCAAAAAGTTTTATGGCCGTCATCACAGTATTGTTGATAAGTTTGATGTCTCTGTGTCCAGGATTGTCCTGGATATGTTTGACGTCTCATAGTTCCATGTTCCTTTCACACAATTTTGATTACACACGTGGCGGGTGTAGCTAGCTAAACAGGAGGTGTTTACCCTTCCGGAGCACCCGGCCTCACTTCCCTGGTGGAAGTTCACGTGTCTAACCCATAGGCGTAGGAGCAGGGGGGCCAGCAGGGGCCGCCCCCCAATGTCAGAGAAGGGGGGGGGGGCAGGCCCCCGCAATATATTGTGTGAAATTTTGTATCATAGTTTATGTTTATAGTGTAAGTGCTAAAAAAAAGAAAAAAAAAACAAGAGCTTTAACAGGAAATGTCCATCTGGTAACCAATCAATTATCAATTTCATCATTATAATTGTAAAAGGGCGTCAAAATTTTCCGGGGTACCCCATATCCAGTGGCGAATTCAGTAGGGGGCGTACGCCCCCCTTTATGTCGCTAATAATACATATTGTTCAGCTCAGATTGCACCAGAATGCAGGATTTTTGCGCCAGTTTTTTCCGGGGGAGCATGCCCCCGAACCCCCTAGAAGGTTCGAGCCTATGGCTCTCACATTATACGCCCCCCCTTTCTAAAATTCTGGATCAGCCTCCGATATCCATCTCCAATGAGAGGGTTGATTATGAAACTTGTGTCATACGGTTATTTTATATAATCTTGCCTTGATATCACAGTATTTTTACCTATCAAAACGATGCACAATACATTGAAAATGGGTCTAGACAGGACTTAGTTTTGAAAATTCCCCGGACCCCCACCTATGCGAGGGGTTTAGCACCCCTCTCATACTCTCCCCGCCTCGTGCCATAGGCGTGAGGTCGTACCTGCGGCACGACATAGACATAGCTTTGGTTTGTCCCCCAATATTAAAAACCCTCCTACGCCTATGTAACCTAGCTTGTCAGTTCCAAAGTTTTAACTTTGCTTCTGGATTGTGATTCGGATTAGTATGTTTGTTGATAGACCGTACAATGCGTTTGGACGTATTTAAATGATGCTTTGTACGATATTAACGAAAAACAAAATACTAGAGGAAAACATATTCAGCTGAAAATCATATTCATGTATAGGTAAACAACATTGACCTGTCCGTTTGACCTTTCATTAGGAATATTCATATAGGAGCGTTCACCCAATACATGGGTAGGTAAGAATCGCAGTTAATACATTTACACATTGTTCATGATTAATGTTCACATCAGGTAAATGAAATATACACTCATGCTCCCTATTACCTGAGATTACTAGTCCCTAATGAATATTTAAATTAAAGGTCAAGCGGTCAGGTCAATATCTATATTTTGCAATAGGTCATGCAAGCATGGACACAATCAACGCATGTACAAATCAAACACGAACATACCGGTCCATGCTCGAAATACAATTTCAAAACTGTGAAAACTGGAAAATTACTTACAAGGAGTAAATTTCCAATAGAGAAATGAGGCAGGCTGCTCCCTAAGGGTAAGCAACTCCTGTCGAGCAAGCTAATGACAAAATGGTGTCGATTGGTGTTGATGGGTAATTCTGTGATATTTTATGTTTGATAACTGGCAAAAAGAAACAGTGCCGACTTTAAAACAGTCAGTCTGTTTTAGTAACATTCTTGGAATAACAAGTAACAGATTCTTTGAATGGATACGATAAGCACTATATGATATGATTAAACATTGTGCCTTTAACCACGTGTTTATAACATCGTGCCTTGAATTGACCACGTGTTTTTATAAAAGTAATACTTTTTTCAACAGGATTATTTATACTTTGTGTACAATATTAGAGCTACGAGCAGGAATAATCTAGAGTGTTATTAATATTTGACACAATCAAGTCCAGTTACCTGGGATTAATCGCCAATAAGTACTTTAATTTGCACTTCAAAGGACCATAACTTCCAGAATAATGAGCAAACCAACTCGGATAAATGATATGCATCCTTCCTACCAGCGTTAATGATTTGCACCAAGTTTCGCAAAAAATAGCTCTTCATAGTTTGGAGAATTACTGCGGACAAGAAGTGTCTGAACGGACGGAATGACGGAAAATCAACCTTTTGGGGATAAATAGGTTATTAACGACGTAATTTTACCTTTTCTGTAATATTTTTCTCGACTTTCTCTGGCTTTTTTGGCATCATCGACTGACATTGTTTTTGTTTCCTCGGATAGGAACTCAAGCTTTGCCGTTCTCATGTTTGTAAATTGTGTTTTGTGAACAACGTCATTAATAAATGCTTCATCAGTTGAAACTCCCAAAAACTCAGCAATTCGTCTTATTTCACCATACGGATTCTGAAATAAATAAAAACAAAATGGATATTAAGGTATATAAATAAACATAAAAATGTGTACCTTACATAATAATAATAATAACTAGAGAAACTTTGAGCCACAAGCTCACAAAAAATACCCCCGCTCTCAAAAATCCATCGGATCAAAGTTTTAAATAAGAGGTGCACATCTACATTATATCACAAAGATTGTGTGAAAGTTTTATGAAAATCCATTGAAGGGTTTAGGAGGAGTTGCGGATAAGAGATAGGTACCCTAAGGTGTAACGGAAGGACGGAAGGACGGACGGACACCCCTATCACTATATACCGCCCACTGTAATAATAATAATAATAATAATAATAATAATAAGAAGAAGAAGAAGAAGAAGAAGAAGAAAGAGAAAAAGATTGAGGAGGAGGGGTAGGAAGAGAAGGAGAAGATGGATGAAGAGGAGAATAAAAAGAAGGAGAAAAAGAGTTTTGTGAACCTTCTTTCTTACTTATTTACTTAATTCTAAAATATAACAATATGTACAATGTGCATGATACAAAGTAAAAATATTGAATATTCAATAACGACGCATTTGACATGGCGGCTAGAAATGTAGTTCTCTGGTTTTCTCTTACAGAGCATCAGGTCTCGCTTTCCTGGTGGAAGTTTACGTGTTTAACTTAATTTGCCAGTTTTTAAAAATTTTGCCTTGGAATTGTGAGTTTGACATGGATTGGTATGTTTGAATTTGATTATTCAATAATTACAGTAAGTCCATAAGTGGGAGGTCGTGGGTTCGAACCACGACCGGGTCTGACCCAAAACTTGAAAGTGGGTATTGACTTTTCTTTCGCCAAGCACTCGGTACTCCGGAATGAAAGTCACGGTTCTTTCGGATGGGAACTTAAAATAAACGAGCTTCCGTGTCACGGTAGATATGGCACGATAAAGAATGCCTACAGCGGCGCAACACACAGACAAAATATCTGCACCTTTTCTATAGCTGACTACGTCTCGATATAAGTGAAATATTCTTGATTTGGACGTTAAACACCATTACTCAACTCAACTCGGTATTCTTAGGTGTAACTTGGTTTACCTGTTTCATCTTCTCGTAGTATACCAACAATATAGGATAGTCCGGGTTCTCTGTGATGGCTTTATCCCAACCAAGTGTGATTCCAATCCAGAAATGGTAGTTGGCTAAAAATATGAAAAATTTAATAATATAAAGAAAAATAGAGAGTTGCTAGCTATTTTCAATCTGATGTTTTTTAATTTTTGGATCACAGATTACTACTGCAAATCAATTAATTTTATTTTGCGACATAAAAGTTATGCATTTACCTGTTATTACCAATATTATCATTTATTGTAATATGATGTACTCCTGAAATCAAAGTTGTTCTATAAGCCTTTAGACCAGGTTTAATAATAATCATAATAATAATAGGTGTCCAAAAGGTTTAGTTACGTTGTCCTTTTACTTAACGAATTACTGATAAGCCCTCACCTTACAGGGGCCACGGTTGTCGAATGGTAAAAAGTACCGCTTACGGAACAAAGCGCCATTAGTAGAGCCAGTGCACTCTACTACTAGCGCCTCTTATTGTTAAGGTTAGAAATCCATACCATAGTGTGAAAAATAGTCCATTCGTCAAGACAAGACAGCATCTGATTATACTATTTATAAAACTCCCGACCTCAAACGGGGTTTTTGGGTCTAATAACGTCCAGTGATGTGGTCAAAATACTCCTGTAAGGCCTCAACTATATACATGTATATGATAAAGTTTCAAACAATTTTCTCGAAAATTTGATGTTCTGGGGTGGGGGGGGTGGGGCTAAACGTACAAGTTAGCAATAAAATAAATAATAATTATTTACTTTACCTTGATCTGCGTTGGCAAACAGATTCACATAATCGTTCCAAGGTATGTCGGAATTCATCTCACTTTGCAAAAATTTGTGAAACGAAACGCATACATCTTTTGGATTTCTTTGAACGTAGACAATTTTACATTTCCTATTCTTTATATCATCTGGTATGTGGTGGAACTGCAAATGTGTGCTTAGTACCCGTGGAGATGCCATTTTCTCGAAAAATTCCTGTGTTGAATGTTCCAAAATTGTTGGTCTTTTTCTGCCTTTTTGATATTCAGCTGCTTCCTTTGTAAGCATGCTAACTATTTCCCAAGTCCAGTTTGTGCCTGAAAACAAATAGCAGTTGTCGTTTAAAATAATATAAGCATTGTACATAACGATTTTTTGTCCTTAAATTTAAGAAATTTAATTAAAATACATTTTACAATGTACACTGCGTCCACTCGTCAATTATGGAAGTTCACGCGTTTAACTTAATTTACCATTGTCAAAATTTTTACTTAGCTTTGGGATTGTGATTTGGACAGGGATTGGTATGTTTGTTAATAATAATAATAATAATAATAATAATAATAATAATAATAACGGTGGCGATTCCAGGATTCTATGTTAGGGGCACACTGACAAATTTTTAATTTGTGTTTGGGGACAAAAGCTATATAGAGCAGTCCTTACCCCATGTTATAATGTGGTGAAGAGACTGCGACATTTTTCAGTGGGAAATTAGGGGCCTTCAAATTTTAATTGTCAGTTTCACTCAAAGGATTTAAAAAACATTCTTCTAGAGTGCTTCTAGGCATATGCATCTACGATTTTATTCAGGTCAAGGGGTATATCTTTTATTTTTAGAAACAAAAAGGCATTTATGGACTAGTAAAATATTTCTTATAATGAATACCCGAAAATTTTAAGGGGGGGGGGGGGGCACAGGCCGGATCCGCGCCTGAATAATAATAAAATAAAGTGAATTGAAAGTACTTATCGATAAAACAGCCATAGTTCACAATAAAATGAGCATACCAATTCAAGTTAATGATCTCCAATTTCATCTCCTATCAATTGTGATGCTTTGCAACAAGTTTTAGAGAGTTATTTAGGACAAGAATTGCCTGGATGGATGGAAGGAGGGGGGGGGCTTTGAATTGAATACCCCTCTTTCTTAGAATTGGAAGGGACTAATAGAATCTATCACAATATAGGGAAATCTCAACCTGAGTTCTAATACATTTGGTCCAGAACGAGGCTTGCCAATTAGTTTCAACTTATCGACACACCTCTGATTTTGTTGATAAAATTTTGCGGGAAAAACAGCGAGTAGGCTATCTAGCACAGGGGGTGCAAAATGGAGATATCATGCACCTCTCTTTTTATGAATTTTTCTATCTGGGTTGCAAGAAAATAAGATCCAGAAAATGTACTTGGTAAAAATAAGAAACCAAAAACGTATTAAAGAAAACATAACAAAAATCGACTACAACAGTACACATGGGACATGACGTTACCTGATCGGCGGCATCCCACCACAAATACGTCATCATCACGGCCATTCATCTTTGGAAGTGCTTCTAACAGAGGTTCAGGGTCGTAGGTTTTCAAAGCATCTTTGTATCCATTGAAGTACAAGTCTCCAATTTTAACATATTTCAATCTCTTGCCGCTGAGTGTCTCCACGTGCATGAACTCTCTTTTTCTTTTTTCTGAAAAAATTAGATAAGTATCGGTAATATACAGTTAAAACTGTTGACACTGTTATCATGTTACTCCGGTGTGTGTGTGTGTGTGTGTGTGTGTGTGTGTGTGTGTGTGACGGTTGTAAATGTTGAGGAGGACGGTGAAAATCATTGATACACATCGACTTCCTGTAAGCAAACTGACTTTTTACACAAAAAGCGACGTTTTACTCTGGTTATTTGATGATTGATTGAATGGAGTTTAACGTCCTACTAAATATTCCACTCATATCGAGACGTCACCAGCTATATATATGAAGTTGAAAAATTGTTTTGTTTGCAGTTTACTCAGGGCAATGTGCAGGGAGGGCTCTTTAACCTACATGTCACGACAAGGATAATCGGTTTTTAAGGTCTCTTTCGAAATATTCATGACTTACATTTCTAAATGCCGAGTGCGTGGCGAAAGAACAAACACTACCTATTTTCAAGTCTTGGCCAAACCCCGGTCTGGATTCGAACCCACGACTTCTAACATACAGAACGAGCACTCTACCGATTGACTGCGGCTACCGTCGTTTACTATGAGGAGAAATATTCTACGCTTGTTGCGGACACACATGACAATGTATTCTGTTACGACTGGAAAATATCAATCTTTATTTAATTTTATGGAAATAAAGCACAGTTCGCTGTCACAGAAATAGTAACCATGGAGAAGGGTGACCTAATTTATGAAATTGACCTACATTTGACCATGAAATTTATTTGAACTCCGGATATCATATAATCAAGGTTAATATGTTATCTTTAGGTGATAGCTATCCAATATTCGTGTAACTGTAATCATTTTGCTCGGCTATTATATAATAAATGTCGCTGACTTTAAAATTACCATATTTGTTTTCGCCGTCATATTATCTTTATAATAATTATATTATACATCTACACGTTTATAAATGCCATTTTTTGTGATAACTTAGTTGAAGATGAATATCATTTTCTTTTCATCTGTCCAAGGTATCAGATCAATTCGCTCTATGGTAAATTCGTCCCCACTTTCAACAAATTCGCCCCCGTTCAAAATCGACCCACTTCTTGCAAATTCGCCCCCACTGTCAAAATCGCCTCCTATTTTTGAGAAATTGTCTTCTTAATTAAGATGTTAAAAGTAACATAACATGAATTTTACGACCTTGGATATGCCCAATTAACTGCAAATAAAATGTATTGTTTTATTGTGCACAATGTTGTTTTTGTCGCGCATTTATAATGCAAAATGTATTGACTGAATTCGCACCTCGGACCCGTTCCAAATATGTTGATAAAGTTTATCCTTTTTGTGAGGTAAATTTATATATTAATATATATATATATATATATATATATATATATATATCAGTGGGCCGGGTATATTTAAAAAAAAAAAACCCAACAAACTTAGCTTGCAATGGTTTTTAAATATATGACCTACGAGACACTAAACATAATACAATATTAAGATATATTAATTTTCGGGTTTTTTCCGTGACAAATGACGAACCTAGTAATGGTATAAAATTAAAAATATAATATATCATATACTCTTTTCTTTTATTTAATAATAAAATACATTCAAAAATGGTATATGACAATTTTTAAAAAAATAAATCTTATGATTATTTGCTTTTTAAAATGGTTTTATAATAATAAATAATAATAATATGGAAAGACTTCCATTTGTACCATCCACTAATATTTTTATTTTGACTAAAAAACTTTTAAAAAAATATCACATATTCAAGTTATTTTGAAATTTCTGTGAAAGGCGGATGTTATTACCACGTATTTTTTATACCCGTATTACCGTACGCATCGATTGAAAATACGTGGTAATAACACATTTGTAATTGACAAGTACGGGGCAATAACCACTTCGTTTTTTTTTAAATTACATAACAAAAAGAAGTCTTACCATAATAATAAATATGTTTCCTTTTAGTTCCATTTCAAATTTTGATACAGTTTTCACACCAATATTTTTCATAATTCTTGAAGTAATAAGAATTTTATTAGTTCCTAAATCGATGAATTTCCACGAAATTGCAACAATTTTATAGTATACAAGTGCGTTGTCAGATACAGTTTTTTAATGTATTAAAAGATAAATAAAATAAAATAAAATAAAATATAAGATATATGACAAGTGCAATTGAATAACGTTTATATCGTTATTATTTCCATGTGGGTGGATATTTTTTAAGTTTTGATAAATGTGTTTTATACCATACCTTCGGTTATATCACGGTTACCCATGCTGTAAGTCTGTCAGTAACTCTTTAGCAACTTCTATACGGGTAACATGAACAATAATTATCCTAGCCTCTAGTATCACCAACAATATGCTTTATCAATCAGAATTGTAGAATTTAAGCTCCAGTTGAACCATATATAGTATGCGGACTTGGAATGGCCATGACTTGACGGCTTAGGGTTGCCAATTAAATGGCTAGGTCGAGTATGTACTCACGAGATATCCATGCCAGTTTTGTGATTATCAAAGTGAACTATGATTAATCTTATTATCTTATCTCTGAAATGAAACCATTTTAAGGTAAAAATATTCTCTTTGTAGCTAGTTTTGAAGTCATACCTTTCGGAAGACAAAAGAATACCGCGTCCGCCTACAATTTTTCATTCAGATAATACTAATAATAATTATAACATAGTAAGTCAGTAAATATTTTATTAACGTGTCACATATCAGGATGACAGTTCAAAATTATTAAAACAATATCTACAAAAAAATACATTAAAATAAGTGTGATATCCTGCCTAAAAGACATACGAGATATAATTAAAATAATAATTATCGATTTAAATACAATGATTAAAATAAGAGAAAAATTAAATTCCTTTTAAACATAAAATTAAGTGTTTTAACTAAAAGCGTCTGTGCTTCATCGTCTGACATAATTTTTAAAATCTTCTCATTGCTAATTAAAAAATTTAACATACTATATAACATATATTAGTTTATTAAAACAGCATAAAAGACATGCTATAGCATACAAAACAATATATTTTAACAGATATGGCAGAGAACAACATCAAATATAGCCAATAATAATAACCTCTTACGTCCCGTTTCCACATTTAATAAAAGAGTCCCACTACGCAATTTTGACAGGAAATAAACACTAAAATTATAGTTCACATATGATTCAAAACAAAATTCTTGTTTACAAAAATAGAGTAATTACAAAGACGAGAGCAACTATTCAAAGCTGCAAACCAAGTTTGCAAACCATAATATTAGTGACACACATACAACACCGAATGGTGTACAGAACGGACCTGTCGCTACGCCTGGCGAATATAATAATAATAATAATAATAATAATAATAATAATAATAATAATAATAATAATAATAATAATAATAATTTATTTTATTTAAGTGTCACATATAAAAATTCAATATTCACATACACATAAAAACCTTGTGAAATTTTTATATCCGGCCACATGTGGCCTATGAGACACTACATATCGTATCTATAATTAAAATACATGTAAAAAAAATACAACAAAAATTTACTCATTAAACTTAAAACATTTGATCATATAAATTAAAACATTTGATCATATAAATTAAAACATTTTGATCATAAAATTTAGTTGGACATGGCTAAAAGTAACACTGCAGTTAACCGTTAAAAAACCGTTTAAAAACATCATAAAAAGGCATTAAAAATATATATGAGGTTTTTAAAAAGGCAAATGTTATTACCACGAATTTTTTATACCCGTATAACCGTACGATTGTAACTTCATACATCGATTGAATAGGATGAAATAGTGTAATTTTGAATTAAAACAAAATTTTATTGATATTTTCCAAAAAAAGTTGCTGTCTAAATGATTGATAATCGATCTTTAATCGTGATGAACTGCAAAAAAAAAAAAAAAAAAAAAAAAAAAAAAATTCTACAAAAACAAAATGGCGGATCTAAAACCGTATTTACGTTTTTTATCAAAATAATCTATTATTTGACTCAAAAATGTACGAAATGACAAGTTTCTATTGAATATACTTTATTTATCACTATTTTAATTTTTTTTATTTATATGTGACAAAAAACACAGGACACATACAGTCTTTCTGGTTGACCTTTAATGGGGACTATCCGGCATATGC
Source organism: Anadara kagoshimensis (assembly GCA_021292105.1). Classification (NCBI taxonomy): domain Eukaryota; kingdom Metazoa; phylum Mollusca; class Bivalvia; order Arcoida; family Arcidae; genus Anadara; species Anadara kagoshimensis. Next base: position 9,600,355 of record CM037858.1, on the reverse strand, counting down.
ATGTAGAAGGGTCCTCCCAAATACCTAAGGGAGCAGTAGTATTTTCAGTTAATAATGTGTACACAAGGGACACGCGTACGATCAGTGTTCGCACCATGCAGACAAAAACAAATTAAACCCAAGTGATTTCCAAATGCACTCGTCCACGTTAAATTTTCTAATCAAAGGTCAAGCAGAAGGGGTCAAAGTTGTTTATCTATATACAAATAATCCAATCCTAAGTATGATTGTCAGGGAGCAGATCTCAAAAAGAAGCCTCTTTATTGACCCCCTAAACTTTTTTGTTAAAAGCAGGAAACATGGTGGATCTTATTGCCCTATATGTACTTAGTTAGGCTAGGTATGTTTCCACCTTGACTTTTTCCGTTTAATGGAAATATGGCTGCCAATCCAAGATGGCCGCCAAAAATGATAATTTAGGTGTAAAAACTCAATATCAAATCAACAACTCAACCTTCTTAGTTGAAATTCGATATTTCATGAATTAAATATTTATACTAATTTTGCATGAATTAACATTGGTTGTAAAATTCAACAAGACCGTAAAAATTTGCAGATAGCACAAAGTGTCATTTAAGGAAAAGTGATAGAGTAGATGTTTTGTTTGATTGTTATTTAGATATTTACTTTTTATAAAGTATGACAAGAAAAAAATCAAAAACAGACACAACAATCCATCCACAAATCATAATCATATAGCATTGAAACCAGTAAGAACTGGTAAGAAGAATAATACATATATTGTAGAAAAGAGATGAAAAGTTGAAAATTGGAATAATTCAATATACATATGGACAAAAATAAGGAATGAATCTGATTTTATTAGTTTTATATCAAATGATATAAATAAAAAGGGTGTGTGGCAAGCAGTTGATGGTAAGGGTAGGGTTTTTGGATGCAAATACTACATTCTCGAGTACAGGGCGAGGTAAATCAGGTCTTTGAGTAAACTATAAAGAGGCAGGCACAAGAATTGTTCTTTGTACCAAAGGAGCCAAAGAAACAGATAATGGTCAGACGTTTATCCTTTGTAGAGATGGTCTTGGGTTTTTGTTGTACAATAAATGTTTTGGAAATAAAAGATAGTTTCAATTCTATATTTATAGCTGTTGAACGCACGCACGCACGCACACACACACGCACGCACACACACACACACACACACACACACACACACACACACACACACACACACACACACACACACACGGCCATTTTGAATGTTCATGAACAATTAGCATAAATATTTAATTGATCAAATATCAAATTTCAACTCAAAAGGTTAAGCGGTTGATTTTTTTTATTGAATTTTAATTTTTAAATTATCTTTTTTGGTGGTCATCTTGGATATTCAATTCAATTTCTTTATTCCGTAAGTTAATTACAACTTATTGGATTTACAATATATATAATTACATAATATAAACAATGTTCAGTGAGCAGTATATTATATGTGTATACATAAATAAACAGCAGTACCAGGAGAGATAATAAATATAAAGTATAAATATAATGATATAAAGTTAAACATTATTTCTAATATTTAAAGCATTGTATAAAAATTTCGCTAGATTGCATAATTGTTTGACATTGTTGATGCTGAGCAACTGTATAAGTTTGTACATGCTTGGTTTGACCCAGTAGTATGGTTTAATAAATTGTTTTCTAATATTGGTATATGTTTTACACTCCAAAATAAAATGATATTCATCTTCAATAACACCGTTACAAAATATACAACATCTTTCATTTCGTTTTTTGTTATTATAACGACCTGTTTCAATGGATAAACAATGGGAAGATAACCTGAATTTAGACAAGATTTTTTTGTAATGACTTGGAATAGGCTTACATAAATAATATTGTAAAGTAAAATTGTCAGTTAAAAATCTATATATTGAAGACTTTGTAGAGGTTTCTAACATGGAGTATAAATGTTGTTTACAAGTATCTTCAAGCCTTTGTCTAATCTCACACAAAGCAACATCTACGTTAATTATATTTTGATTATACCAAATGTGGCCAAGACAAAGAGACTCAAGCTCCTTCTTTATAAAATTTGTCCATATAAATTTATTTGAAATGTGCTTATAACCCAACCTTAGTAAAACATTATAACAATTTAATAATATACAATTTTTAGAATTTAGAAGATTAAACCAATATTTAAACATACGAATTTTCCTAGTAACTTGTAGTGGTAATCTGCCTAATTCAATATAAATCATAGCATTAGTTGTCGAACTTTTCACACCTAAAACATTTTTACAAAAATCTAAATGAACCTGTTCTAAAAATTTCCCTTCATGCATTGCATAAACTTCACAAGAATATAGTAGTACACTGGACACATAAGTGTCAAATAATGATAACATGGTTTCAGTATTTAAAAATAAATCTTTAGTTTTACTCTTAAGGGAATACATTGCTTTTCTACCTAAGTAATTGTTCGTGAGTTGATTTATTTTTATTTTTGTTGAATTCCGAGAGTGAATGTAAGTATTTGTGATGTGCACTTTTGCAATGTTTGTTAAACCAGGGTTTGTCATCAGTGATGTGTTTACGTGTAGCAGATATATACCCCGGTTCCCTTGAATTCGGCTTGTATATATCACAATATGGTCTAAATGCACTTTTTAAAATTTCATTAAAGTTATTGACACTTATGTCTGTGTTATATTGATCAGAAAAATCTGCTTTATTGATAAAATCATTAAGTTCATCAATATGGTGTAATAAGGAATTCGAGTATTCCTGATTAATTTCTTCTTTCCATCTCATGGAGACACGTGGTTTATAAAGATTGCGGTCAATGTCAATGTCACTAGCTGGTTTGTATTGATTATCCAAACTAGCAGTGCGACTATTTAAATCACCAAATACAACAATTTTACCCTTTTCACCATATTTTTCTAACAAATTTTGGAGTTCGTAAAATATGTCACAATCATAATACCTGTAAAAAGAAGATTTATTCGGGGGTAAATAAGCACAAATTATGTAAACATGTTCGTTCAAAATTGAAGCAGAATTGTCAATTTTTAAAACTACAAATGTATCTAACACGTTCTCGCAGATTTTTATAATATTTGTAAAATTGTTTCTAATCATAACAAACATGCCACCACCTTGAATATTTTTAGATCGTTTTAGTGGAAACACGTTACACTGAAATCCTGGAATATCTATATTAAAGTTATTGCCTACCCAGCATTCGGAAAGAAAAACTATATCATATGTACACAAATAATTTAGAAATGCATCATCTTTTAGTTTGTCTTGTAACCCCCCATTAATGTTCCATGATAACAACTTTATTTTTCCACATGTATTTAAGGGGGTGATATTCATATCCTCCTCGTCATCCTATTTGCTGTTTGTTGCTTCCATGTCCTCATTAAATGATGTTAATGTTGAGAATCTGTTGTTTTGTCCACCATGTCCACCACGATTTCCTGTCCTCTGGCAGATCCACCTCGTGTTGATGTGTTGTTTTCTACCATTGACTTCTGTTTGGTTGGTGTTTGATTGTCTCCTGTGTATAGCTGTCCTTCAATGTATAACTTGTCCCTGACCATGAACGCTTTCTTGTTATTTTCCTTTGCCCTTTTCAGCACTGGGACTAATACTTTTCTTCTCTCCTGTATTTCTTTTGGGAACTGCTGACCTATACCATAGCCTGTTTTCTCTAGTTTTTTAGTGCTTTTCCTGACCTCCTCTCTTTGAGTAAATTTGTTAAATTTAACCACAATTGGTCTGGTTTTATCAGGTTTAAACTTGCCCAACCTATGAGCTCTATCTATCTCAAGTCTATCTTTTGCATTTGTCATTTCTAAAACATTTTCACAGAAATCTAGGACCACATCTGTGCAATTTTCTTCTCTGTCCTCTTTTAGACCAAAGAACAGCAGATTGTCCCTCATAGACCTGGCTTGAATGTCTACAATGACCTCCCTTAACTGTTTGTTTTCTGTTGTCAGTTTTACTAGTTCTTTCTTTATTCCCGCCCTTTCAGATACAGCTTCATCTGTTTTAACACTTAATTCATCAAATGTCTCACTTATGAATTGTGTGCTTTTTTCTAGCTCTTCCACTCTGTTTTTGACTGTGTTCACATCCCTATTAACAGAGTCTATCTTATTGTCTAACACTGATAATCTGGAATCTATGTCATCTAGTTTGTTTAATTTAGATGTTAGAAAATCGACTTTTGATATCAAGTCCTGAGCCCAGGCAGGGGTATGTGTGTTCTGAGGGGGGGATGCCACACCCTGAAAAAACTGACCGCTTTGTTGGATGCCATACGGACTGGGTTGGTTGAGCATTTGCTGGTAATTTTGCATGCCTGTTGGTCCAATACACTGGTTAGATGGTAATAACTGTGTGTATGTAGGCTGATGTTGTTGTGAACTTAGTGAATTAATGTCATTGTTTACAGTGTTTACATTTGCACTAGCCGCCATGTTGGGCGTTTGCTTGTCCGGTTGACCACCCTGCTTACTTTTTTTCCTTTGTTTCTTTTTCGGTGGCTTCTCGACTACTTCTTCTTTCATTTGTAGACACTGGACGTTGACTTACTCTATTTCAACTATATAATGTTCATTCACTGTTGTTTTATCACATATATTTTCATATATTTTGTCTCCGACAAAAATCTGCCCACTGTCCATCATTCATGACGTAGGACACATTGGATATGGCAGCCATATTTTTAGTAAACGTAAAAAGTCAAGGGTGAAACTTAGCCTAACTAAATACAAATATATTAAATACAATATATTGTTTTAATGTCATAAAATAATGACATCGTATGTTGTATTTGATTTGAAATGCAGTAAGGTGATTATAAGTTGGCCATCTTAGAAATGGCGGCCATATTGAATTTTACAACTAATGTTAATTCATGGAAAATTAGTATAAATAATTAATTGATCAAACACCAAATTTCAACTAAAAAGGTTGAGCGGTTGATTTGATATTGAATTTTTATACTTAAATTATCTTTTTTGGCGGCCATCATGGATTGGTAGCCATATTTCCATTAAACGGAAAAAGTCAAGGTGGAAACATATCTAGCCTAACTTAATACATATAGGGCAATAGGATCCACCATGTTTCCTGCTTTTAACAAAAACCTTTAGGGGTGTCACATTTTTTGGGTTCTGCCCCCTGACTATGATGTATATACAAACAATATTCTTGATTTTATGATAAATATATTTATATATATTCAAATAGTCAGACAGAACAAAAAGCTTGAAATTAACTTTTGCTTTATTCATACGACGTACTACAGTGTACGGAAAACGGACATATTTTATTCATTATTCGTGAAAAGTTTTGAGATGATTCCAGTTTTGTTGAAGTTGTATTTGTTGTGATAGATGGTAAAATTCTTCTTTTTGACGATATAATATTTTGCAATATATGTTTTCAATTCCGGAAAATAAAGCTGTTGCTTATTATAGCGCTTTAAACTAATATATTGTTTTGTTAAGGATATAATGATGTTAATATCATAATTAGTTTGACTCAGAATTCCGAATACTACATCTTTTATACCAATAGTAATAATTGTACCTGTGGTTTCAAAGATCCAAGTCTCAATGTTATTCCAGATTAACCTTACTTGTTCGCAGTCAAAAAACAGGTGACTTAGATTTTCTTCAAATGCGTTACAAAATGTGCAGTTAGAGTTATTAGTAATTTTCATCTTTTTTTAATAATTTATTTGTTCCAAAATTTTTAAATAAAATCCGAAAGTTTAGCCATTTTAATTTTGTGTCGTTTGTGTTTTTTAGTTTATTAATATAAACTGTATTCCAATCAAAATTGTCTGGCAAGTTAAATTCATTCTCCCATTTGGATTCGACTTTTGGTTTTGAGTAAAAAGATTTAATGAAAATATTATAAATATGTCTTGTTCCTGCTTATGTACTCTAAATCACTAGTTACTTGCTCAATTTTATCAGAAATATCATAAGATTTACAGATTGATCTTTTTAATAGTTCATAAGTTGTGAAGGGAATATTTATTTGCGTGATGTTAAGTAACATCTCCAGTGTAAAAAAGTTATTCTCTGCACTTAGTAAATCTTTTATTTGTTTTATTCCTTTATTGTATAATCTCTTTATAAAAACTGTGTTTCTGTTTATTTTTATATGAATGTTATGCCAAATAGCGCTATTAAGGACAGAATGTGTTTTCTCGTAAATCGGAAGTTTATTTTTAAACTCTGCAAGGTTTGTTAAAACCTCAATCCAGAAATTATTTGTGACTATGGCGGTTGTATTAAGACAAAACTTATCCCCGAAATCGTTAAAAGCTTGTTATTTCCTCAAATAACCCATTTGTCATATAGTTACTATTGTGATACAGTCGGCGTAACCATGTCAATTTCAATGATTTAATAAAGCTTTCCAAATGTATCATGCTTAAACCACCAACTCTGTATTCTTGCATCATATGTTTCCTATTTATTTTATCACATTTTCCTTCCCAGATATAATTGTAAAATTTAGTTTCTATGGTTCTAATAAAATTATCATTGGGTTTAGGTAGGACGGAAAATAAATATGTTAGTTTTGGTAATAATAACGATTTAATTACTATTATTTTTCCAAAGTGAGTCAACAATCTTCTTTTCCATGACTTTAGTTCATAATCTATTTTATTGAGATAATTATCATAGTTTAATGAAGTAATATTTTCCAGATCGGGAGTATAAGTTATACCTAAAACGGTAAAAATTGAGTTTGTCCATTCTAATTTTATGTCTGAACATAGAATTTCATTAGAAAATAACTTTGCACCTATCCATACTGCTTTTGTTTTGTCGATATTAGGTTTTAACCCGGAATATTTCGAAAATTGAAATAGTAGATCCATCGAGCTTTTAAGACTTTTCTCTGTACCATCCAGAAATATACAAGTATCATCTGCATATTGCAGTAAGCAAACTGACATATTTCCTAATTTGATTCCTGTTATGTTTTTATCATGACGCACCATAATTGCCATTATTTCCGCACACACAATGAATAGGTAAGGTGAAATAGGGTCTCCCTGCCGACATCCCCTATATATATTGAAAAATTGAGAAAATATTCCATTTTGTATTACACATCTTTATTAATTATTTTTACCCATTTTAAGATGTCCGGTCCGAAATTAAAGAATGCTAAAGCTTTATGAATAAAATTCCACGAAACGGAATCAAATGCCTTTTCAAAATCTATCAAAAGAAGTGCCCCGGGTATGTTTCTATCCTTTGCTAATTGTAATGTGTCATATATCATCCTCGTATTTTCGCCAATAAATCGCCCCGATTTGAATCCCCGCTGGTTTTCATGGATTAGAAAGTCTAGGACTGATTTTATTCTGTTTGCAATGCAACTAGAGAGCAGTTTATAAGTGACATTTAGAAGCGAGATCGGTCTCCAATTTTTTAAGTATGATCTATTTTTATCTCCTTTGTGTAAAATCGAAATTATTCCTTGTTTCTGAGTAATAGAAAGTTCTCCCTTCTCAAAACTATAATTAAAAGATCTAATTAATGAATCTGATAAATCCTTCCAGAAAAATTTAAAGAATTCGGACGTAAATCCATCGGGGCCCGGTGATTTGTCATTCTTCATGCTTTTTAGAGCGTTTAGGGTTTCGTTATAAGTAATTACACCTTCCAACTTTTCAGATTGATTACTGTCGAGTTTTTTAATATCATTAAAGTTTAAAATAGTTTCGAGAGCTACATCCTCTAGTTTATGATCGTTATTTGCATATAGTGTCTTATAAAAGTTCTCAATTTCTGTTAAAATTTCCTTTTGATTCGATATAAATTTACCTTTATCGTTAATTAGTCCAGATATATTTTTATTAATACAATTTCTTTTTTCAGACTTAAGAAATATTTAGTGGGTTTTTCTCCCTCTTCAATCCATCTTGCTCTAGCTCTTACAGAAAGTCCTTTCATATAATTTTCTCTTATTTTTTCGAGTTTTTCGCTAATATTTTGTTGTTCACTTTTATTTTTAATCGGATCGTAAATGTTTGCTTGTAAATTTTTAAGTATATTTAACCTTTTCTCTAAATCGGCTTTTATATTTCCCGTTCCCTCTTTTTTCTAGAGCTGTATTTGATTGTAAAACCTCTAATCGCTAATAAGATTACATCTAGTAACAAATTGTCATTTATCGTATATCTCTGATTTATTTGATCACTGTATTTTCTTTACTGTATTCCTTTTTTAGCTCATCTGACCAAAGGTCATGTGAGCTTATGGTATGGTGCAGCGTGTGTATGTGCGTGCGTGCGTGCGTGCGTGTGTGCGTGTGTGCGTGCGTCTTTAACACACATTTTCGACTTCTCCTCTGAAAGTACTTGGCAGATTTCAACCAGACTTGGTCAGAAGCATGTCTGGGTCGGTGCAATTCAGATTTGTTCGTGGCGTTCCCATGGCTACCATAACTAGGTCAAGGTGACCTAGGGGTGCAAAAATCTTAAAAAATCTCCGAAAGTATTGATTGGAGAAAAAATCTGATGTGATATTTGGCTTCTCTAGGGTCTTAAGCCTGTAGTTTGTTCATTTCCTGAAATTCGGTCGAAAAATGGGTTACGCGTTTTTGCGTTTAATTTTGAAAAAAATTGTAAAATAGCTTCAAATTGTTATAACTTGACTACTTGACCAGATAATGACATGGGGTTTTCAGTTTTGACATCTTCTTGTTAGTATCTTCAAAATGAGGTCAAGGTCAATTGTGAAGGTCATGACCTATTTTTTAACCTCTGATTATAATTATTATCTCAAAAATTATAAACTTTTTGTATAGGCATGTATATTAGAATGTTGTAGGTATTGATACAGCGATCATTTTGATGTATAGAAAAAGGTCACGGGTTCAAAGGTCAAGGTCACAGATGCGAAACGATACAGAAATGGTTAATTATCTCAAAAACTATAAACCTTTTGTATAGGCATTTATATTAGAATGTTGTAGATATTGATACAACGATAATTTTGATGTATAGAAAAAGGTCATGGTTCAAAGGTCAAGGTCACAGATGCGAAACAATACCGAAATGGTTAATTATCTCGAAAACTATAAACTTTTTGTATAGGCATGTATATTAGAATATTGTAGGTATTGATACGACGATCATTTTGATGTATAGAAAAAGGTCATGGGTTCAAAGGTCAAGGTCACAGATGCGAAACAACACCGAAATGGTTAATTATCTCCAAAACTATAAACTTTTTGTATAGGCATGTATATTAGAATATTGTAGGTATTGATACGACGATCATTTTGATGTATAGAAAAAGGTCATGGGTTCAAAGGTCAAGGTCACAGATGCGAAACAACACCGAAATGGTTAATTATCTCCAAAACTATAAACTTTTAGTATAGGCATTTATATTAGAATGTTGTAGATATTGATACAACGATCATTTTGATGTATAGAAAAAGGCCATGGGTTCAAAGGTCAAGGTCACAGATGCGAAACAACACCGAAATGGTTAATTATCTCCAAAACTATAAACTTTTTGTATAGGCATGTATATTAGAATATTGTAGGTATTGATACAACGATCATTTTGATGTATAGAAAAAGGCCATGGGTTCAAAGGTCAAGGTCACAGATGCGAAACAACACCGAAATGGTTAATTATCTCCAAAACTATAAACTTTTTGTATAGGCATGTATATTAGAATATTGTAGGTATTGATACGACGATCATTTTGATGTATAGAAAAAGGTCATGGGTTCAAAGGTCAAGGTCACAGATGCGAAACAATACTGAAATGGTTAATTATCTCGAAAACTATAAACTTTTTGTATAGGCATTTATATTAGAATGTTGTAGATATTGATACAACGATCATTTTGATGTATAGAAAAAGGTCATGGGTTCAAAGGTCAAGGTCAGAGATGCGAAACAACACCGAAATGGTTAATTATCTCGAAAACTATAAACTTTTTGTATAGGCATGTATATAAGAATGTTGTAGGTATTGATACGACGATCATTTTGATGTATAAAAAAAGGTCATGGGTTTAAAGGTCAAGATCACGGATGCGAATCAATACTGAAATGGTTAATTATCTCGAAAACTATAAACTTTTTGTATAGGCATGTATATTAGAATGTTCTAGGTATTGATACAACAATCATTTTGATGTATAGAAAAAGGTCATGGGTTCAAAGGTCAAGGTCACAGATGCGAAAACAATACCGAAATGGTTAATTATCTCGAAAACTATAAACTTTTTGTATAAGCATGTATATTAGAATGTTGTAGGTATCGATACAACAATCATTTCGATGTATAGAAAAAGGTCATGGGTTTAAAGGTCAAGGTCACAGATGTAAAACAATACTGAAATGGTTAATTATCTTCCAAACTATAAACGTTTTGTATAGGCATGTATATTAGAATGTTGTAGGTATTGATACAATGATCATTTTGATGTAAAGAAAAAAGTCATTGGGGTTTAGTATTTATATCGGTTTTCTTTACTAGAGACATTAATTCATCAGATATCATGAAGAAGTCTAAGCGAGCACTCTTTTTAGGATTGGAAGAAAACCACGTATAACATTTTTTATCATGATTACAAACCCGCCATGGATCTACTAAGTTAAACTGATATTTAAATGCCAAAATTTCTTCCCTAGCCTTAGAGTTATTTATTTTTTCATAATTATAATAATCTAAAACTGGATCCTGTACTAAATTATAATCTCCCCCAACTATTAGGAAGTCATATTCAATATCTTAGACTTATGATTTTATTTTTTTTATAAAAGCCTTTTATCACTAAATTGGTGTAAATTATAGCCAATCATAAAGTTGTAAAGCCCATGTACATGTATACTATAAAATACGTGTAAAAAATGCGTGGTAATAACACATTTGTTATTGAAACGTACGGGACAATAACCACTTTGTTTAAAAAAATCTATAATTATTCTACTGATGGTGTAATTTATGAAATAAATGTTTCAATTTCAATTTTCGATAAACTGATGCTGAAAAATAACGTAAAACAGCTAAAGTTTCACCAGTAAAGACACCATTCTCAACAACTTTTGTTTATCCAATCAAGATATTCATCTCCTGCCCATACCAGAGTGGTAAAAGCTCGTTACCAGAATAGTCTTAAGGATGAGACTCAAAACTGTGGTCCCGTGTCTCAATGCACGCTAAGATAAGATATACAGTACAGGCCTGTCGAAAAGTTGAACACACCGGTAACAAAAATCTAGTGTCGAAACAACAGTTCATCTCGCCTCAACATAAGGTATATACACAATTCACATTATGAGAACAAAATAAAATTTTCGAATGATAATTAAAATTTTACATAATTTAGTTTCGGTAATGTGCGCCGTAATCACTTATATTCCCATAAAGTGCATTATGTATACATAATGCGAATTATGTAGTTAATGTGACTGAGGCTTTCCATATATATTCCCATAAAGTGTATTATGTATACATAATGTGAAATATGTAATAAATGTGATTGAGGCTTTTCATATATTCCCACAAAGTGCATTATGTATTATATTCCCCGTTATTTATTTGTTATTTGTCATGTTGTTACATAATTCAATTCGTTTTGTAATGCTATAGCAATGTATTGTTTGCTTTTTGCAATAAAGTATTATTATTTTTATTATTATGTAATAAAAGTGGTTGGGGCTTTCCATAGGTATATCTAAGTAGCTGTTATGTATTTAGCACTTGACAGCCTAGCATCGTCTCCTTTTTATTATCTTACAATAAATAAGTATTTCTATTGAATATTACATTTTCTGATTCCGTATCGGGGTGTCTGATATTTTTCCGTATCAGGCATAATGATGATACAAAGTCACGTGCGTTTGTTGGCGGACTACTTCAGATTCGTAGTAATGACGTCATCAGATTGGAATGTAACGTAAACAAGATCAGGGGTTTCCCTAGATTCTGTCGTGTCAAGACAAATGAATGCAGTCACAAACTACGATTAATCGTAAAATGTCTATCTTAATCCGAAAATAAAGCGGTAAAATGTAATTCTCGGTAATGACGGTAAGTTGATTTGCATCGGCAGTACATAACATATTCAATGCCGATTCATCTGTCAAAGTAAATACCCAGTCAATTCATGTGAATTTAAACTACACAAAGAATTTAAAACACTTTCATAATCATACGTATCAATAACAAATAATCGTCATTTTTATTTTCCAAAGATTCCATTGTCTGAAAGCTTGTTGATCACACGTCCAATGAACTGGCGTCCGTCAACCGTGATCCGTGTTATATACTGTCACGTTACACACCCCAGATATCCATCCGAAAAATAGTACATACTATGTTTAACTGTAGTAATGACGTCATCAGATTGGAATGTAACGTAAACAAAGATCAGGGGTTTCCTCTAGATTCTGTCGTGTCAAGACAAATGAATGCAGTCACAAACTACGATTAATCGTAAAAATGTCTATCTTAATCCGAAAATAACACTGTAAAATGTAATTCTCGGCAATGACGGTAAGTTGATTTGCATCGGCAGTACATAACATATTCAATGTTCTTCAATGACGATCCATCTGTCAAAGTAAATACCCAATCGATTCATATGAATTTGAACTACACAAAGAACTTACCCTTATACTGCCAGCGGGCCGATTTCGGCCGATTTGCTTCACCTTTCACTGCCAGCGGACCGCTTTGGCCGATTGACCGTGTCTTTAACTGCCAGCTTGGGCCGATTCGTGTTGTCATTAAATAATAATAATAATAATAATAATAATAATTTATTGCTCAAACACAATTTACATGATTGGTTAAGGCAATATAAATTATTTAACAAAACAAACACCATACAAATTTACAAATAAAGAAAAAAACACATGTTATATATAAAAGTGGATTTAAAATCAATGTGCAACATCCGAAGGGTTTTGATTGTCTCATTTTTTAAGTTTGTGAGGCACGTGTTGTTTCTGATGTCAAGACTGCAAGTTATGAAGGTTATTATTTCTCTTAATATCTTTTCATTTTTATTATTTAATAAATATTTTATTTTTGATATATCTGACATCTTCATAAAATAAGGATTCTAATTCAATCTGTATGTAACGCTTTTTTCATTGGCTGACGTCAACAATTTGCGAGAGTATAACCACCGATATACTCTCGCAAAATCCGACAGTAAAACCACAATATACTGCTTCAAATTTTTCGGGTACTTGCACGTGCGCATTCGGTACCGAACCATCTTGATGGATTAATGGAAACTCACACAGGATATGACAGAGATATATCAATCGAGGATGAATATTTTCCTGTCATTGAAAATATTACACTGTTAGTGGTGTAGGATTCTTTTACTCAGACGCCAAAACTCGGTTTGTAAACAAATATTTGCATCATCCGTGTCTTCGGAAAATGACGTCATCAAATTTTGTTGACGTTCTTGCGTAAAATGATTATGACGTCATCAATGTAGTACCCGGAAGACACTTTACTTTTTCATAGAATCAGATTTGAAAGTCAGAGAAATCCGATAAATGCGGGAAATGGTTCGTGTGATCTGTTTCAACCAGTTCAAATGGATTTGGAAAATCCCCGAGTTATTTATAGTATCGTTTTCAGAAAATGCTTACCGTATCCTTTAAAGTATGTTTTGAATTAGAATAGGGATAACTGTCTTGTAATTTTCAATTTGCAGACGTATATCGGTGGTTATACTATCGCAAATAACGATTTATTGGCGACGCAATAAAATTTATTTGATCACAAATTATACGCCAAATAAATTTTTGTCATATAAAGGTGAGCTTTTAATACGACATTTGGCAGTTTTTCCAAATAATAATTCAGAAATGCATCTTTAAAAATTAGAAAGTAAATCACGATTGTTTCAATACCCTCCGTGAGAAAGCTTTATGGTAAATGCTACCAAATATTACGCTGCAGGATGTTCAATAATACATCTTCCATATAAAGTTTTAGTTGGTGTTTTAGGTGGATTTTGGTGAAATAACAAACACTGTCATGGTTCACGTGATTCGTCGTCGTCCCCAAAGGTTGGTGATGTTTTAAAAATTTTATGCCACGGACGGATATTTGGACAGGCCAATTTCATATTAATGTTTCATAAAAAATACACTGTAAAAAGTAAAAGAGTGTTCTTTTTATATGATTTTTTTTACTTTAATATGTCCCTGTGGAGGAAAACGATTTGATTCTGAATTTAGTTTTTTCTCCGCGAAATTATAAATTTTAACAGGCTGAAGAACTACAAATAATTTGTAAGGTCTCCTCGAAACGGTAGTTTCTTTCTTTGTTGCGTTCATTAAAAAATGTAACTTTGTTACCAGTATATGATAGTCTCGTGACCTAAACTATGCGTGTCAGATGCCGAACTTGGAAGTTTAGAAACCGCATTGTTAACAATTTACATGCTGCATATGTCAGTTTTGAATATTCCCGTATTTCCAAAGTTCTTGCGAAAATTCGGAATAATCAGACCAAGTCCGGAATAAACCAGATTAATCCGGAATAATCACGTAAAATCCGGAATAATCAGACCAAATCCAGAAAATTTTATTATTTTTTCCGGTAAGTTTTCCGTAATCTAAAAATTCCGGTTATTCCGGTAAAACTGAGAATGATTATTACGGTAAAAGTCTAATTATTCCGGTAAATAACCAATTGTTACGGGAAATTTTCTATAAACAAGAGGCCCAGGGGCCTTAACGCTCACCTGTGACCTTGACCCATGAACTTCATTCATATATTAAAATGGTAAATAGGCCAATATTCTAATATACATCATGCCTATACAAAAAGTTTATAGTTATAAAGATAAATATTCATTTCAGTACTTGTTTGTATCTGTGACCTTGACCTTTGAACTTATGCTGTTTATTCATATATCAAAATGACCATTGTGCCATTACCTACAATATCCTAATATACATGCCTATACAAAAAGTTAATAGTTTTGCAGATAATTAACTATTTCAGTATTCATTTGCATTGTGACCTTGACCTTTTAACCAATAACCTTCATTCATATATCAAAATGGTCGTTAGGCTCATACCTACAATATTCTAATATACATGCCTATACAAAAAGTTCATAGTTTTGCAGATAATTAACTACTTCGGTATATTTGTACATCTGTAACCTTGACCTTTGAACCCACGACCTTGATCTATGTATCAAAATGATGGTCATGTCAATATCTACAACTAACTGAAAATCCTATGCCATTATCACCAGAAATGTTTAAAAAATAGCATTTTTTATCAAAGGTAAAAAACTGGGGCACGACCTTGACCTTTGACCTTGACACCAATTGGAAGAAAATCGCAAGACAAGATCAACAGTGAAAACTCTATACAAATATCTTCAGCCGTTATGAAGTTATAACTATATATGTCTCAATTTAAAAATTACGTAATTTTACGCAAAAAACGCGTAACCTATTTTTCATCCAATTTTCATAAAAAACACAATTTTAATGGTCCTAGGCATCCTGAATCTAAATATCTAATCAAAATTTGTCTGCACCTTTTGGTTTCAGAGAAGAAGATTTTTTTTGTCTTTTGGCTATTTATAGTAACAGCAGCCATATTGTTGGGCGTGGTCAAACCCCGAACACAATTTTAAATGCCTGTTACCCAGGCATGATAATCATGAAGTTTCATCAAATTTGTCTTGTAATTTTTGGAGGAGAAGATTAAAATGTAAAGTTTACACACGACGGACGACGGACGACGCACGGCGCACGACGGACGACGGACGGTGATAGACTGCAATAGCTCAACTGAGCCTTTTGGCTCAGGTGAGCTAAAAAAATTAATAATCAGTCTTTTATCGAAATAATCAGACAAGTTACTGGAATAATCAGTCTTTTACCGGAGAAATCAGACAAGTTACCGGAATAATCAGTCAGACACTTACCGGAATTTTTTAGAATCCGTAAAATTTACCGTAAAAATATTCTAATTATTCCGGATTTTGACCAATTATTCCAGATTTTGTCTGGTTATTTCGGATTTGGTCTAAAAATTCCGGATTTGATCTAAATATTCCGGATTTTCGCAAAGTATATGGAAAGTGTCTATTCCGGAATTTTGCATTTATTCGCGTAAAACCCCCTTCTAGTAACAGATGATTACGTTTTTAAGTAGCAAAACATTAAATACATGTATTACACCTTTTAAAAACAAGAAAAAAATACGGGTTGTCGGGAGTATTCCGGGTTGAACTGGTATCAAAATCTGACAAGAAAAGTGTTATGACGGCGTCGGATTACGTTTCCGATCAGTCGGAACATTGGCGACGTCACTGTTGAGTCTAGCAATTGGCTACGTCACAAACAAAACGTCACTTTGGCTATTTGAAAGCCCTGGCAATGAAAAGGTTAAAACGCTGTCATAATCATACAAATAATCGTCATTTTCATTTTCCAAAGATCCCATTGTCTGAAAGCTTGTAGATCACACGTCCATTGAACTGGCGTCCGTCAACCGTGATCCGTGTTTTATACTGTGACGTTACACACCCTAGATATCCATCCGAAAAATAGTACATACTATCAGGGGAAACGCCAACCCGGCCTACGCATTAATTCATTAAACAAGTTTGCACGCGCAGAAGGGGTGAAAAAATGGCCAAAAACGGCATACACTCGAGGCGTGGAAATAATGAAATATTTGTCTTACCGACTGTTATTACTGAAACACATGGCATTTTATCAAAATTTCTGAATAATTGTAATTGATTAAAGGCAGATTTGCTCTAATTTGGTGGCAATTTTACCATTTAAATACCGATTGAATGCGGGACACTTGCCTCGAAAATTATTTTTTTTGAAAAATGTGATCTCTTTCAATCATTTGCTCATGCACCAAAGATGTTTTAATATGAATGGAAAGAACTTTTTCCCGTGTTTATTTTGATGTATAATTCGACAGTTAAATTTTCTGGTACAAAAAACGTACAAGTTTTAAAGTCGAAAAAATCGATGAAAATGTCGGATATGTGATCATGGGTCGGTCCCTTTTCCGGCTCATTTGACCCATAAATAATGCAACGGCAGCTTCCTCGTGGTACACCATGTGTAAATTTGATAGTCCAAAGACGCTGTTTGGATTTATTTGCTAAAATAAAGTAAGTTTTACCATTTAAATAGTAATTTTCTTCACACTTCAAGCCGATTTTGCCGGAAATTTGGGTCTACTTTCAGGCAGCCATCTTAGAAAAGTGCCGTCACCGCCTCAAAGTTATTTTTTGCATTCCCGAATGATCCTTTTGTATTTTGTACATGGTAGTCATGGTTTTTACACCATATAACATGCAGGATTGATTTGTGGTACCACTGAATGTATGAAGTTTGCATGGATACCAATACACTGGCCTGCATGTACTCAGGATACATTGGCCTGTATGCTTTGTAGGCCTTCAATTTATTTGGCTGCTAAATAACTTATTCAACTGTCTTATTTTATTTATTATATTTTAAATACATGGGGAATAGGTTTACTCAAAATATTTACCATTAATATTTGACCAAGAGTGTGGATTTCTACATAAAATATTCCTTAGATGAGGAACATCTTTCAACTTAGATTTAGCTCTCAATTTATAAATATGTACATTTTGAATTTCATCACAAGATTGGCACTAGTCTTAATTATATATTTTTTCAAATTCTAATGTAATAAAAACCCCGCCTTCCTTACTTTGGTACAAAGCATGAACTCATGGTTTATTATACAGTCCCATTTAATTGTTTAATCAAATTTTAACAGAAAAAAATTCATTTGAAATCCTATACAAATTGAAAATTTGCATAAAAACTGGACTCATACAGTGTGTATACATCTATGATCTAAGCTACTAAGTTATTTTTATTGTAATTAGCTCTGGCATATGCTACTATTGAATATTTATGAAATTGTCATGTGCTGATTAAAGTGATTTTGAATTTTTATTAAAATAATGCATTCAAAGTCAGAACATTTGAATTATATTATTTCAGTAGCACATGACAGCTCTACTGTTTTTGCTCTAAAACTTTAGAGGAGACAGCATCTTTTTGCTAATGTAATAATTGAAATTGCTAAATAATAAAATGAAATTATAATTTAACTTAAACCATAAACAGATAGGTCTAAAACATTGCAAATTGTCCATTATAATCTTGATTCAACACCCACAACTGAGCCAAGTCATTAAAGTCACTTTGCTTAATTTAGTTTGACAGATGTGTTTAGATGTGAGTTACAAACACATAGACATACCATACCTACAACATTACATGTGTCCATCATCTGATGTTGACTTAAAAGCCAGAGTAATTCAAACTTAAGCTAACATGGCCCATCATAAGTTGTCATTTAATTCAGATGATGAACAAGTATGGAACCAGAGAAAGATCCCCATACTGATTATTTCAATATGAAAAATGATTTCACTTTTTGTGAAATTTGGACATGCAATGTAAGGCACTTATAAACTTTCTCTTATTCAGCAACAAACATATTATTTCACATCTGGTAGTTATATTATTCCTTGCTGATTTTGTTTCAGTCCATGGATTTAACAAGTTTTCACTGATAACTCATAACTTGTGCATTTTTTCATTTATAATTATGATAAAACCCATTTTTTAGACTGGTAAAATTAGTATTAAAATTAAACTATATAAAATAAACTAAATTGATGTGGAAAGTATTTGATGTAAATCTTATTTACACTTTCATTTGTGTAACATTCAACCTCAAATTAACCCTCATACGCTGAAAATGATCAGGAAAGAATAAAATTATTGATTGTTCACTGAAATTACACATTAAACAACTAAAATACATGTGTGTATATATATATATACATATATATATATATATATATATATATATATAATATATAATATATATATATATATGTATATGAAATTTTGTGATATGAAATATTGAAGCAATGTCGAAAGATGTTAGTCCACAGCTAAGCTCAAACCCAAGTTAATGAATATTGTTTCACAAGCACTGCCTCAACATATATAGTTTATGCTTTTTCCCTCATTAAAATGTCAAGTCCATGACTACTTCACATGTACAATTAATTTTAAAATTTAAAAAGAATGAGATTTATCTTTGGTTAGTTTTGATGCAGCATTCTAATTATTTAATGTATGCATTTCATTTTTTAATTTATAAATACTTTATTGCACACCTGCATATTCTGGTGTTGGTTTGAAATAAGTCAAATATTGTAGTAGACTACTCATGTACATGTATATAACACTATGGCTTGTAATGGGTAAATATGTTGTACATAATCATGCAGTTTTAAAATTCCTCAAATCCTACCCTCCCATCACACATATGCTCTCTCTCTCTCTCTCACACCACACACACACACACACACACACACACACACACACACACATTAATGCTGATTATTTGGACCAGCAAGACATATTGCTTTGAGTGGAGGTCAACATCAGAGATCCTACCATTTCTATGTTTTCCTACACAGTTAAACCTGTCTATCAAGGCCACCCAAAGGAACCAGTAAAAGTGGCCTTAATGGACAGGTGACCTTTGTATACAGGTTCAAATAATATGAATAAAGAACAATTAGGATACAATTATACTGGCCTTTATAGGCAGGTGACCATTATATAGATGTGGCCTTGAGGGCAGGTTGGGCTGTATTTCCTATAATTTTTTTACCCTTTTCTTATATTTTCCTATCATGATTTTTGTTACTGGAATTCAGAATGGGGACATTTTCTTGCATTTAGTACATATATGAAACAACATTCACGTTTAAACCAGTAAGTATACATTGCAGTTGCCAATATTTTATGTTTGTTAGTAAAAGGGGGAACAGAAATGGCTGTAGGAGAGGCCATGGATGTATATTTTTGTGCAAATTATTTAAAAATATTCCTATAATTTTAGTGGAAACTCCTATAATTTTCTATAAAACTCCTATAATTTTGATGCCACATTCCTATTTTTCCTATATTTTGGACCTCAAAATGGTAGGATCCCTGCAACATGTAACGATTAGAAGTCAGCGCAATATGTAAACATGCTGGGCAGCTGACAGTGCATGTAGGTAGAAAAATCGATAATGCATGCAACAGTCATGACTCGACTGTGTGATGAAGCGAAACACGATATTGACGTCACTACGTCAGATGTATGTACAATGTATGAGTACATTGAAGGTCACGGCCATATTTGTTTTCATTGACGACAAATGAAGGCTCTTGGTTTTTTGCTTTTTTCAGATATTGACACCGCATGCACCAGGTATAATACTTTGTTAAAATAAATTACAATAATATTGTAATACTATGTCAAAATTTCAAAGAGAAAAGACCATGGTACAAAAAACGTACAAGTTTTAAAAATCGAGTCGAGTTTCATGCTGATTAGGCTACAGTGATTTTTAAGAGAAATCAGGTGCCGTCAGAAAATAGAGGTTTTTTTGCAAGTATGCGTGTCATCCAGAATTTTTCATACATGCGTAATTTTAAGTTCATAACAAATCTGCTGATAATGCGTTTACACCCATAAATGCAAATTTTACCGTTAAAATACGACACTGAATTTAGTGTACACTGAAGCTCGCGGCCATATTTGTTTTCATTGACGACGAATGAAGGATCTTGGTTTTTTGCTTTTTTCAGATATCCACACCGTATGCACCAGGTATAATATTTTGCGAAAATAAATAACAATAGTATTGTAATGTTATGTCAAAATTTCAAAGAGAAATATTCATGATACAAAAAACGTACAAGTTTTAAAAATTGAGTCATGCTGATTAACAGTGATTTTCAAGAGAAACCAGGTGCCGTCAGAAAATCGCGAATTTTTTGTAAGTATGCATGTCATCTCGGATTTTTTCATACTGCGAAATTCTAAGTTCATGACAAATCTGCTTATAATGCGTTCACACCCATAAATGCAAACTTTACCGTTCAAACACGACACTGAATTTACTGTACACTGAAGCTCGCGGCCATTTTTGTTTTCATTGACGACGAATGGAGGCTCTTGGTTTTTTTTTTTTTTCAGATATCTACACTTTATGCACCAGGTATAATATTTTAAGGAAATAAATAACAATAGTATTGTAATGTTATGTCAAAATTTCAAAGAGAAATATTCATGGTACAAAAAACGTACAAGTTTTAAAAATCGAGTTGAATTTCGTGCTGATTTTCAAGAGAAATCGGGTGCCGTCAGAAAATCGCGAATTTTTTATAAGTATGATATGTCATCTAAAATTTTATAATACATACGAAATTTTAAGTTTATGATACATGTGCTTATATTGCGTTTTCACCCATACATGCAAATTTTACCGTTAAAATACGAAACTGAATGTGACCGATTGTTTTCCGGTTTCGGACACTTGACAAAAAATAATCCCGTTTTTTTCGACCGCGGAAGGTTTCAAAAAACAAAACCGAAACACAATTTGCTCTTGGCGTTTCCCCTGTATGTTTAACTTTATTTAATAAACTTACTACTGTCCGTTTACTGGGCTGGAGAGAAAGGAATAACGCTAATATCTCAAAGATTTGAATGACAGGGTTAAAAATCAATTAATCATTTACTTACATGAGCCGAGTCGTTGCTAATAATCCTTATTTCGATCCAATCCGTGCATTATAACTCCTTTAATGCACCAAAAGGTGTTTTGGATGGGTGTTTACAATGGTAAAATTTTTGACAAAATGGCGGAGTCTTTCATGTGACGTAATGATGACGGAAGAATTTATTATTTACGTAGGTTCGCGAGGGGTACAATGAAGGGTAGTTCAAAGGTCGGGTTGAGTTTAAAAGTTTGAATTTACGTCAATTTTTTCAAAAGTTTGAAAATGCAGAAAGGTAGTTCACTTTATTACTTTATTAAATCGATTTTGGTCAACCTACTTACGCAAATTATAAGAATCATTGATTTGTACCCGTCGTATTGAAATTTATAGAGTATTTTGCGATCTTGCTTTCTCCGAAATAGGCTAAATAAACAGTAGGTTTTGTGCTAAATTTGACAAAATTGTAAGATAAAAATATCATTTATATCTTATGTATCTACTTTGTATCAGAGTCTCGTCTTGTCCCCATGACACATCACGACTCGCCGCACAGCGGCTCGTCGTGATATCGTCATGGGACAAGACTCGACTCTGATACAAATCCCGTACATACATAAGATATAAATATGTATTTATCTCATTTTTACACTTTCGACAGGTCTGTGCTATTTTAATCCTTGCATGAAAAATGTCATATATCATATATAAATTCTAGCTTTGTGTCCTTCAATCTTTCACTCATAACTTTGTCAAAATATTCATTCTTTGCTACTGTAAAATGGTTCTTCCAATCAGCAACTTCTCCTATAAAAATAAAACAAGAGGCCCATAGGCCTTAACGCTCACCTGTGACCTCGACCTTTGAACCCATAACCCTCATTCATAAATCCGAAACTTGTGTATCAGAAAAGGGAGACTTTAACCCGCGAGATCTCGCGTTATTTGAATATTATAACATAAAAAATGGCGAGATGATGAAGGATTTTACACAAGTGTTGGATTTATATGGCTGGAATGGATATAAAACGGAGTTGCCACGTAGTTTTTTCGATGGATTCTTGTGAATAAAGGTTCAGGTAAGCGATCTGACTGGTTCATTACCCAATGCCCGTGAAAATAAAGTGAACATATCCGCCAAATTAAATCTTACCCTGCCGTAGGATTTCAACGGCATCACGTTATGTAAAATAATGAAGCCCGATCTCTGGCCCGAAATTGATAAAAAAAAAAAAAAATTTCGGGCCAGAGGAATCTCGGGCTATGATTATTCAAGCAAATGTAGTACATGGCTCAATTCTTTTGAAAACATTCAGCAATGTACGTGGCTTATTTTGAGCTAGATACCATAGTGGAAGTATCAGACAAAACCTAAACACTGAAACGGATAAGATATTGCTCTAATAAAAACGAACTACCAACCCTTGTTCAAGTCACAATCCAAAAGCAAAGTAAAAAATTTGAAACAAGTTTGAAACAAAATTTGAATACAAGTGAACTTCGACCAGGGAAGTGAGGCCAGATGCTCTTGAAGGATAAGTGAAATTCCAGAAACGATTTTGTAAGAAAAGATTCTGGTAACACGGAGTTAAATATGATGCATTTAGATTAAATAATTGGATGACGACTTTGAGCGAAACCGTTGAGCAATAGACATACACTTTTACCCCTGTGTTACTGTACCCACGTTGTTGCCTTTATTTTATAAAGCAGTTGTGTTTACCTGTTTCATCTTCTCGTAATGTACCAATAATATAGGATAATCCGGGTTCTCCGTAATGGCTTTATCCCAGCTAAGAGTGGTTCCAATCCAGAAAGTGTAATGTGCTAAAACGGTAAAAATATTTTTAAAAATATGCGTTAATCTAATATTGAACTAAAATCATCCACCATATACGCGTTGTACCAAATACATGTCGATATAAAAAATCTATAAAGTGACAATTTGCTAAAGATTTTGATACCAAATCAACAATCGAAATCTAGTTTGAGAAGTAAATACACGTTTATAACAAAGCCCTTGGGACCTTATTTTTAACTTCGCTATATAGCGACTTCGTTATATTGTTATATATAGACTTATATAGAGAAATGGTCGGGCCAAATAATTGACTTCGTTCTATCCATGTATTCGTTTTAAGCGTGTTCGTTATATTCGTGTATATTATATAACACTGAAAACTGTCTACTGTACCTCTCACCAAATACATGGTTATAGGCAAAGACCATTGTACCTGTCCATTTGACATTTATCATCCATTGCATGGTTATAGGCAAAGACCATTGTACCTGTCCATTTGACATTTATCATCCATAGCATGGTTATAGGCAAAGACCATTGTACCTGTCCATTTGACATTTATCATCCATTGCATGGTTATAGGCAAAGACCATTGTACCTGTCCATTTGACATTTATCATCCATTGCATGGTTATATGCAAAGACCATTGTACCTGTCCATTTGACATTTATCACCCATTGCATGGTTATAGGCAAAGACCATTGACCTGTCCATTTGAGCTTATCACCCAAAAATGCATAGGTAGGTTTGAATTGGCAGTTAATGAATAAACAACGTAAGCTTCCCTCATGTCGATGGAATAAACACACGTACATGTGTTCCCTATACATTTGATCCTAAATAAATATTTTATACATGTTTATTAAAGGTCAAGCGGACAGGTCATTCTTGTTTGCCTATACAAGTACCTTGATCAGCATTCACAAACATTGGTACATAGTCCTCCCAAGTTACTTCAGTATACATTTCACTTCTCATGTATTTGTGGTATGATACTGCCACATCTTTTGGGTTCCTCTGAATGTAGATAATTTTACACTTTCTTTTCTTCATGTCATCAGGTATATGATGAAAACGTAGATGTGTACTTAGTACTCTTGGTGACGGCATCTTGTCAAAATAATCCTGCGTTTGGAATTCTAGAATTGTTGGCGTCTTCCTATCCATCTGGTATTGAGCTGTTTCCCTAATAAGCATGTTAACAATCTCCCATGTCCAGTTTGTTCCTGGAAATAAGAAAACATTTACGACATGTGTAAAATATAGAATTGCATAAAGAACTTGTCCTTAAGAAAACAATCTCCCATGTCCAGTTTGAATCTAAAATATAGTATACAAAACAATGCTATGTGATACACAATAAATGTAGCTAGACTTTGCTTTGTAACACTAAATGTTATGGAGTGTTATATCATTGTATGAGGGTACATAATGGTAACATTAAAAAGATACAAAATAATCGTCCAAAGGAGATAGCCATAATAAAATGATTTTTGATATAGTACGGAATTCTAAATAGAAAACTTACAACATATTACTTAATTATACACACGGATAGTAAGTGTTCGATAATGGCGTACATTTACCCACCCATGTACGATCTCATTTACTACACATACAGTCAAATCTGTCTATAAAGGCCATCTAAGGGTACCGATAGAAGTGGCCTTTATAGCCAGGTGGCCCAAATATACAGGTTAAAATACCGGTATGAATAAAGAGCAATTGGAATAAAATTTTACTGGCCTTTATAAGCAGGTGGCCTTTATATAGAGGTGGCCTTTCACACAGAATACACAGGTTTGACTACAGTCAAACATGCCTTAAATGTCACCTCTATATAAGGGCCACCTGCTTACAAAGGCCAGTAGAACTGTATCCAAATTGTTATTTCTATATATTATTTGAACCTGTGTATAAAGGCCACCTGCCCATAAAGGTCACTTTGACTGGTTCCCTTGGGTGGCCTTTATAGACAGGTTTGACTGTATATTTCATTAATTCATCAAGCATTTTCAAATATACTACCAACGTTGTCATGTGCTTATTTTGAATGCATTATTTTAATAGACATTCAAAATCAGCATACGTCAATACCAATGCCCCGGGTTTCGCACAGAAACTCCGAATTGTCGACTGTTAACTCGCTACCTTGTTGATTTCAAAAACAAACATATAGGTCTATGCTCAAAGCATTACCCCAAAAGCAATGTAAAAACAAAAAAAATCAATTAAACTTGTTAACTTTCACAATGGAAGCGAGACCGTAAGCACCTGACTAGATAGCTACACCTCAAGTGATATTGTTATCACGCAAGTATTATTTCATCAGAAAAGAATATTGTATAGTTACCAGAGCGATGACATCCACACACAAGTACATCATCATCTCGACCTTTCATATTGGGAAGTGCTGCCAACAAAGGTTCCGGATCAAAATATCTCAAAGCTTTGTCGTATCCATAAAAATACAAGTCTTTAATTTTTACATATGTCAATTTTTTGCCGCTGACGGTCTGAGTGTAAAGAAACTCTCTTTTTGTACTTTCTGTAAATAACAGAATACACAATGTTTTATATACAGTGACATACGTACATATGACATGAGTTTCGAAAAATATTATAAAAACATAAGAAGTAAATATAATTCATGATTCAACTGAATTCATTTGAATTTGAAATTTATCATGATAGATTTTAGGTGAGTTCAGTATTTCAAGAGTGCCGAATATGACATTTGGTAGGATATAGGATCAAAATGTTGCACTCTCAGAACGCTTCTCAGCAATGTTGCACTCTCAGAGCGCTTCTCAGCAATGTTGCACTATCAGAGAGCTTCTCAGCAATGTTGCACTCTCAAAGCATTTCTCAGCAATGTTGCACTCTCAGAGCGCTTCTTAGCAATGTTGCACTCTCAAAGCGCTTCTTAGCAATGTTGCACTCATAGCGCTTCTCAGCAATGTTGCACTCTCAGAGCGCTTCTCAGCAATGTTGCACTCTCAGAGCGCTTCTTAGCAATGTTGCACTCTCAAAGCGCTTCTTAGCAATGTTGCACTCATAGCGCTTCTCAGCAATGTTGCACTCTCAAAGCGCTTCTCAGCAATGTTGCACTCTCAAAGCGCTTCTCAGCAATGTTGCACCCTCGGAGCGCTTCTTAGCAATGTTGCACTCAGAGCGCTTCTCAGCAATGTTGCACTCTCGGAGCGCTTCTCAGCATTGTTGCACTCTCAAAGCGCTTCTCAGCAATGTTGCACCCTCGGAGCGCTTCTCGGCAATGTTGCACTCTCAGAACACTTCTCAGCAATGTTGCACTCTCAGAGCGCTTCCCAACATATTTAGTGTTTTAGTTTCATTTATAAATAATTTATGTTCGTTTGAGTAGAACGAATAAGAACATAACTTTCAAAATTTGCTCTATGTACAGAATTAAATTCACTTTTGGATGAATGAAAAATATTTTTTCATATTAGGTCAGTATATTTTTGTATCATGTTTTCACAGGTTGGAAAGTACGAATGTCCATATTGAACTCATTTTGTCGAAATACAGTAGTCTAGATCATATATAGGATCATTATATAATAATAGAGGTTGTAAATACAATTAAGCAGGTTGTCTTCTCATCTGACATTGACATATAAGAGATTAAGTAGTAGGTTTAGATTAGCGGCTTTCAATAGTTTAACTTATACGTAATAGGAATTATAATCTGAATTTGATAAAATCGTACGCGTTTCTGAATTTAACCCTGTCCCCTTGTCCTTGACGGGTATTTGTATGAACAGTCCAAGCTGTGAAATGTGTTGATGGTCAAAAGGATAGCTTAAACATGTTCCGATTTTACAAGTTAATATTGATAACAAATGTATGACCTACGAATATGTTACACGTTTTTAATATTCACGTCACGTCTCATCATCGGTCCCTAAGTCCATTTCAATCATTTGTATGTCCGGCAGGACTGTCATATATATATATATATATATATATATATATATATATATATATATATATTATATATATATGTGATAATGATATTGTATATTGTCATTGAATGTGTACAAATGATATATAAAATCAGCATAGACACTGTGGCAGAAATATTGCTATTTATTTAACTTTAGAGTTTCTGCTAACATGATCCAATTAAGAGTCTAGAAAGCACATACAATGTAATTGGAAGATTTAATTCACGAGGTATCATTTGCATGGCGAACTGTCTTGTCGGATTCCAGGGTAGCAAACATAACAATAACCACATAACGGTTTTCATTGGCTGTTGTTTGTTTTTGCAACCAGAGGTGTCATTTTATATTTTGTACAAATAAGCAACATATCATTTTTTAGCTTTATGCAAATAGGCACCAGGACATTTTGTAATGCAAATAAGCATCACGCCAGTTTGTTTTGTATAGCAATAAAGCGACATGAGAGTTTGTGTTATTAATGCAAATACGAGACAAGTCTCAGTTTGTGTTGCGCATGCAAATAATCGACAAGCCAGTTTGTGTTACTAATGCAAATAAGCAACAAGTAAGTTTGTGTTGCGCATGCAAATAATCGACAAGCCAGTTTGTGTTACTAATGCAAATAAGCAACAAGTAAGTTTGTGTTGCGCATGCAAATAATCGACAAGCCAGTTTGTGTTACTAATGCAAATAAGCAACAAGTCAGTTTGTGTTGCGCATGCAAATAAGCAACAAGTAAGTTTGTGTTGCGCATGCAAATAATCGACAAGTCAGTTTGTGTTGCTAATGCAAAAAAGCGACAAGTCAATTTGTTTTGCTAATGCAAACAGGCATGATGCCATTTTGTATTGTAATGCAAATAGACAACATGAGATTTTTTATGTTAATGCAAGTCAGTTCGTAGCAATAAAACGACATGACAGTTTTGCTAATACAAACAGGCAACATGCCATTTTGTATTTTAACGCAAATAAACAAAAAGTCAGTTTGTATGTTAATGAGAATCAGCAACATGGCATTTTGTATTTCAATGTAAATAAGCAACGTGGCATTTCGTATTTCAATGCAAATAAGCAACATTACATTTTGTATCTTAATGCAAATAAACCACATGGCATTGTTTTGTTATGCAAATAAACAACGTGGCTATCATATTTTAATGCAAATAAGTAACATGGCATTTCGTATATTAATGCAAATAAACAAAATGACATTTCGTATTTTAATGAAAATAAGCAACATGACATTTTGTATTTCAATGCAAATAAGCAACATGACATTTTGTATTTCAATGCAAATAAGCAACATGACATTTTGTTTTGTTAATGCAAAAAAGCAACATGACATTTTGTATTTTAATGTAAATAAGCAACATGACATTTTGTATGTTAATGCAAATATTAAGCAACATGACATTTGGTATTTTATGCAAAAAAAGCAACATGACATTTTGTATTTTATGCAAAAAAAGCAACATAACATTTTGTATTTTAATGTAAATAAGCAACATGACATTTTGTATGTTAATGCAAATATTAAGCAACATGACATTTGGTATTTTATGCAAAAAAGCAACATGATATTTTGTATTTTAATGTAAATAGGCAACGTGGCATTTCGTATTTTAATACAAATATTAAGCAGCATGACATTTTGTATGTTAATGCAAATAAACCACATGACATTTCATATTTTAATGCAAATAAGCAACATGACATTTCGTATTTAATGTAAATAGGCAACGTGGCATTTCGTATTTTAATACAAATATTGAGCAGCATGACATTTTGTATGTTAATGCAAATAAACCACATGACATTTCATATTTTAATGCAAATAAGCAACATGACATTTCGTATTTAATGTAAATAGGCAACGTGGCATTTCGTATTTTAATACAAATATTGAGCAGCATGACATTTTGTATTTTTATGCAAATAAGCAACTTCTCAGTTTGTATCTTATTTCAAATAAGCAACATGAGATTTTGGGAGATTGCGTCTTCTTGGAGATCAAATGATGCTATCGATATCGATGATGATAACTAGTGCAGAAAATGAAAGTGACCTAAAAATGAAGCTGTTAATATCATTAGGTTGGATTCATTTTGAATTAAGTAATTTGTTTGCTTATTAAACTAACTATGTATACACCTGTATGTTTCTTACTTTACCTCCATCACGATTTTCCATGGCAACCACTTTTTATCGCTGTCCTTTTTCTGTGTAAAAATGGCACAAAATATTGACACAGAATCGTTGGTTATCAATAAATAAATTTGACCTTTTGTTATTGACGGGGTGACTAAATTGTGGGTATCAAATGACCCCGTCGTATACAGGGATTGTGTAATTTAAGACAAACATACCTATTGGAGTTATCATTTAAAGATTAGAGTCGGAATGAAAACCAGGGTCATACGCTTACTTATGCTATAATATGGAGGTGTGAGGGGAATCCGATCACTTGGGGCTGGGATTTTATGTTAGATAGACAAATAAAACTGATTCAAATGCACATCAACGTAGTAAATACTAATAACAATGGATGCTTTTAAACTGATAAAATTCGGTCACATGATATAGTGACGTATTACACAAGGAAGTAAAACATTTTGAGGCGCAAAACGGACATTAGACCACACTTTCGACATGCCCTATATTTTTAGCCAATCACAGGTCTTGAATTGTGTTGTCTTATTCCTGAAGAACTAAAACATTTATATTGCCTTGTGTTAACCCTACGTTAGGTAATATCCATCACTAATATATCCATTTGTAAGTCATTTGAACAATAGCTATCACTTAAATAACAAAAGACGATTGCAACTCCAAAGTAACATCAACAGGTGTAGATTAAAATGGTTACAGCAACGCACTTTGTCTCCTTATCGCCGCCGGATATTTTACTGCGGAATCGCAAATGAGTCCTAGCCCCGGTTTCACAACCATTCCTTAACTAAGATTTTCCTTAACTTAAAAGCAAATTTTGGCAAGCTCTTTTTGGAACTACAAATAAATATTTTTGTCAAAACTAAATACAGGTGTCATAAGCTTGATATAATCTTTTAAATGACAACTTAAATTTCTTTATATCTTAAAAATTAACAAATTATAAAGGTTTTTAATTTGCCAGATTCAAGTTAAGGAAAATCTTAAGTTAAGAAATGATTGTGAAACCGGGACCAGCTGTCCTTTATTACACTGGTCGGCTTGTCAATAATAAGGTTGCCCCCTTTATATTGCCATAAGACGTTACCACTTTGGTTTTTTTAACCCAGACTATAACTGGTGGCGTCATGTGAATTGAAGGTGCAGGAGTCTTAAGAGATTTATTTGCGATGTTTCCTTTTTGCAACAGCTTACAAACGACAGCAACAATACGTAAGGTTACCACTGCTCGATATGCACATAACTATCCTGTGACAAATGGCCACCGTTCTAACACCAGGATCCAGTTGTTCGTAGCTTGATTAATTTATTCAGTGATTAGCGCGAATTTAAAACAAGAATAAAATTTAACATATCAATTGTAAATCATTTTGATTCAGTTTGATGAAATTCTATCCACTTTTAATGTTTTAAACGAAAAATTCACAAAATATTTGATATATTGCAAAAAACAAATCTTGACCAATCAATTGATTAAACTAATCAAGCTTCGGACTACTGGACTCTGGACCCAGATGTTCGATTAATTAGTTTAATCAACGATTATAAAAAATAAAACATCTACAATATTGGACATATCATTATGGAATTGATAGTTTTACAACAAAGTACTTTAGTTTAATGAAATTTTTTTATCAATTTTCGATAATTTCACAATATATTTGACATTTTACAAAATTTAAATTTTGACTAATCAATTGATTTAACTAATCAAGCTTCGAACAACTGGCCCCTGCCAAATCACCATGGTAATACTTAGAACAAAAAACTCATTTTCAAACTACAATTATTAATAATGCTTGTTGTTAGCTATAGGATAATGGGTGATAATGTTGTACATTTTTGTAACTTTGCTTATGAATCTAAGAAAAATTGATGATGATGATGATGATGATGATGATGATGATGATGATGATGATGATGGATGATGATATCATTTATAACAAGAAACATACTGGGTCACTTTAATCGTGACAACTATTAATCTGAAAATTCAATCATTTTTCAATAAATAGGTATCCTTAATGTCATATACCATTTTTTGAATGTATTTTATGATTAAATTCAAAAAATGGTATATGACATTAATATATTTTTTCTTAACAGAGTGGCGACTTTACTTAAAGATAAAGATTATGATAATTTAAAACTACATATGTACAATTCATAAAATTAAATGAAAAACATACAGTGTCCTAATGTGTTTTATTATGTTGTACAGAATTATTTTTATGAAGCATAATTTGACAAGATTTTATAGCGTTTTCCCCAAAAAATTGAGTTTATGACGTCATAGTTTTGTCATAGTACCAGCTACACCAACTACTGTGTATTAAAAAAAGCTGAAATATTATATATATATACAAAATATCACTGAAAACAAAGTTAAAAACGTTCCCCCACCCCGAATATAGAGGCCGCGATGGCCTAATGGATAAGATGTCAATTTACAAATCCAGGGTCTCTCACCGCTGTGAGTTCGAGCCCCGCTCAGACCACATGTGGGAAAGTGACATTTTCTTGCTGTTGGCCTTTACTGGTTCACCTGGCATAAGTATAATGTGACTGGGGGAGTGGTATGCTTGTCTGCGGCGTACTGACGTTAAAGTCGCCCTGAGTGGGCGCTAGTACAAAGCAGACCATAAAACACACTCACACTTCACATGCATACACGAACTAATTCATAGATTAATCCATAGAGATTAATAAAATACTAGTAGTTCTCGTCGCCAATAGCTGAAAATGTGTTGCTGCAACGTTAAGCATCATTCAACCCAACCAACCACACCCCGAATAGAGAAATGTACTGAAAACTCTTAAATATTGAAAGTTTTACATGTAATAGGATACAATTCATCCTGAATTCATTACTAGACACCTTAGGTACTAGAAAAAAGTGGTATCGGATGATCCTGGGGTCCATCTAGCTCAGGGACTACTAGGTGGAAGATTTAATTAACCATAAAATACATGTAAAATGTACCCAGCGGGATTAATTTTTCAAATAAATGAAAGAGACTTTACCCA